>OY735214.1:12636978-12641978 GCA_963457665.1 Thysanoteuthis rhombus
TGCCATGTTCTTTCCATTTTGTGATAATTGATTTAATAGTGCTCTGTGTAATATTCAAAATTTGCAGTATTTTTTTATAACCCAATCTTTATCTGAACTTCTCCACAACTTTGTCCCAACAAAGTATTTAAGATGTAGTTAAGTACCAGAAAATATTTGCAAACTAATCAGCTATATTTACAGTCTCATGTAGGAAAGGGAGGGTAAGAAAATGATTTTTATGTACAACAGAGAAAAAATTCCCAATGTATCAAAGATATGAATTTTATTTTGTATTAAATATTAGTATGATTCCTCACAAGCAGAATTGCAAGTTAACTTGGTGAAAATTGATCTAGAATTAAAATCAAAATTCTATGTTTCTTGCCCAAATATTAAGCTTAAATTTGGCATGAGTTACAGTTTTCATAGTGTTTTTTTGTGATTGTGAAGGTACAGTAGCCCTCTACAGCCAGCTCTGGTATCTGCTTCAGCAGTGTATCTGGGAGCCAGAATGTTCATGCCCTGGGCTTTACTTACGGGTCAGCCATTTTGTCAGAATACTCCCACAAAGATATGGCAGAACCCCCCCCCCCAGCTAGTTCAGTTATCTGCCAGAAGAAGGAAAGTCCTGTCAAACCTACAATCTAAGGATCTTGCAGCTATTCATGCTACCTCAGAGGACCATAGCATGTAAACCCTTACTTTGAAGGCTGGGGTCGGCCATATGCATGTCACTCTTTACTTTAAAACTCCATTGTGCAGGCTTTTCGGCTATTCATGTACAGGACTTGCTGACTTTTGATCTGAAATTTTCACTGTACGATAATTCGTTTATGTGATTTATATTTTCCAACAAATCAAGTGTACTGAAAAGGAAAGAGATTATATTGAATAATAAATATTTGTTGGGTAAAATGATTCGTCATTATTTATCGGATTTAATGATACACAAACACGCATATTTTTTCCTAATAAATTGAATTGCATTTTGGAAGATATTTTTTGTCTTATTTCCACAACTTATTTCCCTTCCCTCCTCCCTACCACCTCCTTATTCACCATTCTTTCTTACTACCTCCCTTGTTTTCCTTCATCGCCACTCTCTCTTTCTTATCCTACCTTCCTTCAAGCCATTCTCTCTTTCCTTCTTTTTCTTCTTTCCCATCTCCCCTCTCTTTGTCATTCTTTCTTCCCTTCTAACCTTCTGTCTCTTATCCTTCTTCCTTTCATTAGAAGAAGCCAATTTCAAATCATTATTCTTTCAACACAGGCTTAAATGAACTTTCATATTCACAAAAGGATCAACGACTAAATATGAGCAACAAATTTCTTGTTTTATTCATCCATGCTGCATTATCTTTCTCTACTGGTCAAAGTAAAGCTCTGTATAAATTGATTGTTTTCATTTCAATTTATTCTATAAATGGTATGTTCTGATGAGCTGTTTATTTGTCTGTAACTTTAAAAATGTATGTTTAAATACATTGTTTTTTTTTTTTGTTATAATTTATTCACTAAATGGCAGGTTCTGTTGAACTGATTGTGTTTCTGTAATTTCAAAATGTATATTTAAATAAATTATTTCCATTTTAATGCATTCTTTAAATGGCGTTTTCTAGTGAGCTGTTTATGTGTCTGTACCTCAAAGTTATACCTGAGGTAGGAATACCAGCTGAAACGTTATGTTAAAAACAACAAAGATGGAGATACTTATTCAAAAAAATTGTGAATTAATAAGACTTTTTTCTGTTCATTTTTGTTTAATTTTAAATTTCTTTAATAACAGCCAAGACTACAAAGACTACTAAGTTTCCAACAACAGAATTACCAAGAACGCTTTTAAGTAAGGGAGGTAAATATGCAATGTTTTCTACTCAAATTTTTTCTTACCTCCCTTGTTTATTTGCCTGTTTTTCACATGCAATCTATACGTTTTCATCAAATACTGAGTATTCTGTGCACGTCTGTGGATGAATGGTTTGCTAGAGATAATAACATCTTTTCAGCTTGAAAATTTTTCTCAATAGACTTATCACCCAAAACCGCTCAAAAAGTAGTTGAAAAAGTTCTGCAAATCAAATCCTAAGTAAATGTTGCAGAGTGAACTTGTTTCTATATATGTATATTTCTTCTGACAATGCATCTGGGTGAGTTCGGTGAAGATCCCTAATCAATCCAGGAATGATTATGTGCTGAAGCTGTCAGTGGAACAAGTCCATGGTAGAAAAATACCATAACAAAAACCATGGGAGAGAAAGAAAGATATAAAACACAGGGATGCATTCTAATGTTATAAGAATCCCAAGAAGAAATGAATTGCGACATGCACATACCATCTCCGTCTGGAGGGAATTTAAAAAACAGAGTTTGCAGTTTAGCTTAGCTTAGTGATATTTTCTGGAAAAAGTTTCATATAAAATCCTCTTCTCCAAACTTCTGTTATCATTTTTGATTTTCACATGACTTCCAAAGGTTTATTGTGGACTGTTCAAAAGTTTATCCCAATACTTATCAGGTCTGTTTTTGAATGAATCCGCATTTTTGGAACACATCATTTCATTAGGGTAACTATTCCATATCTACGCAGACACCAAAAGAATATTTTCATATAACCAGCCTGGCTCTTTGTTGGTACATTTTATGGTTGTCCCCCCATGTTTCCTATTTTAGTATATTTTCTTTCCCTTTGTTAATGATTAAGGATAAAATGAAGATTGATTTGCTTCAAAGTATTATATTGATATGCTGGGACGGGTTCATATATTATCCATAGCGAAATGCATTTTTCCTTGACTTGAGAAAATATACAAATACCCTGGCTAAATCTTTTACTATCACTATTAGTCTCTCTTCACACACTTATACCCTACACTTGTACTCTTCGTCCTTCCCTCTGTCCCCTTGTCATCAGACATAGATAAGTACAAAAGATCACTGATTTCATTTTTTTTCCCAACTGTTCATGATCAGTTGATTATGATAGGTTTAGTGTAAGCTAGCTAAGATAGAGATACAATAGTTGAACAGACTAGAGGTATTGATTGAGGAAATAAACTTCAACCTGCTCATTCTTCAAGGGATATAATTTAGGAGAAACACGGTTAGTAGTGAACTTGAATTAGCTGTGTCTTGGTTAGTTTGTTCTACTGGTTAGAAATGCATTTGGTTTCTAATGATGTTAGTAGCTGAAGGAGATAACAAAAGATGCATGTGTCTAGGCCGACAGTTTCTGGCTAAAGAGGCTAACCCTAGCTTGTTCCCTTCTGTTTTTAACATGGGGCTAGTGGTCCTGTTTCTGGTATACAAGGGTCAGCAGATATTGCCATTTATTCAGAAATTGGAAAAAAAGAATATATGAACATTACACTAGCTACTGTATTTTTTGAGTACAGTGCCATGTTGACTATATATGAATATATCTAAGTAGTGGACAGCGTAACAAGCGTGTGTATATATATTGAATGAATCTTAAATTCAAAATGATACCATTGGTAGAGTGGATATGACACGAGTAGAGATTTTTTTCACTGGTTCATTAGTTTGCACATTATTTCACTTCAAAAAAGATATAACAGAAATAACATAAATTCTCTCTCTCTCTCTCTCTCTCTCTCTCTCAGGTGTCCGCATATATTTCACATATATCTGATACATAGATAAGTTCACACAACTAGCACTTTGGAAACAGCAATACCTCTTGAATACCCATGTCAGAAAATGACCCTAGGATCAGACCTGGTTTCTATGATGACATACAATTATTACTAACTTCAGGCACTCCAACAATATCACACGATATCACAAAGCCACATGATTTTCAGTCACATTGTTGAATTGCTAGATTTCTGTAGATATAGCCTCTGTCTGATCTCTGAGACTCTTTGCATATTCCTCAATTTCTAATATATACATTCCAAGTTTAATCTGCTATGCCAAAGCAAATTTGGTGATAAAAGCTTCACTTTGATAAGAAATATATATATTCTTTATCCGTACAACTTACATTACTCTTGTAGGTTTTCATATATTTCACATGTCTGTAGATGAGCCCGGTCAATATTTTTTTCATAATTTGAAGATATCTTTTTAGCTTACTTACTGAATGGAAGGGGTATGAAAAGTAAACTAAAAATGCACGTTCATTTTTTTGCTGTGTTTAATGCCTGTTGGAATACTGGATGCCTTTCTAACTGATATTTAACACGTGAGATCGATGTCACTCTTTACAAATAATATGCTGTGTTTCAGATCTGGTACCCAAGGTTCAAACATATGAGCGGAGTGAAGCAATGTGTTTCTCACTCTCTTCCAGCTCTGATTTTATCTTCCAAATCTTCCAATACCATGAAAAGAAATGTGAACTGACCCCCAACTATAAAGTTAGGGATACACAAGGAGCACCATGTAAGTAGATTCAAGTAATTCCCTTGTGCTGATCGCACTGAATCAAAACTCGGTTGTATTTTCCAATGTTATTTTTCAACCATCAACTTCGAGTTTATTGGAAACTGTCAACATCGGTTCCTTCAGTTTTGTTGGTTGGTCCAGCTGGTTGGCCAGTTGGCTGGGTATACATGTACAGGCTGCACCAATGGAACTAGAGAGCTGAACATTCAAACATTTACTCCTTATTATGTATAGAGAACATGTTTTTTGAAAATTCCCCCAAAATAGTTTTTTAGCAGTGGGGTTCAATTTGCAATGTAAGTTTATGCTAAATTGATTCCTTGGTTCCTTGGTTTGTATCTAGCATCATTCAGGTGAAAAAAGTAATTTATTCATTGACCAGCCTTTTTAAAAAATCTTAATACTGCTAAACGACATTGGTTACATGTCGGTTTCTACTGAGTAACTAACCAGACCTGTTCAATCGAAAGTGTGAAGGTTATTTATTGCATTATGAAAGAAGATTATACTTATGTTTTGTTTTTTTTATCTTTTTCAAAAGAAGCACGAAAACATCAAAAGATCAGAAGAGAGGCAATCCAAGGTAAGACGGATATCTTAAATTTTCTTCT
>OY735214.1:12646978-12856978 GCA_963457665.1 Thysanoteuthis rhombus
TAAGTGTTTTTTGCTCATTTTTTTTTTTTAGACAAACGAAATTAATTTGGGCGATCTTTCTTTGAATTACAATAAGATGGGAGACAACTCCACTTGGTAGAATAATAACCTAAGGGTAATTACAACGGACTACAGCAATGATTCTTCAACTTTTTCTGAGTCCTACGTCCTCGAGTCTTTCCCACAGAATTTTATTCATTTGGTCTCTTGGTTTTCAATTCAACCAAGGCAGAAAATCCTTGTTCTGACTGGAAAATTGTTGTCATCATTACTAATGGTTGAAGGGCTTTCAAGGCAATCATACTGCATTCAGGGAAAGTAAGTGAAATAAAGCTCCATTAAAACTTCTGACATTTCTCCCCAAACCACTTGGTAAATGTGGCTGATTAAAAAGGGATCAACCATCCACACCTGATTTTTCCAATTCCTGCAGATGCTTCTTAGGACAACGTTTCCAAATTTCTGATATGGTCAGAAATGATGTCCTCCAGTTTTTTCCCTGATCTGGTTGTTATTCCTCCCACTCACAGGCAGAAGCCATGAAAATGCTGATCACCAAGTGATATAGTAACATTCATGAGGACAATGTCTCCAATTTTCCACGTTTGGAGAGCTATTTTCTCAAGGACAATGAAAATGTCACGTCCTTTACCTTGAAGTGACAAGTTGAGCCCTTTCAAATGCTCAAAAACAAATCATGTAACAAATTTTGGCCAACCAAAGATCATTGTTGAAATATATTGCTTTCACACCATTTTGGTTAGAATATACAGTTCATTCTTCAGGGACAATACTCTTCCAAGGACTTTTTCATATGACAACCACCGAGCCTCAGAATACAGATGGATAACCATGTGATCTGCAAACATATCCTTTCATAGTACTGAAAACAGCCAACTTTTTTTGTTTGAAGGCAAATAGAATTGACGATTTTCACCATCTTTTTCAGGCTTTTAGATAAACTTCACAAATAATTTTATTTACACTAAAATCTTGAGATATGTGTAAGTTATATGAATAAAAGTAAAGGTTTTGAAGATGAATTTTGTCAAACACTTTTATTTACACAAAAGTTGAGATAAAAAATAAAGTTTTAGTTGTAAGTCATTGATAAAGATTTTTGAAAAAATTCACAAACAGTTTTATTTAAAAGTTACGACTTGAAATTCAAGTTGCAGGTGTGGTATATATTAATTTAGAAATTAAGGTTATGAGCGATTGAGCACAAATATTGTCAAACTCTCAGTTAATTTTATTATTGCAATTAGTCATATCTTGAATTTAAGATATGTGAATTTCAGACATGAATAACAGTGTGGAAAAAATGATTCTTGTCAAAGTCATGTGTTATTAACATTGAATTTCTCTTATGAAAAATACTGTTTTTTGTATAATAACAAATATATATATATATATATATATATATATATATATATATATATATATACATATACATATACATGTATTTTTCTGTTTTACCTACTACTAAGGATGTCATTAAAACTGTTGATATAATAATAGAACTATTAAACAATATAAAAACAAGGGAATTTTGAAAAGGCAGATATTTATCCGTGATTTTGAGATATTTGTCTGTGTTATTCAAAATTACAATTTTGAGTAGTGTTTCTTTGGCATGAGGGTCTAGGGCGTTCTGCCAGACACCAGTAGAGTTTTGGATTGAATCCAACTGGGAGCTGAACATTTCATTTCTTTTTTTTTCCTTGCTTTCAAGGTCAGTGGCAGATTAAGCATTAGGTTGAGTAAGCTTTTCCTTGCTTTCGAGGCAGATCAACCATTCTTTTGCTTTCTTTTGTCAAACTCTTACTATTGAGTTTTGACTTCATTTTCATACGTAATAAAGACAATGGCCAGAAGAAAAATAAGTGATGGTATGCTCAAATAACAGTGTTGGAGTGACAAATACTAAAACTGATGACGAATTCACTTCCAAACAACTGCAGTTGACTTGGTCTGCTAAAGATAGCGAATCCCATTTACAGGAATATTAATAAAGGAATTGAAATTAGACATGCAGTTTTGGAATAAAATTGTATTGAGAAATGAATTCCATTTTATTCATCTTTTAGATTTTAATGAAGCAAGGGCATTTGACCTTAGCACAGCCCAGCTTGTTCAAATTCAATTTTCAAAAGAATAAAAGTGTTCTACATCTCGCCTAATGTGTCTTGAAGGTTGCAATATCCTTCCAGTTAAGTACTGGTCAATGTAAACCTCACTATGATTTTGTTTTTTCTTCAGGAATTATAGATTTAAAAGTAAAGTCAATATAAAGATATGGATGTATAAATTTTTTACAGAGATTAGATATTTGCTCCTTTTTTTTTTCGTGGCTCCTGGAGTAAACAGAAGGATTTTTCATGATACTCCATGTACAACGTGCAAGGACTGCAACCTGATCTCCATTATAGAGATGTCCATACTTTCCTAGAAAAGAAGGTATGAATATAAGAGAGTCCTAAAATTGGATGAAAAGACAAACACCCTGGTCGAACAAAGAAACACAAAACCACAGTTTCAACTTCCACAAAGCCAATCTCATCAGAAATATACATGACTCTTCAACATGCAGATGTATCAAAGTAGTCCTTATCTTTCAAAGTAATACAATAACACTATAGTATTAAAATTTCTCGATTGCAAATCCTCTAAATGTATTGATTATTAAACAGAGTAGTATTAGCACACACATATCACCCCTTCAAGAGAAGTCTCACCCACTATCAACCAAAAAGATTGAAAATGCACTTTACTTCCACCCCGCCTCATATATGACAACACCTATCCATTAAATGCAAGAGACACCATTTCTCCATTCTTAAAAACCCACAGCCTTACAAACTTTTATTGAGAACTGACCTTTTCCATCCTGAGCCCTCCTCTCATTGTATCTTCTTATCTAAGACAAGCCTGATACTTACAGACACAGATACAAATACCCTCTGACCACTCTTCTCACAAATCCTTCTTTTTTCAGACAAAACTTGACTCTCACCTACACAGATACAAACACCTCTCTTCCCACTCCTACTAAACAACCTACAACACAGAAATATTCTATTTCTTCCCTTAATCACAAACATGTAAACAGCATACAATTTTCTCAGCACTGCTACAAGTTTCTCTGGAAAAAGTCGCTGGCAATCATCTATTATTGTGTCATCTACAGACAGCTGTTTCGTATTACAACTATTCAGTATGGCTGTAGACTATCCGTTCTCCCATCCAGTACTACGAGGCAGGATTGAAACCTTCGCTTCAGACCTGGAGGCTGATATCCTGCCTCTACTCCACAGAACTGGACGGTCAGTGAGGCCAAATTTAAGCGATATATCTATTTAGCTTAAATTACCCACCAGAGTGCTCTATTCCTATGGAAGTTGACTAGATTCATCACCGGTGTTTATCAACCCTCTCTTAACTCCAAGACATTTATCACTGACTAGGATAGTCCCCATCAATCGTTTTGGAGACTTCTGGCTTTTAGTGGCACTTCTGACATATGTGTACCACATTATGTACTAGAAACCGTCAACTATGAGGATCCAGTTACTCATGCTCATAGTGTCATGTATCTGAGACAGTATGATTTGACAGCAATGTAAATGGACATCCTCTTTGTTATGATAGCGAATATGTTATACTCATCAAATGATGGTCTGAAATTTGGATGCTGTCTAGGAAATGTTTTCTTTTACCTGATTATTGTAATAGACTCTTTCCCTCTATGTTTATTGTTCTAATTTTAAAGCATAAATAAATAAATAATACTAAATGCACCGATAAAGTTAAAGGGCTGAAATTCAAACAATTACAAAACACATCTAGAAAAAACATTTTTTTTCTTTTTTTCTAACCCCTTATCCTCTAGATACATTTTTAGGTGGAGATTAAATTTGCGATGTAAGTTTTATACTAATACATGCAAATTTTTGGAAAATTCGGACTTTGTTTTAGTGAAAACAGGTAAAGCAAGAAGTGATTTATTCATTGAGTGGTCACCCCTTTTTCCAGTTTTTTCAAATGATCACATTCATCATGGCATGCTGTAGAAAGGTCCATTGATCTCGATTTTTTTTTCTTCAAGGAAGCATCTATCGATCTTGATTCATTTTTATTTAATGACGTGTCGTCAATCATTAATTTTTTACCAGTATTTTTTCCATCTTGATTAGGAACTGTGAACCGAAAGTGTCATCAAAACTATCAACATGGATTTCCTCAGTTTTTGGGAGAATCTGGCTGACTGCAAAATGTACCTATCTATCATGCATACAGGCCGCACCAATGGAGGTAGAGGGCTTGAAATATAAACATTTCCTACCGATTATGTCTAGAAGACCTTTTTTAACCCTGCCTCAATTGGTTTTAAATGGTGGAGGATTAATTTGCCGTGTAAGTTTATACTAAATTGATCCCTTAGTTTCTATCTGGCGACATCCAAGCTTGTTTTTTTTAAAAAATCAGACTATTTGTAATCTGGGAACTGTCCACTGGGAAATGTCTGATTCATATACACTTAAAGAGCTGCTGAAATACTCAACATAATGGAAGTATCAGTCTTATGCTCTGAAGCAATGTCATTGACCTACAACAGCTGTTGGACTTCGTTTAATACAACATCTTATAAAACAGCTCCCATACATCTGTTGGTTTATGTAGCAAAAATTGTAACTTCTTGTCTTGTTAATTTTTTGTCAATAAGCTTACTGATTATAAAATGGATATTAGCAGAGCAAAACACCCTCATTGTTGTTGTATACATGATAACCATTATCCAGTTATACCAAATTTTCTGAAGTATATGATTTATGATTAAAAAATAATAACACTTTTTTCTTAGTACAATATGGATGATGCAGATGATAAATTTTCTGATTTTCTCATGTTGAAATTGATGACAGTGTTTGTACACTTTTAGAAATAGAAGAAAACATCTTTTTAAAACTGTGTATAATAGAGTAGTGTTTCATGTGTAATAATTCGTTACATTTAATTGGGTCTGCTCAGTATATAATTTCAGTTGGACAAATTTAAATGAATTAATTATAAACAGAATATCCGTACCTCACATAATTGTAGCCTCCATGTGCCATGATTGATTATCTAAAAGTATCTGAAAAATTATTTTAAAACATAGATCTTTTATCTGAAACTATCTAAAAATGCGAGCACAGGATTTGGTCCAAAATGACCATGGAGACCCCATAAAGGGCTTTTTGGGGAAAGCCAAAAACCTTTCCAGATAGAGCCTTGTAGTACTCAGGCAAATTTTTGAGGCAGTAGTCCAAGAAATGTGATAGGGAGTACCCATGAACCAACGGACACTGAAAAAGTGAAGAATCTGTAGCCCACTTGGTTGGTAGATTGGCAATTTGTGGGGCTACAGTGATTCAATTGACTATGTTAGTATCTTTGGTATCCCCCCCATATGATAATAATAGGTCTGCGTAGTCACTCAATAGAAACTTTCATTTGACCTATGTGTTCTGGCAGCATACCACGTTGGGGGTTATCAATTAAAAAATTGGAAAAAGGGGTGATCAATGACTGAGTTACTCCTCTCACCTTTCGTTAGGCACTGATCACTAAAAAGTACATAATTTCAAAAAACGAGACTGAAATAAATGATCAATTAAGGGAATTGCAAATTGACCCCCCCCACTAAAAATATATGGGGGGGGTTAAAAAAAAAAATGTTTTTCTAGTCAAAATGAGTTAAATTTTTAGCTCTGTAGCTCTATTGGTACAGCCTGTACACGTGATACATGAACAGCCAGACAACCAACTAGACCTAATTAAAAACTGAAGAAACCTATGTTGGCAGTTTTAATTAGGAGTTTCTGATGGATTATCGCTCTTAAAATCATCTCACAAAAAAAAAACGATTAAAACACCTGCACTATAAGAGGAGCATAGTTTTACCTTAAAGCAGAAATGTAAACCCTGAAATTACAACTGCAGGGACAAAAGGGGCCAGATTTCTGGGGCAGCAATATATCTGAAGAAAGTGGAGAGATTTTAAAAAATTGTTTAAAAAAATCTTTTAAAATCTTCAAAATATCTGCAGGGGGGGTGTTGTGCTTAAGGGTATACTTCAGCTCAGAATATTAAAAATTGATAGAAACCTATTTAGTTATCCATACTTGCGTGTATGCAAGCAATAAAGAAACTGCTTAGAAAGTCTAAAAAGTCGAGCCTACTTTGAATTAACAGAAAAACTTTAAAGAAAATTAGATTCAAAAGAAAAATGCCCTAAAAAAACATCCTAACCTAATCAGGAAAACCTAGTCAGTCTTTTCTAATACAAAGTATTATATGTCTCCCCACAACTTTTAGATGGTGGTGTAAGTGTTTTCTCTAACTTATGCATAACATGTACAGGTATACCTTGATTAGTGTGGTTAACTTGTTCCAAAATTTCCTCTACTGTTTCAAACTGCTCAATTTAAGATAATATGTGTATTACTTTTCAGCTTATACTTAGTTACATTGATTTGTACGGCATTACGCTAACTGCTACATCAAAACATGCTCTCTTCAAGATAATGCTGCATTATTTAAATGATGGACTAATAGTAAATAATGTTAAGAATGATGGATTGATAGACTATATACAATAATGTAAAGAAGTTTGGATTCAATGAAGAGCTATGAATCTCACAGAATTGCAAGAATTTTGAATACACATCATTTTCTTTTCAACTTGAGTTAATATTGGTTTTAAACCCAGGAATGGAATACCTGCAATGTCATCTATTACTATAAAGCTGACAATTATTTGCTTGTATGTGTCCAATGGGCAGCCAAAGGGCTGGACCCTTGAGGTTTGAAAAAAATAGTCTGTAAAGGCAACTTCTGGTGATGAAGGACATGGGATGGGTAGTGTAGACCTCTAAAGTCACCACTGGTCAATTCTCCTGCATCACAAATGGGCTAAGTGAGTATTAATACTATATGTAAGGCCCAAGCAAAGGATGGCTTAAGCTGCAGCCAGCATAAGGGCACTACTTATATTCTTTCTTAGATCTTTTTCATTCTTTAATGGAATTTGTAAACATGAATATGATTTTTACACAGATTACATTTAATCATCAACTACTCTCATTTTGAAGTCTTAAACAGTTATATCCAAAGAGAGTATCTCAAACGTCATTAGCAAAGCTTTTCTCTAATAGAATCATTTGCAACGCATCCCTGTTATAAAATCATTTGCAGTGCATTTCTGTAGTAAAATCATTTGCTTTACATTTCAGTTGTAAAATCATTTGAGCTACATTTCTACATGCATTTTTTTTAATAAAAACATTCGCAATGTATTCCTGTATTGAAATAATTGACAATACATTTCTCTAGTAAAATCATTGACTATGAATTTCCCTAGAACTATTATTGACAATATATTTATAAAGTAAAATCATTAGCAATGCATTTCTATAGTTAAAATCAGAGACAATGCATTTATACATTAAAATAATTTGCAATGTATTCCTGTTGTAAAACCATTTGTAATTAAAATGACCCTTTTGTAATTCATTGAACCTTTTAAAATCAGAAAAGTGATATATGAAGAAAGTCTCTCAATATTAGTTAAACTTTTCTTTATACATTTCCATTGAACTGAAATGAAGATACTGGTGGGGCCAATTATCTCCCTTGGCTTGAAAACTGAATTCAATAAGTACTAAATTTACATTTTTGATGAATATTTTCTGATCAATTAAATATAAAAAGAAAATGTCCAGGAACCAATCAAATCACTCGAATTTTTTCCCACCATGTTCCTCTTTAGTAGTTCGACTTAGTCTCCATATGTTCACCCTCACAATTTTCTGGCCTTTTGGCATGGATTAAAGTGTAGTATCTGTTCCCCAGCAGAAACCAAGGCACGGGTTCTGACACACACCAGCTAAATGGGCCAGAGATTGTGTTGTGGTGAGCATCAAAGTGCACTGGTGCAATGCGTTAGCCAATGAGGTTATACTGAGGCTACGCATTGCTACACACATTAGGAGCCTTTGCACTCATCCTTGGGCTCTCTCACTATTAGTCGGCCTAGCTGTGGGGGATCCATTGCCCTGGGGCAGCACTGTCCCATTGCACTCAAAGGGACAGGTCGAGCTCATCCTGATGCTTTCCTGACTGCGGTTGCTTAAGCAACTACAGTTGCGTTGGCTGGAGCTATTTTTGATGGGTTGCTCCTATTTTCCCCATGTAAAGCCCTGACCTTGTGTCGCATTTTGCTATGGTGGTGAGAGTAAATAAATAGATGCCCTCCTCACATCTTCAACCGAATGATTAGTAGACAATGTCTATAGCTGATCAGTGAAAAAATATATATCATAATATATTATGTTTGTCACAATGTTATGTATTTCAAAATGAGAGAAATGCTTGAAATTACTATCCATCCCCGCATCATTCTGAACTGGGTGGAAATTCAATAGTCAATCTTTACTGGAGCCAGCTCAAAGTACTAGCAACATGGACAGTCACCAAGGATGCCAATTTTAATAAAGTTAGACTCTGCGGACAAAATATGTTTGTGAATCACGCAAAAAAAAATATATTCATAAAAATTCAAATAAATTAGTGTAACCTAGTCATGATATCTCACTCTGCAAATAAGAAGAAAAAGGTTTGATAAATTGAAAAAGAGCTAATATCCAGATACAGACTTGGGAGCTAAATGAACAAAAAATAGCTACATCCATAGTGAAAATGGACTCATAATTTTGCCAGCACCACTGTGGTGTGGTATTATGACATTCAGGCATTTGTGGAAAAGTTTGGTCGGAATTATAGAGAAAAGGAGATAGATAGATACATCGATAGATGGAAAAAAGAAAGAATACATGGTTAAATTTTGATTTTCTTTTTGATAAAAATTACAATCATTTTTGTCCTACTTGTTTCTGTGACATCCATTCCCTTGAGATTGAAAATTCCAGTTGTTCCACGTCAAGTCATGTATTGCCATTTGCTCCCTTGTATCACCATCTAAAGAGCTGGATAGGGATAGGTGGTTAGTAAAGTCTTGGGTGACAGAGAGATAAAAACCTATTTGGGGTATTGTAAGAGAAATGAATCTACTTGACTACAGTAATTCATATTAAGACAGGGGTGGCAATTTCTTGTAATTTGTTCCTTTCTCGCATCTTCCCTATCCCCTAAATAAATGATCAAATGAGCATCATTCCATGCAGTTACATTACTCAATCAGATTGTGTGCAATTGTACAGTAGAGTCTGTGAGTTTGGTAAGGATTAAAAGTTATGTGCCTTGACCCCGATCAAAATTTGAGGGACTACTTTAATTATGTTTTTTTAATGTTTTTTTTAATTGTTTTTTTTTTTTTTTAATTTTTTGGTATTTGAATACAAAATGTACTTTAATTGTTAATTTTTCAGTGGCTCAATACTATTCTCTAATTTTGAACAAATAGATTTTGCTTATCTTTCGTTTAAGTAATTCATTTTTTTTAAATAATTTCTTTTTGTAATAAATGCTGTAAAACTTAAAAATAGGCTATAAACATGTTGCAATTTTCAAATTTTTTGGTCTTCATTTGTTTTGAAACTTCCCTTTTAGGCCACAGCTATTGCGAGCTCTCTATCTTACCAAATCACCCAAGCTGAGCTGGTCATCAGTCATTAAAATTTCCTTTGCCGATCGTTTTTCTTAGTTGAATACTCTCTGCTGTGATGAAACTGTCAGATATTCTGGAAAAATCTGACTTCAGATCATGGAATTTTTATATTTTGACTATTTTTAATTTACTTTATCCATTCATTTTCCTAATTGCATTTGGAAAGTACCATTGTCTCTGATACATGACAACATGTATTTTTATCTCTATATGAATGTCAACTTTTGACTAAAAAAGTTCGATAGACTCTTCTGGACATTCATCAACCTCTTGAATAGTCTCATCGGCCCCCAGGTCAACCACTTTGGCGGCCCGTAGATTAGGGCAATGCTAATAGATTGCTCAGAAAGGGTTATTTGTATGAGGAGGATAAAATCTGAAAATGAGAATACATGTATCAGAGACAATTTTAGTATATATGACTTATTGTCAAAACCAACATTTTATGTGCAATGACGTGATAAATATGAATTAAAAAAAGAATATTTTCATATCAAGAGTCAAGTCCCACACATTTGACAGATGGGTAGGGAAAATATAATCCAGTTTTGGGCATTTTCATCAAAACATGTTGCTTTTTTACTAAAAGGTCTGTTAGAGTAGCTTCCCTTCATTGTTTACAAAATCTTCAGATAAATAAGTCCACAAAATTGGAGGGACTACCACAGTTACATCAAGAAAATTTTTTTCAAATGTTTTCGTGAGCCCCCAAGGGGTTCTGACCCCTAGCTTTAAAGCCTGATTCTCATTTTCAGATTTCATCCTCGCCATACAAGAAACACTTTCTGAGCAGTCCATCAACATTTCCCTAATCTAGGAGTTGCCTAAGTGGCTGACTGCAGGTCAATGGGACTATCCAAAGGGTTGATAAATAAACATTCATATAAAGATAAAAATACACCTTATATATTATAGATTTATATATAATCAGTTTTTATTCATTTAAGCACAATGTACTGCATTAAGGCACACCAATAAGCATTGGAAGAGTGTTAATATATTGAAGACTGTAGGAGAAGTAGTGTGTCAAAAGTCAGTGGAATAAGAATGAATAAATAAATGAGCTTGGCTGCGCAAGGGTCAAACTTCCTTGCTCCATTAAAATCTAAATGGCAAACAAAACAATTCATTTCTCCATACAATATTTTTTCCAAAACTATGTATCCTATTTCAACTCTTTTATTACTTATTCCTATGAATGGGATTATCAAATTTCAGCAAAACAATTTTTACCTGATTTGGGCTGTAGTGGGAGTGAATTCATCATCAGTTTTAGCAAATGTCACTATGTTACTGTAATTCATGCATGACGTCACTGATTTTTGGTCTGGTCATTGTCAGCCATCATTGCTGTTAGATACAAAAATCAAGTCAAAAATTCAATAATAGGTGTTTTACAATAAAAATGCATAAACGAGCAACAATGTGCCTTTGGTATGTGCAATGACACTGAATAAATGAATGCTTGTAGAAATTATTGATAATTCATTCTGTTTTGTCAGCACAGGACATTCCTGTCTCCCAAGAAAGTATTACGTCTGGTTCTATGGGACATGACCTCCCAGGCTGCACCTCTTCGATTTATCGATTTACTGTAACCCAACAAATTGCCCAACCACTTGACCAAACAGCCGAGTGGGCTACAGATTCTTCTCTTCTGGCTTGTATGTGTATGTCTTTGGGTACTCTTGGTGACATTTGGGGGGTTGCAACCTTGAGTACACCACCAGGCACTATAAAAAAACGTTTTTTTGTTGTTTTTTGTTTTTTCAAAGTGCTCTATGGTCATTTTGAACCAACAATGCCCACGTATAGTATTGGTATTTTTTTTTTTTAGATACTTTTTAGTAAAAGATCATTTTTTTTTTTTTGCTGTCATATTTAGATAATTTTTCAGATAATTAGTTCTGCTACACGCGCAGGCTACAATGATTCATTCATGTGAGGTACTAGTAAATGTATACTGTTCGTTCATTGTCAATCTCCTACTGAATTTTGACCTCATTTCCCTAACCTTACATTTCAGAATTCTGGTTAAGACTAAAAATTGAAAAGTTTAGAATGATGGATAGAGAGAGAAAGGGGGAAGATTCTATTCCTACGTCATCAACAAACGAAAGGAAGAAAGAAAAAGAGAAATTAAGGGTGGATGAGAAAATAGAGCCACAAAATATATCCAGAATTATCTAGATTTTCATGCCATTTATCAAGTTCACTTCCACAGCCAAATTTGAAGATTTTTTCTGTTTAAGGAAAAACGTTTTTACAAAATTCGAAATTTGAAAAAAAATGAAAACAAAGTAGAGTTTGACCCTGAGGCCAGTCGTGTTTTTGAAAAAAAAACAAAAAAAACAGCACCAAACTAATGCTGATTATTTTATTGTTAGATGATATAAAGTACTGAAACCCATTGTATCGATTTTGATTACTATCTAGTCACCTTTATTTCTTTTCATTACAACACAGGTTGGATCGGAAATAAGGAATGGGCTCCCGGTGAGATCCGGACTCACGTCCCTCTTTTTTAGATTGTTACTGGCGGAAGTCAGCTTATCGTCTGATTCGTGGCGTGTAACTGGGTTGCCATTTTGGCCATTTTATGGCCATATTTGAAAAGCATTTGTCCATGAATCTTCTGGTTTGGCCATATTTAATTTTTTGATTTTTTCACTCTTGTAATTTTTGATTAACTTTGATTTTTAGTGCATACTTCACTGTAGCGATGTTTTATTTCTAACCAATATTATTATGTTTGAATAGTACTACTAATATTCACCGTCACCTCAATTTTTCAGTTGCTATTTGTAGTAACTTTACTTAGGCCATCATCGTAAAGTTGTGATAAAAATGCACCTTAAAGTAATAAAAAATAATGATTGACGATACTCCATCAAAAAAATATATAATGAAATGCTTTTATAAGCAATTTGATCACAGCCGTTTTTTCATGATTTTGGCCAGAATCGTCCCCTTACTATCTGGCAACTCTGGCGTGTAACTTCCGGTCTTAACGTCAGTTCCGGTTGGTCGATGTCAATAAGCTGTTTAGATTGATGCTGTAATATTTTGGTAAGTTTTTCCCCTCACGAATTTTTATTCAATTTATTTTATTTTATTATTATCAGAATTTGAAGAAAAAATGTCACTCTTTGTCTACAACTCATTATTTTTCAGTGTTTCTGTACTGTTCTGTCTCCCTGGCACGTAGAGAAATATTACAATGACTTTTTTCTGTTGACTCATAGGGAATTTTTCAAACTACTAAAATACTTCCACCTATGAATTTGGTTAAGATTCGTCTTTTTTAACCTCGTTGTTTTCTCTAGAAAAAAAATTTTAAACGTTCAGTTTTAGGTGTTTTCAATTCAGTAGACTCTAGAACAACTCGGGAATTCGTTTGTTCGTAGGATTTTTTTTGAAAAAAAAGGTCTCATGATTGGGTCGTATTTACAATGTAACACTAATGCTAAACTTGGCACTTGTTTTCTGCCATTTTTACGGCTTTTCTCTAATTTCAATAAAAATCTGTTCATCTTATTTCAACAAAATGTTTAATTTTCACGCCCTTGTATCTCTTTTAAATTATCTACTTCATGTACCATATCGAGAAGGTCCCGACGAATTGTCAAGTTCCACTATTCTATTTTTTTCATCGAATAAATCAAAGCGTCTTTATTTGTGCGCCATTTTTAACATCGAGTGAGGGGAGGCATTAAACATAACAATCATCCTCCTTACATAATGCTTACAAAATTTGAAAAAAGACAAATATGTAGTCAAAGGATTCAATTGGAACATCTTTGCTTTGACGTAAAACCCATGGCGGTGTTTAATCCATCATTAATGTTACACGGTGCTTCAAAAAAGTATAATTAAACGACATATCCATCATAAAATAACACAATAATGAAATTGAAAACCTGTCTTTGTTCTTAATTAAAATGTCAGTTAGGCATATCCGACTGTTTTTCGTCTGTACCTAAAAATTCCTGGTACGAAATCAGAAAAGAGCCAAAAACAGACTTTTGATTTCATCATTGCCTTAATATATGGGGGAATATGTTTGTACTTTTAGGTTTGGAGCCTCTGCATGATTTTTTTCTTCACCAATGCTGGTTGAACACCGCCATAGGTTCATGTACATCAAAGCAAAGATTATCCTGTTTCAACTCATAATGTTTTTGTTTAGTTGACCAAGTGGTCAATTGATTGACAACAAATCGAGCCTCTAAAATAATACTTCAAAAACATTTTCTTGAGACTTTTTTCCTCTTGATTTATTAAGGCTTACGTGTTTTGTTATGATATTTTGATAACGATGGGCTCAGATCATCAGATTTTATAATGCACATGATATCAAATCAATTAATGTGTTGTAAGTCGGAAGGGGTTTGCCGTATTATATATTTTGGGGCGGGGGGCTGCTGATCAGAATATCGTAAGTGATGCTTTTTTCAAAGACCTTCGTTTCCTCAGGAAATTCGTTAGTTTTGAAAAAGTTTATTTTTGAAAGATTTTAGGGTGAGGGGTTATTTACAATGTAACTAGTATGCTAAACTGGACCATTTCTGTCACATGGAAATTTGTGGACACTAAACGGAATGAAACCTTTTGCCATGACTAACCTGATTACTACATGTTCCTGTAAACAATTATCATATGATGTGAAAAAAAGTTACTTATATATAACTTGATGGTTTATCGATAAGTTGTATGTTATACAATATTTCATACGAATGTCAACTTTCGACCCAATTTTGATCACTAGGCATTTCAACCCCCTGGATAGTTCAATTGCTGGTAGATATCGTCCACTTCGGAGACCCCTGGTCTATAACTTCACAGAAAAGATGTTTAATTTCAAGTAAAAGAAAATGCTACTTGAGTAAATTATAATCCTTTTTTTTCTACTAGTGAAATATCTACATTCTACAAAGAAGTTTTGTTTGTTGAGTAGTAGTAGTGATAACCATTATTTAATTACGTCACTCATCGTGACTATTATAAGCAATAGAAACACTTACATAAAAAGAGCCTTTTTCTACACACAGACCTACTCGGGTTAGCCACGTACTTTTTGACAAGGCGACGTCCGTGAAAATTCCGAAACTTGTAACGTGTTTATGTCATCGTAATAATCTTTGTGACATTTGTAAGAAGAAAGATTGTAGAAAATGTTCATTAGAAACGTATAATCTATATAAAACTAGAGATGTTTGAAATGTTGTTTCACACTTGGCAATTGTGTTCCGAAGGTTTTGCTTTAGAAAATCTCCCCCCCCCCCGTGCAAAACAACACACACCGGTTTGAAAATGATACCAAAAATTGACTAGTGGGCTGATTTCAATGAGATTTCGGTACTCATTCATATGAATTTACTTTTTCATGGAAAGGGTTAGAGAAACTTATGGAATCATTAGGCTACTGTGTACTGCTGGCATTACAAGTTTAAGCCTTGACACTTATGCGGAAGTTCATAGAACGAAATTAATTGTTATGGACATCGAGTGCGAAATCATCCGGGTTTTTTCATCGAGGTTGTGGGTGATTTCATCCGTACTCGTGTCTACCCACCCCCAAGTTCACTGTTAATCTAAATAAAAATTTGTTGAAGAGTGGACTATTGGGTGAGAAATTCCAGAAAAGAAGTGATCAAATTTTTGGGCGGATCCGGTAAATTCTTTTTCGATTGAGTTAGTATCTGTTTTCCTAATTGAAGTAGATAAGTACTCCGTACTTATGTACTCGTGCACAATGCGATCTCGAACATGATGTGATCCCCACTTTTTGTAGAAAAAAAAAACAAAACAAAAAAACAACCGTAATATATGTGTGTTATCATTTTTTTACACTCGATTATAATGCTACCCCGGCTCTCCAATTCTGACCGTGATTTTTTTTTATTAAATTTCTCGCATTATGTACGAGTAAATACGTAGTAAAGCTGTGAACATTAGCGTCACGCCTAGTTTACTCTCTCAGCTGACTTTTAAACTTCAAATTGAAAAAAGTGATTATTTTAGTATTCTGAATTATTTAAAAAATAACTTCAAAACATATGCTAAGTAGGAAAGTGAATACTTGGGGACGAGATGAAAATAAAAACCAGAACACAGATGAGTGTTGCCAAATTTCTTACGGATTTACATCTAAAATTGAAATGAAATGAATAATGTGAATATAATCTTTAATTTTCAACATATTTCATCGAAATACTAATTGATTTACGAAAAATATCACTTATTTCATTAAAAACAATCTAAATAGTAATTTTTGAAATCTAGGTGCAACCATAAACATATAATTTGGCAACACCGTGATGAGATGTTGATAACCGCAAAAAATGTGTGGGAGGGAAAGAGGAAGAACATGTTATTTCAACTTTCATCTTTCTTTCTTTCAGCAGCATTTTTTCTTTTTTTTCTTCTTCGACAATAAATAAGTTCCCCTGTACTTTTATTTTTAGTTTCTACACAACAGATCCACCTCAGTAGAAGCTATTGTCAGTTTTTCATACTTATGATTAAAAAATATATCATCGTAACATTAACAGAACTTAACAGCTCATAATTTAATCGGCGGTGAATAATCTCAACCTTACTTAATAATCCGATCGATTTCTGACAAGAAAATGTAATTATAGACACTCCCTTTGAGGGTAGTTTCCTGGCTCATGTACGTACAGTAGTTTTAGAAGATTTTTTCCCCTTCTTTCAATGCTTGATACCTTCGATCCATCTTGAGTTTTTACATTCAAACTCCGGTTGTTGAGGGAAAAAAGATTTTAACGGATGGCGATTCTATCTTCTTTGGAAAGATAATGCTAAACTGGGCACTCATTTTCCGCCTTTTTTCAAGGAAGTACGGTTTGAATTATTTCCTTGCGGACCGATTTTATTTTGTATGAATTTTTTTATTTTGTAAACATCATGCGGCTTGTGCCATTTTCAACAAAGGTACGTGTAAGCCGTACTTCTGTTAAATGTAGGAATTGGGGTAATAAGTGCCCGATTTAGCATTATAATCGAATTATTAATATACCCCCCCTCGGTAAAAAATCTTTCTAAAACCAACAAATTCCCCAAATGGTTAGGTCTCTAATGGAAGTGACTAAAATTGAAAGAAAAACATTCTTCCAAATGAACCATTTCACGAACATAAACTGGGAAATGACTTTTTAAAATTATGATTTTTTAAAAGTTTCTTCTTTACTTTCATTGTAACCGTTAGTGCATTTGATTAATGGTGAATAATCATTTCATCACCTTTGTTATTAATCCAAATGATTGACTGATATATCGAAATGTTATTTACATCTCTTGCTCAGTGATGCCAATTTAGTTGTTTTTTCTTTAAACAAAATGAGTAATATTTTCGTTCAATTTATGCTAATAAATTAATATTTTGATGAAATAAATGTTGAAAATTGAAGTCACCTTTAATTTATTAATGATATGTAATATATTTCCAAGATTTTATGAGTGTATATATATATATATATAGAGAGAGAGAGAGTATCTAAATGCTTCAAGACTCAAATTTAGATGTAACTCTGAAAATTAAGTCGGCAATACTGCCCTTGCAAGATCACACAAGAAAAGCACATCTATGGTCTAACTTTCAACAGGCTTGTTTATTATTAGTACATGTTTGAAATTAAAATTTGGTTGTGTATTGCATATATGAAAAAAGTGTGCGTATGTGGGAGGATAATCTCAAACATCAACGTATTTAACATATTTCTTTGGTAAATCATGTGACCTTCAGGTAAGAAACATCAATTGCTGTCTGAATTTTATGGTTTTAGCTCACTGGTCTTTGTTTTTGTTTTTAGCCTATAGGATGACCAAATTTTAGGGATATATCAAGTGTTGTTTTATCCACCAAAACTTGTTATAATTCTAATTAAAAGTTCATTTTTAATTGTGTGAGTAAAGTTGGGATACTCCTGTCAAACAGGAATACAATATGAACACATTGACAGAAATCAACTTACTATCATTTTAGTGTAGGGGCTCCTTTAAATGTGCTGGGGTCCCCAAGGGGGCCATATAGCCCCTGTTGCAAATGGCTGGTCTTGGTTATATTTGCCATATTGGTAAAGTTGATAATTACTCCTATCTTTCCATACTTGCTCTAAAGAAGGCTCTTCCCACTTGAAAGATTGGTGTAACACAATCTTCCTTTCTCTCCCTGTGCTCTATCAAGTTTAATAAATATGATAATGTCTTTTCATAAGTTCGTTAGTGCCTTTTTGCCTAGTTCCTGTCGATGCTTCCTAATTAAGTGATAATTAGCGAGGTAGTGCCTTTATGCTGGCTATGGCATCAGCCGTCCCTGTCTGGGCTTCCCATGTCACGGTTTCTCTTTTTCCAGCTTGCGATCTGCAAAAAAGACATCAAATCTGTATCACTCATTTCACCATTCTTGCTTACGGCACCTGGTATTCCCAAATGGTCACTCATCTTGGTACTGACCTGGCTCAATGTTGCTTAACTTTGATGATCACTCAAGAAGTGGTGTATCCAATCCAATTTGGCTGTAAGCTTGCTTTTTATGAGAAGCTACCAATTGCTAACCAATTATAATTACTGTAATAAGCATTGTTAGTGTTGATAATGATTTCTCCTGTATTTTTAAAAACGAACACTTTCTACTCTCATAACCAGTAATGTCGTTACCACTGAACAATCCTTTATGATCATGGCCATTTTTATCATTAGTCAATTTACTACTGTTATTAAGTATCACCATACTGCATTATTATGACTACTGACTACCACTTGCACTAGTCCAGTGCTATTCAAAATGTGTTCCTGTGGGTCCCCAGGCTTTCGGGAGACCTTTCCAGGTGTTCCACAAATCAAAGTGACATTTTTGCAGTATACTTAAGTATTCTTCATGGAATAAATGTTTCCTTCATTTCCATTTTCATTCTCTGCATCCACCACTTGGTCACTGCTTTCACAGGGTTGTATCTGAGACAGATATATACAGAGGTAGAGGGATTTAAAGGGTGAAAAAGTATACATTCACGCACATATATAGTGTATATGTATATAAATGTATACTTTTTCACTCTTAATATCCCTCTTCCTTTGTTAATTTTGTAATCTGCTTAGCGACAGTTGAAAAAAACTAATCCTTTCGTCACGGAGACGTCTTAGGGAAAATCTCGGTTAGTCCCAAACATTTTCTATTGTCTCAAGGAAGATGATAGTCTCGAGCCCAGGTTGCCCACAGAGTTTCAACCTGTATAAAATTTCAACATAAATGACCATCAACACATTTAGCATCGTGCATTTGTCGTCTGTTACGCTTACGTCATGGTGATGAACTTAGTAGAAATAGTATTCCATATTACGTCGAACTTGATAAATTGTACCTCCACTTGATTTTACCTTTAGTTGAGTTTAATATTCAGGAAATATTGAATATAAACAAGAAAATGCTGCGCAACATAATATTTCTGATATATTTCTAGTACAATGCAATTGTAAAAATACTTGATTGTTGCCGTCATTTTTTGATGGTTGGAGTTAACTAGTGCTGATAAAATTATTTGTACAGATGTGAGATAATGTACATTCGCGTAAACTCCTGGAATTTTGCTTATTTACAATGGATGTTGTCCTCTAAAAATTATCACAATAAATATATTTGTACTAAAGTGCGTATCAGCAGGTGAAAAGACACTGGGTAATACATGCAAGAATACTTTGATTAATTTGGGTTTTGATTTAGTAATTTTGATAAAAAGTGATGTCGATAAAAATGTTTGGTACTTGTAATCTATTTATTCTATTGTAATTATTTTTGTGTTATAGATAAGATTTATAGTTGGAGATGGGCAGCCAGAATTATTTGCTGATGGACAGTTCCACAAAAACGTCAACCATTACAGTAAAATTTCAAAATATTCCAATATACATGTTTGGACAGCTGAAATTCTTTATATTTAGAAAATAAGTGCCTTGCCAAAAGGATAGGTAATAAAATGTTACAGTCACTTGAATACAAGTAAAATGTTTGTGGCATAATTTTTTTTAAAAATCACGTACTCGCTAACTATTTGCTATTCATTGTGAAGCCTTAGATGGTCCAGATGATCAAGGAATGAATTTATCAAATGTCCCAAGAAGAAAATGAGTGCAGCAATTTACATTTGTAACTTGACTGATGTTTCAGTTCGCTTGTGAATGTCATGTTATGTCTTACTCTGAAATGATGGAGATTCTAAGTTGTAATCAGAGCTCTGGTGCAAATCAGGTTTTCATTGCCCCATTTAAGCTTATTATTAGTTTACTCAGGCTGAATGAAGATATCTAGAAGTCCTGGTGTCGGACTTGGTTTTGTTTTACATCTGATGCTAGATGGAGGATATTCAAGCCATTTTGGGCTTTTTAGACAGTAACTGAATTTTTTAATTATGATGAGTATCACTGATTAAAATACTACCAGTAGGATTCTGTAACAGACGAGTTGTAAAAGGCTGAAATCTTCTCAACTGCACAGGATATTCTTGATACTCTGTGTAATCAGATCAAACCATTCCTGCTCCATGAAGAGAAAGTAAACCAAATATTTGGACGAATATAGATTAGCTGTGGATCGGAAAAAGATTATGCTGCAGATATATTTTTCAGAAAATGCCGTCCTTTCTCTCCTGAATAGAATACAAAGTTTCCATCAGTGTCATGACCAAGCAACTATTTTCACTTATTTTGTGTGGATCGGTGCACTTCCAGAAATAACTGAATCAATTGTCATTATTTCTGATGAGTTACATGATGTTTACGGAGTACATGCATTCATGTAATACATTTTCAACTTTCAAAAAATGAAATACATCACAGTAGAAAGCATTGATATCTTTTCTGAGGGGCAAGTTCAATTTAAGCTGGAATACTTTTTCAAATCTTCAAGTGGATAGGATAATTTGGCCTTCAGCTGCTATGGAACTTTACCGTTTCCATGTGATGAGGCAATGTCCACAGTATGGGCAAAGCGGGGATTATAAAGTGATCAGTCAGTACACATGTAAGAAGTGGGAAAGCTGTTTCTAAAACCCCCACTTGATTTCTACATAACTGCATGTGAGCGAAATCCTGGAGTATATATATCTTTTGTAAGTAAGGAGCAAATCATGGCCAAGAAAGATGAACTAAATGAACAGTAGCAAAATGTAATCAGCATTTCAAATCATTCTCACTGAGCCCACTTGATGATAGCACATCATTCAACGACTGCTGACATTTCAACAGCTTCTACCCTTACAATAGTAAGAATCCTGGAGGATGATAGTGATTATGCAGATATTTCTATGCACAATCCTGAATCAAATGCAGAGAGCAAGTAGGCCTGCAGTGGAGTTAGAAATTGGACACTTGGGTACTGGTGAATTTTGAGGGCAAGCACTTTACTGGTGAAATTATGGCTTTAATCTGTGCCATCCAAGTAGTTAAGGTCATGTACTAATGTGAGACTGGTAAATTCTGGGAATGGCCTGACAAGGAAGATTTGGTTCCTCATGATTCAACTGAAGTTAGGAGAAAGAAATTAATCCTCCTCTTGTTGCAGGCTGTCGTGGACAGTTTGAATTCTGATTTCAAAAGTGTTCCTGCTTTCTAATTTGACATTTCTAGTTGGGCTTGAGATACAAGTTGAAAATTATGATTTTCTTTTCGTTCTTGATGTTTTTAAAATCAATTATGTCCATGTTTTTCTGGCTAATTTACGCTTTTTTTCTTTTTAGCTTGGTTTGTTCTGATTTTATTTGATGGAATCAAATTCAGTCTTCAAAAGTTAATTTCTTTTACATTAAGTCATTGATTGAGTGTGAGGTTGTTGAAAAGGTTAAATTGAGTATATAGTCAGTTTTGCTGTAGCCAAATATATGTCACCCTTGGGTTTGCCAAACAAGTTAATTTCTGACACATTACATCCGACACCATACAATATTACATCTGACACCAAATAGCAGCCCTTAGCCTACTTTAGTGGAGTTACTTTCATACTGATTAAATAAGTTAGGGATATGTACTTTAAGATTAGTTTTATGAAATCTTTCTTACTGAATCCAAATCACAGAACTCTAGCAATACATTTTAGTCGTGTGAATTCCATCTGACATCACACTTAAATGAAATTGAAAAAAATGTATAATGCATTCAGCTAAAATCTGATGTGTTTCTAGTGTGTCAGTGGTCATTAATAATATGGAACAGTCTTGAGACTCTTCTCCTATTCTAAGCATGTGTATTTGACGTATTGGAGTCTGATTGTTGTGTCCGACACCAACAAAACTGCCCAGATTTAGTACTAATTTTGTTTAAGCAATTCATTTCCCATGGGAAGTATTTGTATTATCATGCGAAGGTTAATTTAACAAAGAAATCTATTTTTATTTATTACTAAGTTTGAGAGTTATATGTATTCGGTCATCTCTTTTGTTGAAGGGTGGGCAATAGGCCATGGAAGAAGTGATTAAATTTGGTGGTAAATCTATGCACATGCTGCCCCTGACAATGGCATTGGCAAAAGTATGCGCTCTCTGAGTGATTTTGAAATTACTCTTGCTGTCTGTTTATATTACTACTATAACTTGGTTTTCAGACATGTGAGAGAAGAAATATTAATGAATCACAGTTGAAGTAAAACATTATTTCTGACTAGTACTACTTTCTCCTCATTTTAGTTGCTTTTTATTGCAACTACATTGACTGTTGTTCTTTAGCACTCAGTGGAGGTGAAGGTTGAGTCTCTTTTGCTCCCATTCAAACATAGATAGTCTTTCATTCTTACCCTTCATTACATTGCAAGGGTCAGTTGGGAGGAAGAATAGAGAGGGTGAAAGATGGGTTGATGTATTATGACAGCTCTTCAGTCAACAAAGCGGCATTGTCTTCTTAGAGAAATGCAAATGGCGTCCATCTGAACAAAGTGGTGGCTCTCTTTATTGCAATAAAGGATTACTGTTCTTTCCATGATGGTTTCCATATACAGGAAAGCCTGGTACAACACACAAGATATGTTCTAGGTAAAGAGCTTGGAATGTGTGTAATGGCACATTTTCTTACTAACATTTAATGGGAAGATTCCAATCTTTTTATGTGTAACTGAAATAATATTATGCCTCATGAAATTTCATGTTAATGTTTGCAAAAACTTGAATGTTGAAAATTCTGGGAGAATTGAACACATTTGCTGTCAAGAAACATGTACTTAAACTCAAGTTACATAGACAGTAATCAAAAAAATATTTAAATTCTTCCACGTGAAGGTAGCCAGCCCAGAAATCAGTGGAGAGGTGATTGGAAGCCCAGGGCAGGAATCACTGATCGGACATCAACTCTTCTCTACTCCCCTATCGGTCCACTCCAAGGACATTTAACTGCCTGACAATGTGTCACTTTGGGAACATGACCTGGAGGTGGGGACAAACAGTATTGTCTGATATTGGAGTGAATTGAGAAGTTAAGATACTGTCTTGCTGAGTGAAGCTCAGACAGGTGCTGTGCAAAGAACTAACGTACAATAACCAGTATCAAGAATTTTTTTGTGTGTGTACTACTAATCACATGTGATATCAAGCTTTCCTATAAATGAAATTTTGAATGTGTTGGAGTCCAAGATAGCTTCATGGAGGCTGTAAGCAGTGTTCCATTGTCTACACGATTAACCTATATGCCACTCACATATAGTGTTGTCATAAAAACCTTGAAATCATTTTGATATAAAAATTTTATAGATCATTTAAATCCATTGCACTCTTGTTGCAAATGCTAGTATCAAATTTAAAGTCAAAGAAGCAGACAACAATGACGCTTACCCTAAAGAATATTAACTCAGGGCTATTTTTGAAACAGGAAAAAATAGCCAAAACTCCATCTCATTTCAAATTTCTTTCTCTTGAATCTTTCACACTCGGACTAGCCAAAACTTGTACTATTGATTAGCTGTTATTCTAATTATTACTCAATAATAACCAATCACTCTGAGCAGTCATCTGTTCATTAGTCATTATTATAATATAAATTAATGCTGGGTGTGTCATTTGTTTAGATTTTTTTTGTCTCTCAGAATCTTCTATGGAGTTTCAGTGTTTATTTTAATAAGGGCCATGCCCGTCCCCAAAACAACATGTTTGGAAGGAGCCCAGACTTCATTGTGAGTGGTGAATCTTGCCATAATTGTCATGTAAAATGATTTTCCATCTCTTATAAAAAAATCTAGGGTTTCAAAATATTTCTGTAGCTCTATACAATGGCCAGTTGTCAAGTAATTGTGGTGTATACACAGAATCACAGAAGTTTCTTAATTGTAATTAGATAGTGCAGTCGATCCTCTAATTTCATAGGCTGGAGTGTAGACCCCCCCCCCCAATGAAATTTCAATTTCTGAATAACTCTTGACCCCCCAAACCTCACTCCTATTACTGAAGAGTGGACTTGTGACTAATGTTGCCCTTGGAGACAAAGAAAATGCAGCATCCTCCAACAAATTGCATAGATCCCTCAATTCATTATCTTACTTCAACTTTTAAAAACATCTTTTACGAATTCATGTATAAATTCAAGGTTATATAGCCTAGGAATGTAATGTATTATACAGCATAATATGCTTTTATATTTCACTAAATGTTTTGACTTTAACACTTTACTACCATGTATGTCTGCAGTTTTTCACATCATACAGAATACACAAAAAAGTACATTTTTATAATAAATTTTTGTACTGTAACCAGCACTATTAATAGTAATGACCAATTGAAATAGAATGATAATAATGCACGTATAAGTTTTTGTCGTTTGCTGTACATTTTGATCTCTTCAGATTTTCTAGTCGGTGAGCATTGTTCGCAGTTTTTTGTAGCAGCCTGCAAAATTGAGAACAATCCCCATTTTATTTCTGGATGACAAATTTGCTAATAATTAAATCTGAGAAATAGAAACCCACAAAATTGGAGGGGCAACTGTACATACGAAATAATTAACAAAGTCAAATGAGTCTGCCATAAAGAATTGATCCGATGATTGGGACTGTTTCAACCGATCCCTGCTAAACAAGCTAAAATTCATTATTATTTGGTACTTAACCCATTTACTCAAGTACAATGTGATCTTGAACATACTTCTTGTTGCTGAAATTAGGTAATTTATAAAATGTACAGAATGCATTTGAAATGGGCTTTTTTGACAGCACTTGATTGTGTCATTGAACCAGCTTCAATTTAATGGGATTAAACTAATAAGAAAATTGTAAATAAATAATTGAATGAATAAATAACTCATGATCTTACATGTCATATTTTCAGGGTTTTTATTTTTCTTATTGATTGTATTAAAATTCTGAAAATCCTTTTTTCAACCAAAAAAATTACCTGTGGATAATATGAGAAATTTGATATAAAAATCGGAGTGAATATTGGTGGGTAACATTATACTTGAGTGTAAATTGAAAAAATTATATATTACTGAATTTTAGCTACAAAAAATTTATTAGAGATTGCATTGTACTTGAGTGAATTGGTTAAATACAAAAATAACCAGTGTTAGCTTATTTAATGGTGATTGGTCAAAACTGTCCGAATCATCAGATCAATTTTTGACAGCGGACTTGTTGAAATTGGCCAAATTTTTTATGGTTGCTCACCAAAAAAAGTGTGTTTACAATGTAGCATAACTATTTTGGCCTTGGAAGTGGAGTTGGTGTGCTGAGTTCAAATTCAGAATGAGGCTTCATATGTTCACTTGGCTCTAATGACTTTTGAAAAGGCATGTATCTTACTGCTAGATGTCTTGTCATTGGTATACCATTATGTTTGACTTGGAAGAGTTGGTGAGTGAGCATTATGGTAAACATGCTTCAATAACTATCTTACCTGCCCAATAAGTACTAGCATTTTTTCTTTGTTTGTCTTTCTTTCTTCACTGTAGACCCGTTATCATGTGGGAGTTGGAGTCCATAATTTTCTACTGCATTAAAAGTAAAAAGTTGTTGTGACAAATTGGCCATTTTTACAAACCTTAATCCAAGTCTAAACCCACCCTGATGTCTCCTAGACCAACCCTCATACTTCGTGCAGAGAAGAAAATAAAACCATTGAGGTAGGGTGAGGCTAGCCAGGTAGGATGACAGAAATAAAAATAAATAAATTTTTGATCATGAGACCTCACCAGAATTTAGGGCTGGGAATGAGTCGAATTTTATTTATTGTTGATATCATTTAGGTGGGCGAGGATGTTGACAGTTGCTGTTGGCTACATGTGAAGAAGTTGAAAGAAACTGGAGAAGTTGTTTTTTTTTTTTTTTAGAGTTTTGCTTTCATTTGAACTGAACATACCATGATATGTATATTGCCATTCAGCCTAAAAATACTGTGATATGATCACTGAAATGTTTTTGCTAATTTCTTTTCTTTTTATGGTTGGTCTTGACCTGATTGAGTATTTTTGTATCTAGCTGTTATTTTGGAAGTTAAATTGAACGTTTTGAAAATTGGGGTCTATGCTCAAACCATATAAGTAGGGAGGTCGGTCTCGTGACTAATGTGATCGAAGAATAACCAGATCTCTACCATGTCTTTGTCAAGATTATCTTTCCATTAAATTTTTTCCTGTATTGAATTATCGTGACTTATTTCTTGATTAATTCTCTGTTGGTGGATACATTTTTTATACCAAAGTATGGTAGATGATGTTTTGATGAAAGTTTTTGTGAGCAAAGATTGCCTTATAGCACACCTTGGTCTGTTTAGCTCTCTGATGAGAAAAGAATTGCATAACAGATGGCATTGAAATTTGACGTTTTAAGCATCATAAACTTGAGAAATTTTGGATCAGAGAGTTTTGCAAAAGCTGACTTTGAATCTTACTGCTCCATTTCAAGTGATACCAATTTAGCTGTTTTGGGATCAAAATTTAGCCCCTTTAAACATGACGGCCTAAATGTTTAACATCAGTAGTAACCTAATCTGTGATTGTAAAATTAATGTAAATATTTATCAATATAAGATTTGAAGCTAGAAGCAAGACTTGGAATTTGTTGCTAAACAAGAAAAAAAAATCCAAGTCTAGTTTCAAAAGTGCTAAATTGGCAACATAGTTTAAAATGTGTGTTCTGCTGAATTGAACCTCTTTAACTGATTTGCAATAGAAAAATAATTGCCCCAGAAATATGGATGATACGAAAATATTAATATGAAATATGAATTCCCCACAGTGATTTACCTATTTCCTCCAAATTTCATCCTTGAAAGTTGGCAAATTTAGCAGTAAAAGGATTTTCTTTGTGCATCATTTTTCTCTTTGGCACCATGAAGGAAGGCTAAATTCCATTACAATTTCAAACTTTTACAACTTTTGATCTGATGAGCGGATTTTGTTCAAATAAAGTTCTTTGTTCTCAGCAAAATCCCTATTATTGTTTACAATAACTTTTGTTAACACATCTCGTATTACTAAAATTGATCCTACCTCCATATTATTAGAGATTTTGCATTATATTGGATCTACAGTGTATCCCTCTCTCACTCTCTCTCTCTCTATCTATCTATATATATATATATATATATATATATATTTTGTGTGTGTGTTATTGATTACTGATGTGTTGAATGCAAGTGATGTAAACCTAAACATTTAGCTGGCATTTTGGGGGGAAATGATGTATCAAATGGGGCAAAAGTACTATTTATAAAGAATTTCTAAAATGTTTGAAATCTGTCTTGATAGTCATGATTATAAAGGCATGTTGTTGCATCGCCGTCTCAACGGATATCTACAAAAAATGTTAATTTGCTGGGGATTTCATCCCCTAACCTTTACAAATGTCAAGGGATGATGGTATTATCTCCAGCAGTTCCACTGACATAGTAAGAGTAGTCATTGCTTATTTTAACTGAAACAGATCAGTCTCGAATGAACGATTGGATTTTTTAAAATTGGAAACCGTCAACAAAAACTACCAACATAGATTTCTTGAGTGGTCTGCCTATGTTTATGACGGGTACAGGATGCACCAATGGAGCTAAAAGGCTGAAAATTTGAACATTTACTCCCTAAAATGTCTACAAAAAAACGGTAATTATTTTAACCCCCCCATCTTTGAGTTTTTTGTGGGGGGAGGGGGTAAATTTGTAATGTAAGTTTATGCTAGCAGCTTCGCACTTGTTTTGTTCTGTTTATTCAAATTCAGAGTTTTTTAGTGATCACAATAATGTGAGAGAAGTAACGTATTCATCGATCACCCCTTTTTCCAATTTTTGGGTCAAAATATGCTGCCAAAAGATGGTCATGTAACAGTTACAATTTAGTGCCTAACCAGATTTTTATTAATTGGTGAAGTTTTGTAACTCGTATTAATTTTGACCATTATTTATCCTAGTCAATTTTATTAATCAGTGGACTTGCATCCTGTCATGGTAGTGGTCATAAAAACATTTATGAATAATGTCCTGGTTTCGACTAGATTTCGAGCTTGCGAGGATCAATAAGCTGATGGAAATCAGGATTTTGTCACTGGCTCTGTATTTCATTGGTAGTTGTTTCTGAAGTGATGGATTTTTTGCTTTACTTACTCAATTTCAAGTTCATGAGCTCATTCATTGAAGGCATTGCACCTCTATTCATTAATGATTGCTATATGTCTTATATGATCATTATTTGCTGACAGTAATCATTTAATAGCTTTCATTTTTTTAAGCCAGTGGTGGCTCCTAGTCCTTCACCTTATGCTAGAATTTCAACCTTACAAGTTTATTACTCACGTATAGACCTCTAATTTTTTCCTGAAAATTTGGTCCCCAAAACTTGACTTATACACAGGTATATACAGTTATTAAAAGCTAATAATTTTAGGCAATTTTTGACTTTTATAAGCAAGGTATGACATATCTTACCCCAAACTGCTAATTAGTAAGTTGTTGAGCTGAATCAATTCAAATGAGAAGCTGATTCATTGATTTACTCAGTGTTGTCATCTTTTTTGTTATATAGTCACCTTGGTTGTTGTAGTCACAACCATTCTGCAGTTGTACCCCCAGCCCACTCCTGGCCTTCAGTTGTCTGTCACACAGTACCCCCACCCCCACTTTTCAGTTATCTGTCGTGGTTGGTGACCTTCTGGGAATTTCAAAACCTTTAATTCACTTTGACCTTATCTGACTGACTTGCTGAAGAAAAAACTCCATCTTTTGATAGAATTCATTTTTGTATTAACCATGGTTCTTTTATTCGAGTGTATTTGTTTTCAAATTGTACATGGATATCAAAATTGGCACATGCTTGGCCACAATATTGGGTCACCCATGATTTTTAACTTGTATCTTTTTTTGAGACTGTCACAGAACCAGTGTGGGTTGGTGTATCTTCCCCAGCCATTCATTCAATTCAGCTGTGGATCACATCTGCTTCTGTTGTCCACACCCACACTTGATTGCTACATACTTGAAATTATCACCCCACCCTCTTCCATGACCTGCCTCAATTTTCCTTGTGATTCTTCCCTCTCACTGACTGATAACATTCAACTGTAAGGCTTTTAAATTTTTTCAACTTTTTTCAATGTTTTTGGTCTCACGATCAGGGCCTCTCAATCTTTTTCACTTGCAACCCCTTTTGATGAGATGTGATCTTTCGCTACGCCTCACCTGCTGTGTTGAAAGGAATAGGTACTAAGACTAATTAGTCTTTAGCAGTAATCTAACAGAAACGAATAACTACTAAATAAATATCAAAAGTTCCAATGTATTTATAACCTATATCAAGTTTCACAATTACTTTTTTCTTGACGAATCACTAAAATGTATCAGAAACAAATTTTTTTTCTTCTTAATTAGAGCCATTTTAAAATAGACACCAAAGGAAATACATTTTCGGCGACCCAAATTTGATTCATCCAAAAGGTTCGTTTTTTTTTTTTTCTGGTCTTCAGTGGTTGTTACATAGTGTAGTGTGCTACTGTTTATCTTTCAACAGGTTTTTTTTTCTGTTTTTTTCTTTTTTCTTTTACACAAAATAAATACTTAGTTTATTCATTAATCAAAACAAGGATAGAAATATGGTAATTTTATACGTAAATGATATTCTCATGTAGGCATTTACCCCCAATATTATAGCAGCATTAATCATTTTTATTATTCTGCTTCTCTTAATTTAATTATCTATTATTCCAGTCACAAGATTCAGAACGTATCTTCCTACACTGGGCAATATTTTGAGAATGTGACAAATGTATTGTTATTGGTTTCAATTCATTTTTTCTATACTTTGGCTTTATACTACAATTGAAAACAAAGGTTGGTTTGGTTAGTTAATCAATAGAAACCATCACATGACCAATATCTATTGGCAGCATGCCATGCTGAGGATGATTAATGGAACAATAGTAAAAAATGGTGATCAAAAGACAAGTTACTTCTTTTGCTTTTTGTTGAGTAGTGATCACTAAGAAAAAAAATGAATGCTTCTGGACACAAAATAATGGGTCTATGTAACATAAACCTACTTAGCAAATAAATAAGGTATATGCAAACTAATGTTCAATACAGTATTGGAAAACAATGGATTTATTTGTTTGAAAGTGAGTCTCTCCCTCGTGTTCTGTACTTATTTGTTGTTGGCTTTCAATCATAATATGAACGTCTGGTTAATCACTCAAAAGAAACCATCATGTGACCAATGCCTTTTGGCAGCATGCCGTGTTAGAGAAATCTATAGAAAAAATTGGGAAAAGGGGAGATCAATCCATAAGTTCCATCTCTTGCTTTTTGTTGGATCACTAAGTGTGATCACTGTCGGACACTAACTAAAGGACCAATTTAGCATGAATGTGCATTAGAAATTGTATTCTCTTAACTCAGTCAGTGGTGCCTGTATACACGACATATACATAGCCATCCAGAATCACTTGAAAACTAAAGAAACCTATGTTAACAATTTTTAAATAACATTCAAGCTATAACTTGGGTTAGTGATGATGCTGAGGTGTTATAATGTGTATTTGACTGATGAATAATAGATTTGTTTGTTGTAAATCCCATCAGATGTCAGGACTTGGATATGAAAGTATAAACAAAAAATGTTCCTAAAGTCATTTTGACTCTTTCAAGACTCCTGGGACTTATTTATCCCAAGGTTTCTTTGACTACTGGGATATATATATCCTATAGATCTCTTTTAGAAGTCTACTGAGACATTTTGATTCAGGCATCAAGTGCCATAATAGGTTGGTCTGGAAAAGGTAAATGAAATGTTCACAACAAAATTTACTACCACATAATTTGTACCATGTCCTCGGCCACAAAAAAAAGTATTCATGTTAATAGTTGAATCCTTTCGTAATGTTATAATAGTTGTCAAATATTACATGTCTGTTTTTAAACGGTGATTTGGGCGTTGTATCACTGAGAGATTTATGGTCATCTGATGTTCAGACTGCAATCAAAGAACAGCCATACAAAGATACAAAATCAGTTATAATAGTAGAAACTGTCACCAAAACTGCCAAAATAGGTTTTTTCAGTTTTCAAGTCGGTGTAGTTGGCTTGCTGACTATGTTTGTATCACATGTACAGGTCGCACTGATACAGCTGGAGAGCTAATCTTTTCAACATTTACTCCTTAATATGTTCATTGAAAATGTTTTTGTTCTTTGAAAATCCTCCCCCAATTAGGTTTTTTGTATGGAGGGTTCAATTTACTACGTAGGTTTATGCTAAATTGGCCACTAGTTTGTGCCCACATGTTTTTTGGAAATTTAGACTTTTTAGCTATTACTGCTTGCCCAACAAAAGGCTAGAAAAGTAACTTATTTATCGCCTCTTCTTCCATTGTTTCAATGGATCACTTGCAACATAGGATGCTGCCACAAGACATGACTGTTCATAACTTTTGAAGCTATTCACTAAGTGTATACATTCTTTTTTTTTCTCTCTTTTTTTTTTTTTTTTTTTTTTTTTTAATCCCATAACCCAGTGCAGGGTCATTGAGGCAGCATAGGTGATTCCATGGATGTGTCAAGGGCGAGTTAGCCTGACAGCTTATCCCTGTTCAGGCTGGTTTTGATTCAGTTTTGTCAATTTTAGATTGCTTTCAAATTGCAAGGGAGCCAAGTCTGCCCACCTAATTTACCTATAGCTAGGGGGGAAAAGAAGGATTCATACCTTTCTCAAGGGCATTAGTGCAAAGTGAACACAAATTGTCTTGTCTAGCCACTCTACACTTATTGATCTCGCATTATACAGGCCTTCTCCATTATAATGTGGGTATTGGGATCCAAGAAAGCTGACCACATTATAATTTAGCTAATTCGGAGTTAGATTACTATCATAGGGTCCACCATCAATTAACAGGGGAGGACTGTAGTGTGCATTTGTCTTTTGGTTCTCTTTTGAAAATAAAACGAAATTTTAAAAAAATTGATGGCAAGTTTTTATTAAAATGAAGGCTTAAAAAAACAGGTCTGATAGTTAGTCACATGAAAGCATGCTGTGCTTGGGATAATCATCTAAAAAATTGGAAAAAGGGGTGATCAATGAGTAAGTTACTTCTCTTGCCTATTGTGGTGCTGTGATCTCTAAAAAGTCTGCATTTTCAAAAGCAAGCATGAATGCTGCCTGACGGTGTGTCAGTTTAGTCAAATTAGGGGTCAATTTAGCATAAATTTACACTGTGAATCGAACCTCTCTCAAAAAACTTATTTTGGGAAGGGATTTTCTAAAAACAGAAAAGGAAGTTTTTTGTAAACATTAAAGTGTAAATATGATTGATCTCGCATTATACAGGCCTTCTCCATTACATACATACATTCCAAAAGATGTAATGGATATCACATTAGTTATTTCTAGAATCAGATGAACAATTTAGATTGAACGTACATTTCTTTACAGTCAACACTTCATTTCAATGGTGACCCAAACCACTCAATTTCTACATTGCCATATTTCTAGGAGAATACGCATAATTTCAAAGGCCAAACGAACTGTATTGTTCGTTGTGTATGTTTGGCTATGAGACTGATGACCTTTTCTAGATGTAACAGTCATAAAGGTCACATTCTTCTAGAATCATTAGGTGGTCACAGCTTGAAAATAGAAGTTTTCATAGTTTGTTTTTAAGCTCTGATATATTCTATTTATGAATCATGATAGAGAAAAAAAGCTCTTGTTTATCATTTACCCCTTCCAATGAAGTCTGAAGAGGTATAAGTATTCACTTGTGTCTTTCTGTGTTTGTGATGGCTGCTTTTGTTCTAAGCTACCTAATTTTGTATGTATGTATGCATGCATGCATGTATGTATGTATGTATGTGTGTGTGTGTGTGTGTGTGTGTATATATATATATATATATATATATATATATATATATATATATATATATATATATATATATATATGTATGAATTTTTTTCTTTCTTTTTAGTAAGTGGAATAATTAAAAAGCAAATCATAGTACAGTGGTACCTCTCTTAATGAGGACAATCTGTTCCACAAAATGTCTTGTTAAATGAAAATTTAAATGAATAATTAAACCTACGGTATTTCAGTTATCAGTTCCAAATAAAAATATTGAACTCTTAAAACCTTAATAATTACCTAGTGAATGATTTATAATGAATTGATAACTTTCTGAATGTATAAATACAAATAAGCATGTAAATGGTATAATAAATGAATTATCTTATAAGTCACCAAATGTCTGTCCTTGTGTCTGTCTAAAAATAAGCATCTAGATACTAGGTATAAATGTAGATTATTATATATAAAATCCTGATGATTCTAGATGATTTTATGAAAATTTGTATTTCTTTTTTGTATTTTTAAAAAATTTTAGTGGAAATATTTTAAGATTTTCTATCTAGGAGATCTACAGAGGTACCACTGTATCCATTTTTATAAAATGTCTTTTTTTTTTGTTTTTTCTTTCTTCTGTGATGATTTCAGTATTTGTACTCGCTTAGTATGTTGGGATGATGAAAAAACTATTATTTGAAACTGTCAACATTGGTTTCTTCAGTTTTCAAGTTGGCTGGCTATGCATGTACGTATCATGAAGCTAAAAGACTGAAATTTTCATCATTTACTCCTTGTTTTGTTTTGGAAAGGTAACTCCAATGGTGTAATGGTGAGCACATATGCCTCACATGCAGATGGTCCTTGGTTCGATTACTGGTATGAGTGAAGAGTGTGGAAAACTCCTAATTAGGACAAATTTCCCTGTGCACTCAGCAGCTAATTGAGTACAATTTAAGCCATGTAATTAGGGTGTAGGTAAAACTCCTCCCAAAAATAGGTTTCTTAGGAGGGATTCAATTTACAATGTATGTTTGTGCTAAATTGATCCCTTATTTGTGTCTGGCTTATTTTTTAAAAATTCATACTTTTTAATGATCCAACAAAAAGCGATCACCCTTTTTTCCAATTATTCAACTCATCACCCCCGACAAGGCATGCTGCTAAAAGATGTTCATCACGTAACGTTTTTTTTTGAGTCACTAACCGATCCTGTTTTTAGTAAATTCCTAAATTCAACAATTTAGGTGTAAATTATTGTATATTTATTTTCACAAGATGCTTCTTTTCATATTTCGAGACCAGTTCAATAGTTGTTCTCACTTAGAAGGTTGCATTGAAGACTAGCATTCCAAGGGAAATTATGAATCACCACCGCTCATATGTGCTGTGTTCGGAATGATCAATTAAAAAGTTTGAAAAGGGGATGATCAGTGAATAATTTACCACTCTCGCTTTTGTTTGGCTGTGATCACTAAAAATGGTCTGAACTTCCAAAAAACAAGTGGGTACAAATTAGTGACCAATTAAGGATAAACTCACATTGCATAGTGAAACCCCCATTAAAAACCTATTTCAGAGAGGAATTTTCGAAAAACAAAAAAAAAAGATTTCCCTTGCTCTGAGGGGAGTGTGTGTGCAAAAGTTCAAGCTTATACTATGAATAGTAAGTAAGGGCTGGGCAAATTCTGGTTAGATGAATATAGATATCAGAACATGTGAATAATCTAAACCCAGTAACAATCTTTAGACCAGTCTGTTGTGGGTAGTGGTGATTATAATTAGAATTATTCAATAACATGGATCAATTCCCTTGTGGGTAATTAACAACTAGTATCTTAATTTACTAATTGGGTTGGTGGTATTTTCGTCTTAGAAGAAAAGCTTTTATTTTTTTTGTATCTCTCATGCTATCTTATAAAATAAAAGCGTATGTCACTTTGATTACCTCTTGTTAGTTTTTTGGTTTCTGTCATGCTAAAAGAGGTAAAGGTCTGTGTTTACATCTACATCTCTACTACTACTACAATTGCTGCTGATTGCTTAATGGTAGCATGGGAAACAATTCCACTGAATATAGGCATCTCTGATTTTTCATTTTTAAAACTGATGTTATTCTCCCTAGAAAAGAAATTTGTTTTTTGCTCTGTTTAAAAATTATCAAAACAACAAAAAATAAGATTTTAGGGAAATTGCTGGAAAAGTGAATTCCGTTTTTTGTATGCATTTTTTGTTCGCAATGAATACATTTATACTAACAGTGTTTTGTAAAAGATGCAAAGATAAGAGGGTAGAATTTATACATACATTAATTTCATGTTTCCATATTAGTCACATGGCAACACTGAATTCAAAGAAAACCGTGTTTAGCAGTTGAAATTATTGCATCATGCACTAGCCTCATTCTAGCATACATTTCGTTTTTGTTGAATCAGTTATATTTTTATCCAATGTGATCAAACAGTTGTATAACTATGCATCTAGGTTGAAGGAAATCACTTTCAACACTTATTATAAAGTTAAAATGTATATGTAATTAGCTTAGTTCTGCAATGTTTTTGTAATTTGTGTCTGTGAAAAATAGTTCACAGATTCAAAATAGTTTAAGTAGAAGTTGTCAAAAAATGTTTACATTCTCTTTGAAACTCTGTATTTCTATCATTTATCCATGTGTAAATAATCCTGTCATTTTTTATTGGTACCCTTCTAGTACTGAGCATCATCCTCCAAGTAATCCTTTCAATCAGAGAAAAACAGACAGTGTTATGAAGCAGCCAGAATGAATATGATTGTTGTTTAATGATTGTCACTGAGCGCTGCATTTTGCAGTCGGGGCATCAACTTGCGAGAATGACTTTTTGCAACCTGAGCAGAGACATTCCACACTGGCCAACCATTTACCTCTCCCCTCCAGTCCTTTTTCTTGGGTGCTGCAGAATGGTACTAGCAGCTAGGGTGGAGTTGCTACTGGAATAATGTTTCTTTCCCTCACAGGGCTGGGGGGGAGGGACAATATCATACAGAATGAGTTTGGTAAAAAGCCACCATATTCTGCTGAATACCACATGCAGTTGTCAACTCTTCCCTGTCCTATCTTTTGACAACTTTCTAACGTTCCCTCTTGAGCTGACTCAAAAGAGAAAAAAAATCATTTGTATTAATAATATCCTCTAGTTAGTGCCCTCATGCTGGCCAAGGCATCAGCCCTCTCTGCTAGGACTTCCCACATCACAAGTTTCTCTGGTCTTGGCTTGCAACATGCAAAATAGACTTGAAGGTGACAAAGCACCTGAGTAGGCGTCACTCAATGAAAACCATCACCTGTCTAGCATCTTTTGGCAGCATTCTTTGTTTGGAGTCATCAAATAAAAATTTGAAAATAGGGTCGATCCGTGGATAAGTTACTTTTGCCTTTCATTGGGTAGTGATCCCTAAAAAAAAGTCTGAATTTTCAAAAAATAAATGTGAATGTTTCTAAACATAAACCAAAGGACCAATTTGGCATAAAATTACTCTAAAAATTGAACTGCGCCCCCCCCCCTTATAAAATCTATGTTGGGGGTGAATTAAAAAAAAAAAATCAAAGTTTTTTTTACAGACATAATAAAGAGTAAGTGTTGAAAACTTTAGCCCTCTAGCTCCATTGGTGTGGTGTGTACACCTGATACATACATAGCCTGCTAGCCAGCCAGACCAACTTGAAAACTAAGAAATGTACTTTGACAGTTTCGGTTGGCTATTTCTAATCATACATTCATCAATGTGAAACAGTATCCTGGATGTATATATAGTTTCACATCGTGTACAATCTAGTTTAGAACACTTTTAAACCCTTGACCATTTGTAATGACATAATTTCCGTGTCCACACACAAGATAATCAGCAATGTGCATTTGTTGTCTGTCACGCTTACATCATCAATGTCATTTTTTGATGTAACTTAATAGAAATAGAAGCTTATGCTATGTCAAACTTGAAAAATTGTATCTTTATTTACCTTTAGAATAATTCAATATTCAGGAAATGTATCAAACAGAAAAAAAACACTGTACAGCATAACAATTTATACTACTACTTCCTCATTTATACGTCAGCACATGATGACGTATAGAAAATAGAATATTATGTTTTATAAGATTTGATGAATAAAACACTAATTATTCAATAATGAATTGAACAATATTTGTAAATTTTTTGGAGCAAAAATAATACCCACACACACACAAAATGAAAAACAAAAAATAATGTGATGATTACCTATTTGCTCATCTCTTTGTTCTGGACTTTTCCCAAATATTTTTGTATCTTTACCTAATTCTGCATTTAGTCTAGTTTACTCTTTATGAAACATTGAAGATAAACCAGAAAATGCTGTGCAACATAATGTCGTTGATGTTCTACAAGTACAATGCAATTGTAAAATTACATGAATATTGCTTTCATTTTTTGGTAGCAGGGGTAAACTATTAGTTCAATAAAACACTTGCTAGTGAGAAAAAAAATGTATACAAAATTCATGTACAGGTATGCCCACATCATGTACCAATCTAATCGAGAACAATTTCAAACTCTCAACCATTTTTGGTATTGTGATAACTATCATAATTCTCTAAACTATTCACATCTGATGAGAAGACCACATACTTTGGTAAAACTATTCCACTGACCTACAATTCTATAACTCAAAAAGAATTTCTAATATTTGAGTTACAACTGCTTACTTCAGCTTGTTCCTGACTTCTGAGGCCATTATACCTTCTGGCAGTAAAGAATGCATTGATTCATAATTTCTATTGAGTCACTCCAATCTAGCCTTTCTTTCAGTATTTCAAAAAATCAAGTGTTCATTACTTTAATATTTTTATTTATTAGAAACTGTCACCTTAGGTTTCTTCAATTTTTAAGTAATTCTAGCTGGTTATTTATGTATCAAACACACAAGCCATACCAGTGAAGCTGGGGGGGGGGGCTGAAATTTTCAACATTTACTCTTTATCATTTCTTGAAAAAACTATGGGTGGGGAAAATTCCTCTCCAAAATGTTTTTAGTTGGAAGTTCAATTTACAGTGTAAATTCATCGATCCCTTAATTTGCATCCAGCTGAGTTCACACTTGTTTTGTTTTTTTTTCTTGATAAAATTCAGACTTTTTAGTGATCACCACCCAACAAAATGTGAGAGAAGTAACTTCTTTATTGATCACACTTTTTCCAATTTTTTTTATTACCAGCACAGCATGCTACCAAAAGACATTGGTCAGGTGACAGTTTATATTTAGTGACTAACCAAGACCAGTTTTCATTTATCATACACAATATGGTTTCAAAAATAACTTTTCGTCACTGCTCTAAACAGCCTTTCTTGCCAAACTGCCATTGTCATGTGTTTGTACTCCAGTATGTGTTGTTCATTTGCACACTGGAGCCGAAATTCTGAAGTAAAATACCACAGTTGTTCTATTCTGGTTTTGCCATGATTTTCATGTAGAAAGTGAGTTTTTTGGGGGTTTTTTTTGTTGTTGTTTTGTTTGGTTTTGTTTGTTTGTTTCTTTGGGGGTTGTTTTTATTAGTTTGGGTGGAGGAAGTAAAAAAAATTGCTCTAAAAATTCTTACATCTGAGATGACCAACCAACCACTTAATTCAAATTAGATACTTTTTTCTCAGCATAAATCCTGTGCCAAACTAATCATTTTATTTCTGTATAGTAACCTTCTATCATGATTTATACAGCCCCTTCAAGGAAACGGTCAAATTTATGGAATTGTCCTCAAAATTTGGCACCTAAAGGGTTAATCTACATTCCACTCAGCCTGCCAATATCATTGAATGTGTGATGTTGCATACAAATTTTTTTTGTTTTCTTTATCTATCTTTGATAAGCAAACAATGAAATTAGGTACAAAAAAATAGAGCAATCGTCCCATTTTTACAATGACATCAAATGAATCATTGTTTTATAGCTAGAAATGTTTTGACGACACATTCTTACTGTTCTATTAAGATACTTGGCTAACTAGGGCACTAGATGTTATATCCCTTCATACAAGTGATGTTTTCTATTATGCTCGATAACAGCCTGTTCATATGTTCAATTTTTTCTTTTTAAATGATTCTTATATAATGCTGCCCCACATACAATAATTATTCAATACATTGTTGATTCCCATAGCATTTTATGAATGTGACTTGGTTCGCCAGGCATGAAAACATTTCTGATCTGGCGTGTCTCCCAAACGTTTACCAACCCTCTGCCCTACATCAGGGATTCTAAATGTGGGGCCCTCACTCCACTAAGGGAGTAATTTAAATATATTGTGGGACAGGGCTGGATTTGCTTTTGTTATAGAGGAGCCTTACATTTTAAAAAATACTCATAAGTATTAAAACAGTTTTTTTTTACTTGCACCGGAGAGTAATTAATTTTTTCATTTACTACGCTGACAACCAGATAATTCAATGATCATATCTGACATATCAGTAATAGTATGTTATCAGCAGCTTGAGCAGCATTATGTCTTAATTTGGAATCTTGCTTCAAAATGAATCTTCCTGGACTGTTTAGGGCTCAAAAACCTCGAATAATTGCAAGCAAGAACTCTGTTTACATTGCTTGAAATAATTGTTATTACATTATTAAATCATTCATTTCTAGCAATGTTTTCTATGATTTAAAAGAAAAATTACATTTTATATGTTATATATAGTAATAGACCAAGTGCAGAATCACTGAATCTGAATTGATTACTCTCAAGCATTTAGTGTGGAATCCTTGAAAATGCTACTTTCACTGTATAATTATTCCTGTACTGTTTTTTTTTTTTTCTTGTTTTGCCTTTTTTTTGATGGGGTTGGGGTGCAATATAAACTTCTAGATTCCCTGGGGTAGAGCAGGGGGTCAGTGATTGATTCTTAATAGCACAATACTGTTAAATACCAATTTTACTATAGATTCCATGGTAACCAATGCATAAATCATTACCTTTGAGAGGTATAAAATGTGATGATGCATTTTTGTGACTAAATTTCATACAATAAAGAAAATGTTAGTACCTAAGTACCCTAATGTTCATTCATCAATTTTCTTTTTATTTAAAAAAAAGATTTTATTTCTTTTCTGGTATAAAATTTTGCTTAATACAAAACTCTAAATTTTGGTAAATTTCTGAATTTGACTTCTATTCAAATATGCAAATTAGTATGCTTAATTGTATGGTTGTATTCTTCAGTTCCTATTATTATGATCAAAAACTTTTAATTGATTGGTCTATGTGAAATAGATTAAACAAACAAAAAGTGTGCAATTTCTATTCAAAGAATTATCTGAAATTCTGAGCTGAAATGTTGGTACTAGTACATGAGTGGAGACCAACGATGAAGACAAAAATGTTATTCCCCTTGGTGCACGGAAGATTTTTCATTTTCATTTTGAAACAAATATAAAATTTCAATTTACATGTTCAGTGCATAAAACATTACCATAAGTAGATTTTGAAAGTGTTAAATGGGTGAATGGAAGGAAAAGTAAATAAGGACAGTGAATAAAAAGTATAACTTTTTCATAAAGGATTTTTTTTGTATATGTCCTGCATCAGGAATTGGAAAAAAAAAAAAAAAAAATTCAAGGGGAGTCACTTTTTGCTTTCATTATTAGACCCAACTTTTATATAAGTACCAAAATATTTTATTATCTCACAAAATATTCTTTGTTTCATCACAGTATTTTTTTACCTCTGCCAACAAAGTTGGAGAGGTATATCAATTACCCCACGTCTTGCTGTTTGTTGTTAGTCTACAGGATATCTCCAAAAGTTTTCTATGAATTTTAATGAAATTTTGTTGGAGGGTTGGCCATTAGGTAACTATTATGGGAAGGATCCAGGAATTTGTTGTTTTTTTTTTTCCCCCCTTGCATTTATGTATTTGGTCATGTCTGTCCACATGATATCTCTAAAAGTTCTGTGAAATTTTTGGGAGGCTGGGCCTTGGGATACGGGAGAAGTGATTGAATTTTGAGCGGAACCAGGGGTTTAGAAAAAAAAAAGTATGCACAGAGGTTACCGAATAAACTTGTTTTTTTATTTTCCCCAAACACTCTGCAGTATTTGATGTTTTCATATACACTAGTAGTGATATCTTGAAATTTCATTATTATAACATTGTCAACTGTTATTAATTTTTGACTAGTCTTACCGAGAGTTCATTCTTTATCTCCAATCAGTGTTGTTTACTCCTGACGTAGATCATGAAACGCAACTGAAAACAAGATGAAAGCAGTACCAAGTGAAAATTAATAATTATTACCGTATCTATTTGAGAATGATATGCATTTTTTCCCCCACGTTTTTAAAACTAAAAATTGGGCGTGTGCATTATATATGCAAACTTAATCTCCCCACCTTTTCCCAGCCAAGTTTGTGAACATATTCAGAATTGCATGACCGAATGTAAGTTATATCTATTGTCCAAGCTAACTGATGTGTAACCAAGTTTAAATCGGTATAATAATGTTACATTTTTTTCTATGCTGGTGCAAATATTGATACCTGTTGCACAATGTTTACAGACAAAGGTCACTGCACACAGCTGCTCACATCAGAGATCATATCGATCAATGTCCAACTACATATAGCCAAATTTTGAACATCTATTGTTGATATGAAGTTAATGGACGTTGGTAGCAATTGAATATTGTTTTTATCTGGGCAGAAATTCACACACGTGTAACTTGATATAATTAAATACTGTCTATGTCATTGTTGATGTCTACACACTCTCTATCCCATGAAATTACAATTGTAAGAAACAAGTGGTTTAAAATGTTTTAATCACATGAGTTTGAACTGTATGGAAAAGGTAAAGTCAGTGTGTATTATACATGAGATGTTTTTTCCAGGATTCATTGCCTATAATTAGTGGTGTATATTATACACTAATTGCATTCCAAGGGAAATTATGAATTATCACCCACCAAGTCCATTAAGTTTATGACACTTCCACAGAACTTTAAATTTCACTTGGGGTGTTAAATCTTATATCCGAGTTTATAGGCATGTCATTGATGTCTATGTAAAAAGTTTGTTTGAGTAGAATGACATATGTACAATATGCAAAATACGAAATGAATTGAAAATTTAGAAAAAAAATTCAGAAAAGGGGTGATCAATGAATAAGTTACTTCTCTCGTCTTTATTTCATCAGTAAAAATTCTAAATATATTAGAAAAAATAAGCATAAACACTGCTGGACATGATCTAAGGGACCAATCTAACATAAACTTGTAATGTAATTTGAACCTTCACTAAAAATTTATTTGGTTGGTAATTTAGAAGAAAAAAATTTTTTCCTGACTCCGCAAGGGTAGTGTGTGCGAGTGTGTGTGCTAAGTTTCAAGTTCCCACAATGAACGGTTAGGGCTGAATGAAGTCGGGTCCATATTAACGTCAGAACACAGCAATAACCTAAACTCAGTATTGGTGTTTAAACCAATATATTGTGCTAGCAGTGATTAATAAATGCAGTAAATTGTTCTTTTTTATCTGTATAGTATGAACCTTGTATCTAAATCCCATTTTTCATGAAAAGTGTATTTTTCTTCAGTTTGTTGATCCAGCTGACTACGCATGTATGAATCACACATACAGTCCACACCAATAGATCTACAATTCTGGAATTTTCAACGTTTACTCTTTCATTTTATCTACAAACACTCCAGCCCCAGATTTTTAGTGGGTGGAGGGTTTAATTTACAATGTAAATTCATGCTAAATTGGCCGCTTGTTTGTGCAAGGCTTGTTTTTTGATAATTCAAACTTGTGTGAAATCCAACAAAAAGCAAGTAAAGTTACTTATCTATTGGTCACTTTATTCTAATTTTTAATTGATCACTCCCAACACAGCATGCTGCCAAAAAACTGGTCATGTTACAGTTTCTATTGAGTGACTAACCAAACCTGTTGTATTTTATTCTCTTTGCAGTCTTGCACTTTGAAATTCTGACGCAGTGCTGTGATTTTTGAAGGTCATCTCCTAGAAGCAGGGGGAATTGGAGGAGTTTGGTGCATTGTGGGATTGCTGGTTGATCCCTTCCCCCTTGCTCCTATTGGGCCACATAGTCAGTTTACCCAGGATCCGGATCTGATTTCTTTTTTTTTTCTCCTTTCTAATAACCCAGCTACCTACAATTCTACTGCGGCAAGATGAAGGTCTACGCTTTGTCTATCCTTCATAAGGGGGAAGAAAAAGCTCGCTTATTGAAGGCTGCATATGAGCTCACGTCTTTCGGCTATTTTCAGAGATCAACGTAAGTACATTTATTTTTCATTAAACTTGACTGATTTTTACCTTCACCTTAATTTTTAGTTGTTTTTATACAATTCGGGCTTGTGTGCCTATGGCAAAGAATAAGACTGCTATCAGAAATAATAAGTAAGCCTTGGGTGAGACTTGAACTCATATCCTCATTGCCAGGAGGAGACCAGTTTGTGCATGGCTGTCTCAACCAATCAGTCAAAAAGAATTTTCAGAAGCTGATTCGCACTTTTAAACAAACTCTTTACATCTGACTCTCTTTTTGTTATAATTCTTCATCCGATAATAAAATTAAGTACATTTAGTTTCAATTCATCTGTGATGCTGGTTGACAATTCTAAGAATTGGAAAATTCATGTTAAAACCAGATTTAAATGGTTAATGGCATTTGTAAGGAATCAAGTGATCTGAAGAGACATTAGAAAGAAATAGTTTTATTACCGAAATGTATGTTGTTGAAGATTGTGTATACAACGTTGCTATTTTTTAACTATCCGTTTGATGCTGGACGGCTTCAAGTTCTTGACATATAAATCTCAAAAAAGATGTATACACACAGTCAACATCAATACAGTGTCAATCAAGATACATCCAAAATTTATTTTCCGAATCAAATAGGACAAATCTATAATAGTATTTCACAACGGACGATATTGTTTTGAAATTTTTACTCTACCCAGTGCCTAAACCAGTTCCAGTACGCTCCAAATGAGCTGTATATATGTGCAAAATTCACGTATGATTCCTCTTTTTGTAAAAAAAAGATTGCTGTCTGATCTCATCCCTATGATAATACTCTGATTTCCATTTATTTCTATTATGCTAAAAGTCTGATTCACTCAACCAAGTTTTGCATGCAAACTCAATGGATCTAGGGGAACAATTTGAAGTAAGATAAAGGGGACACTATAAAGCCAACTGGTGTGTAATTATTTTGAGCTATTGCATGTGTTCAAAATGATAGCTGTTTGTCCTAAATGGCTGCGCTTCAAAATTGCAATGTATGTTATCTTTTGAACTGCTGCACAAGCTGCTTGATTTTTTTTTTTTTTTTTGAGATCCATGTTGAATTTCCATTACCCTTCATTCTCTTGTGGATGTTCGTGGTCTTCTGGAACTTCACTTGCGGATGTCTTGAACAGTTCCTTCGGCTTTCAAACTTATCTCTAATGTGAGCATTGATGAATTGTGTTCATTTATGTCTAGGGAAAACTCCCCCCCCCCCACTTTTTTGAGAGGGCTAAGTTTGCAATGTAAGTTTATGCTGAATTGGTCCCTTAGTTTGTATCTGCTTTTTTTTTTTTTTTTGAAAATTCAGACTTTTTCAGTGATCACTACCCAACAAAAAGCCAGAGTATTAACTTATTCATTGATTCATACTTTTTCCAATTTTTCCAATTGATTACCCCCAACCAGCATGCTGCCAAAAGAAGTTGGTTGCATGACAGTATCTATTGAGTGACTAAAAACATCTGTTGTTTTATTTTATTCATAAAAGAATTCAACTGTGTTTAGGAGCGGCTTCCAACAGTTCATTTAATTCTAGACTTGATATTCAATGAATCCAAGTTCATATTAGGTTTGTTTGTTTGTTTGTTTGTTTGTTTCCCATTTAGAGAAGCCAAAGTTGAAAATGGACCGACAACAGATTTAAGCAGCTGGAGAATGATCCAGTGTGTGTATTTATGTAATGGTAGGAGTGAGAACTATAAAGATGAGGATAGTTTTAAAGATTCATTTTCCTTGTCACTAGTTTCTTTACTTCTCAATGAGACGTGCTATTCAATCAAAGTCATACAACCAGTTTTCAGCCAAAGACAACTTTATTTCATTTCTTAACATTGTTGAAAGTTTTAAGCTTGTTACTTTTGTTTCTTATTCAGAGTAAAAGAGTTTATGGAATTTACAAGTCGGATAATTGTAGAACGATCGTCAACATTTTCAAGGTCTTCAGTCAAAGAACAAGGTAAGTGTTGTATTGAATTCTTTCCCTTGCAAAGCTCACCAAAGTCCTATAGAATATCCGTACCTCGCATAAATGAATCACCATAGCCCACGTGTGTACTAAAACTATCTAATCCATCATCTAAAAAATAGATCTTTATTTAGAATTATCTTAAAAAAAAAAAATACAGGCTCAAGATTTGAGCTTTGTTAGTCCAAAATGACAATAGACCACAAAAAGCGCTTTTTTGAAAAATAACAAAAAAAATGTCATTAGGTGGTGCTTAATGGCATTCTCATGCAAATTCTCACAGTTATAGCCAGCCCCAAAAATGTGACCAGAGAAAGCTGCTGACACACAGACATCCACATAGACAGAGACATTCAGAGAAGAATCTGTAGGCCTCTTGGCTGGTTCATCAGGCCATTTATGGAGATATGGTAATGCGATAACAGCTTTCACAATTTCGTGCCAATCAAGGAAACCAAATCATTTGTCTGTAATCTCCACTCAGTGGCTTGTTGTTACTATGTGGGTGGGGCATACTTTTTATATACATCAGTCTAGCGCAATGACATCAGTGCTGAGGGACACTAGTCTAAAAGACTATAATCACTCCTCGTGGTTATCGCTATAAATACACAATAATGCTTAGATACACCAGTCGATATCTCCATAAATACCACCAGTACTAAGGTACGCAAGTTTAAAATGCTATAATTACAACTCAGTGTTTTAACAATCTTGGCTGGAAAAAATAAAGATTACTTGTAAAATTGAAGACTTGCTAATCAATTGGACAAACAAGCTAGAAATGAAATGTAAAAAAGGTTTACCTAGTGTTTCATAAGCAGAAATTTATTACAAAATATCTGTTCATTTCAAATATTGAATATGGAAAGTAGAATGTCGAAATAAAATCATCAGACTTAAATATCAGTTTTCTGATGTCTACTTTATGCATTTAAAGAAAAAGAGAAAAAAAAGTTTGTTCCTATCCTTTAATTTGGTTTGGGATTGGAATGGCTAGCCCAACATGAAGTCACTCTCTTGTAATTAAACAGCCTAGCCATGCTTATTTCATAATGGTTGGTCTAAAAAAGGGGAAAGAAGGCTTGCAGTCATAGGCGAGTGGGAACTATTTTGTTTAGAGGGGTAAAATTTGATTTGCAATGCAAGTTTATTTGTAAGTTTGATTGTCCCCTTGTTAGTGCTTGGCTCTGTTCATGCTTGTCTTTTGAAAAGTCAGATTTTTTTAGTGATCCAACGAAATTTCCAATTTTTCAATTGATCACCCCCAACAGAGCATGTCACAGTTTCTATTCAGTGAGTATTTTCTATTCCTAGAGTTCCCCTGTCACTTTCCAGCTTGCCCAACATAGTCACACTCTTATGATTAAACACTGCTAAGCCATGCTTATTTCAAGATGGCTTGTCTTGAAAAGTTGAAAGAACTTTTGATATGACACCCTCCTTAAAATTCGATACAGTATGTTATGTTCGATGGGTGCAGTTCACTCATCAAAAAAAACAATGTCATTGAAATCACATTTCATTTTTATAAGCAAATTTACAAATTGAAATAAATCTATCAATAAAACTGGTCCGAAGCTAGTTAAAATACACGATTTTGAAATGAATCAACCACGGATTTGTCCAAATTTTCCCATCAAAAGACAGTTATAAACAATCAAGCGGGAAAACTTGGTTAAACTAATTTTGTTTCGAAATATTTTAATCAAGTTAAATTGTATCCGCTGATTTCAGCAATTTTTAATATCTTATCAGTTTCATTTTTCTTTGAAAAACTTTTTTCCTATTCCTGTCAATACTGTACATTTTTACTTCCTCCACCTGATGCTTTAATTGTGTTTTAAGCAATTAAGCACTCAAGAGTAGATAACTTTGATTCATGGATTTTTTTCTAATTGTTCATTTTGTCTTCTGTTTCAGATTACCTATGTCATGTTTATCTTCGAGGTGACTCCCTTGGAGGAGTATTAATAGCAGACCATGAGTACCCACAAAGAGTAGCACACTCATTGCTCTCTAAGGTAAGGTAATCCTCTTATCCTGGTGTCAAAGAATGAATTTAATTCTGGGAAAATGCTTGGTGTTCCCTTGAATTATGCATGGATGTCCAGCTGTAAAATAGTATTGAAGCATTGAAGTAAAAAAGAAATTCAAAATGACTAGATATTTATGTAAACTTTGATATCACGGGTAGGATTTGTTATGATGATTAGCATAGTACCCCTAAAAATGACAGGATTATATGTGTATAGATTAGCACGTCTGCCTAGGATCAGTGTATCTCTGCATCGTAGAGGAAGTTAAGTACTAAGAAACAAACAGAAAAAAAACCTCATTATTCATTATATAATTGCGTACTCGCTCAAAGGGGCGGTAGACCTCTACAGCTGGCTCAGGCATCCCCCAGAAGGAAACAAAACCTACGACCTAAGGACCTTGTTCCAATTTTCCCACCTCAGTGGCCAAGGTGTGTTAGTGCTCGGTTTAAAGGGTAGGGTTGGCTGAGTTCAAGTCACATCTTGCTTAAAATTGACGGGCTTTTTGGCTATCAACATACAGGCCCTGCCAACTGAGGACCCGAAAGTCATGGAAAACCCTCAGAAATCTGTGTATGCTTAGTCAAGCCATCATATAGTGACACCAATAAATTCTAGCAAAAACTAAACTGTTTTGACATTAAATGCATTTCAATTTGATGAAATATGTAGACGGTTTCAGCTTTTCCTATTGACTTAACTGCTACACCACCATTCTTTCAATTATGTCATTTTCTGCACCAACAAATTAAATATATCAGTGGGAAGGTTAAAAAAAAGCACTGAATGCTACAGTTTTTTTTTTTTGTTTTTTGTGGGGGGTTGGGTTCAACCTAAAACTCTTGGCATTTAATCTGTACATCAGTCATTGAAAAGTCAAGGGATTGTTAGTGGCTAAGAATTAATGCAAACATTATTGATAGGCTATTGCATGTGTAATGTAAATCATCTGCTGTGATTTTAATATAGAAATGCGTTTCAGGAAGAAAGGGATTCTTAATGGTCAGGAATTGATGCAAGCATTACTGATAGAATAGCCTTTTTCCATCTGTAACATGAGATTGTTTTTGACTCCTTTTTTTTCACTTGAACAGATTCTCGATGAATTCAAAGTGGCCATTCCTCCAGAGAAATGGGCGACAATTAATGAAAGGTAAATATACATATTTGGATAGCATAACACTTATATCATGATCAAGGTCTTGTCACTGGCATGACACAATGAGTGAGTGAATGTGCACTTGGTCAATGATCTGTCTATACTGTAAGAACAGGTCAGGTACTGTCTTCTTAATAAAAGGCCTTGTCACCTCACGGGTTTCTTGTAGAGTTGAAGCAAACTGGATGAGAGAGGACAGAGTGAACACACTCACACAACATGGGCTGCTGATGGTAAAGCAAGGCAGGCAATTGCTGCTGGTAATATCACTACTACTACTGGTACTGATGTCTCATCTTGGTTTTTAATCCAATTCTGTTGCCTTCATCATCAACCCTTCAACATCCATCATTGGACTTACAACTTCCCAAGGATTCACTTGAAATTATTTTTAAAAAAATCTTGTGGAAAACTGACAAAAATAAATTTCATTCAAAGCATTTGTTTTTATATGCATAAATATATTTATTCTAAAACAAATCAGGCTAGAAACCCAACATTTTTTGGCAGCTTGCTGTGTGTGGGGGGGGTGATCAATTCAAAAATTGGTAAAAGTTACTCTTCCTGCCTGGCAAATATGCAGAAAACTTTTGAAATCTTACGAAAACCCGGGATCAACAAAATACTTTCGGCAATAAAATTGATAAATTATTAGTTTATTCAACTTATAAACATATTATTATCGTTCATTTTCTCTTAGATGATCAAATCTATCCTCAAATACTGATGGTGTATCTCAACCATTTAAATGCTTGGCTTACTGTCCCATGAGATAAAAAAGGTTGAAAATCACTGAGTTTTTCAATAAATTTCAATGAAATTTTGTGGAAGGGTTCTCAGTTGATCCAGAAATTTCTTTTTTTTCATCAACAGCCATTTTTCGAAATAGTTTGAAATATGAAATTACATTTTACCCACTTACCCCCCCCCCATCCTAATTACGTATTTGAACAGATTTTTAGTTAGTATATGGTATTTGCAAACGTATAAACTCTCTGACTGCTTTCTAATTACAAAATGGATTATTATTTTTCTACTCAATTCTGGTTATTAGATATAAGGATCATATTTTATGAAATGGAGCTTTAAAGGATTTGTTTCTTTAAAAATAACCTCGGAATTATTGAAAATGGGTTGTGTTGAGGAGAGGCAGTTTTTAAGCTGACCTTATCAACAGGCATCAGGTGGAATGCCAGATGAAATTGGCTGAATATATTGTTAAATATCACAAAGAAATGAAAATAGGAACAGTAAATAAAATATTATTATTATTATTTGGGTTCACTAGTATTTCAATTTAATGGCTCACTTTCCATTGCTGGACTAGTTATGCAGCAAATGATGGCGTTTGAACAATTTATTGAGATAAAATTATTCAGTGACAATTTGAAAAGACCACTGTCCTAAAGTTGCCTAGTGCAATTTGTTGCCAAATTTATATATATATATATATATATATATATATATATATATATATATATATATATATATATACACACACACACATTGTATCAAAAAGACAATTTGGAAAAGAAATGGAATTGATGTTAAAAATGAAACAATTTATTACATAAGTTGTGTCTCACAACTTTATACATGAGAATCTAAGGAGATACAAAAGTGTATTGGAGAATTTATCATCTCCGAGAAATATAACATCTTGATATTATAAATTCTTCTCTAAGAACTCCATACTTCCTCACATTCTAATGAATTTGTGAGACGAAACATGTTAATGTAATAAAGAAAATTCCATTTTGTTGAATAATTTGTATCCTAATACTGTTCACTTATATATATGTGTGTGTGTGTGTGTTTATGGAATTGTGTGTTGAATTGACTGGCTGAGTGAAGAAAATTTTCAGGATGATGATTAATCATTTCAATGAGTTTAATGAATGAGTTTTTCTGTGAATGATTTAAAACTCCAGTTTTGTTGGTCACTTGTTAATCACTGCCACCCACAACTGACCGGTTTAATCTATTATTGGATTTGTATGTATCTATGTATTCAGACATTGCCCAGCTATGACTGCCCATAGTAAAAAACTTGAAATTATGCCTCAGTCAGGGAAAATGTCTTTTCTTTTTTTGTTAATACCCTCACTGACACACCATTAAATCATGAATTAATGATTTAAACCATACTGGTGGTATTTTCATCACAGTGATTCAATTTTACCTGTACCACTGCTTAATTTACAAGATAAAAAGGAGTGTATATTGAGTGATGTTGATTCATAATTTCCCTTGGAATGCTAGTTGTTCATTTAATTTTTTTTTTTTTTTCTTTTTTTCCCCTCTCTCAGTGACGTGAATTTTCCAAAGTGTGAACAGTACCTACAAGAATACCAGGTAAGAATAAATTGTACAGCATGCAAATTTTATTCAGTGCATTATTCAAAGACACTTTTTAAAATTGAGACTCCTGTCCAAATAATAAGTTGCTATGTATGAATAATTGTTCTTTGAATATTCAGATGAGGGATGATATGAATAACGGAAAACAATGAATATCTATTCAAAATATGATCCTTGGGAACAATAAGCTTTTTCCAAAGATCCTCTAAAAACAATATGCCATCTCTATAAAGATTTTTAGGTTTATTCATAGGGGTCTATAAAAGTTGACTACCCCCCCTCCCCTACAGGGGGCAAGGGAAGAAGAATCAAAGACAAAATCGAAGTGTAAGAAAATTTTGTGGGGGAAGTGAAAGGGGGTAGAGATTACTAGATGATTGCATTTTTTGATCAGGTGACTATGTTAGGTTTAGTGTAGCTGGTTAAAGTAGAGCTACCATAGCTCAACAGACTAGAGGTATTGATCAAGGAGGAACGAACTCTATCCTATTCATACTTCTAGTGATATAAATTGGGGAGAACAAGGTTGGGAGTGAACCTCTAGGCTTGGAATAACTCTATTGTTGAATACTTATTTAGCTATCACAGTATGAGTATATTCAAACTCCTAACAAGAGTACCAAATGTATATTTCAACAAGGCTTTGTGGGGAAGAGAGGAAATAGGGGGATCAAAAGGAAGGGGGGGGGGATCGAAGTTGGGTCAAATATATACTCCCCTATTTGCTTATCAATTTTCATCTAAATATTGAATTGTAACATTCTCCTTTTCTTGTCTTTGATTTCTCTCCTCCCAAACAGAACCCAAAAGAATGTGATGCTATGACGAAAATCCAGAACGACTTGGACGAGACTAAAATTATTTTGGTAAGTTTTTTGTTAGTTTTTGTTGCATTCACACTTTGGTGAGAAATTTTGGGTTATTATTCTATCATTTTCCTTAAAAATTCAATTTTACTTTATCATATATTTTTTTTATTCAAATCACTTAGTCTTCTAGGTTCAATGGAATCTAAATAATCCATTCACAATAATGGATTTCTTTCTACTAAGAAAAAATAAGCTGAGAATGAATGCTTAAAATCTTTAAATATGGCCACTTTTCTTCCTCCTCAGCACAACACAATAGAAGCTGTTTTGGAACGAGGAGAAACGCTTGATAAACTTGTGGAAAAATCAGAAGGTCTCAGTAATCAATCGAAAGCTTTCTACAAAACTGTAAGTATCTTTCTTTCTTTCCTTTTTTTCTGCTTCCCTGATCTAGAGAGTGGGTGGTCGAATTAATTTGATTGGAGCCACACAAGACAGGCATTGAGATGATTGGAATGAGGAAACAGATTTCTCATCAAAAAGACTGAATTACCTCACTCTTGCCCCACTCCCTTTTTAAGGAGTTGGAATGATCCTCTTGATTGTAGCTGTTATTGAGGAAAAAAACACTCTTCCTCTGTCATATGGCATGAATATTGCAATGAACCGAATGAAGTGGGGAATAGATCATTCACAATCCCACTCCCATTGCTCACAAAATATCCCGAGTCTTGTATTCAAAGTTCAGATTAAATGCTCACTCATAAATACACTAAAAATGTTTTTTCTTAATATTTCCTGTTGAAATGAGGGAAATGGTCTTATGTGTCATTAAATACAGGAAATTACCAGAAAATAAAAGTTTGTTTCTTGAAAAGTCCAACAATTTTTTTTCCAACTTTATTTTGCTTTCTTTCAAATGTTCCAAGTTGGGCACAAAACATTTCTTCATCCACTGCGGATGGGGTGGTCACAGGATATTTCAGAGAGTGCCACCCACCTCCCTCTTCATTTTTCTCTAGGTAAAAGAGACATTAATTTTTCAAGTACAGTGCAACCCCACTACTGAGAAAAAAACCTGTTCCTTGTATTGAATATTTGGTGTACTGGAAAGTAATGTTTTTATTTTAGGAAAAGACAGCCTTTTTTAATTGGAAACATTTAGAGTCTAATTTACTTAATCACCATAGTTATTCAACACAGTTGTCCATCTTGAAAACAACTTTTCAATCCCCCTCTGTGTGAAAGGGAGCTGAATTTGATATGGAAAAATCCTACAGCTGATGTCTGGTCTCATCCATAACTTGGCAAAAGAACTTTTCCAGTCTGCTTTTTAAAATGTTGCTGATTTCTGAACATTGGTCTTTTTTTTTTAGTTGTAAGTTCATGTGAACTCAGTCTTTGTCTATTGACCTTCCTGATATGTTGAAGATGCTCTTGTGCAGTAGGCCCTGTTGAATTCAGTTTATCTGATAATTCTTCAATGGTTTGACTAAGATCTGTTTCAACAAATGAATGCAGCAGGTTATTGTATGGCTCCACTGGCCTTCCTGAACAATGGGTATCTTAGAGGGTGAAATTACCTGATTGGAATTCAATGAATCTGTGTCGACATTTGCAGACATCTTCGGTATTTCGATAAACACAGCAAATTCTTTTAGTGACAGTTGTCGCATTGTTAACTAGACAAACTTCATAGAGCATACAATGACTTATATGATCCTCTTCAATTAGGTTGTTACACATCTTGCATGATAGGACCTAAAAGAGAAAATACTAAGATAATTTGAAGGATGCTACCCAATTCATTAGGAAGAATATTCAATTTTGACAATGTCAAGTTCTCAATTTTCAACATCTGAAGTTTGGTTGTATACACAAGTCATTACTTTCTGGTACCTTCTAATATGAAAAGGAAAAAAAATCATAAGTTGTTTACAAAGCTTCATTCAGTCTGGCACAAGGCCACAAGATCAAGGCATGAATTGATAATTGCATTTCTACTATAGTAATAATTGACAAAATTAGCTTGCTAACCACTATTCTGGGTTTTTATTTATATATATATATATATATATATATATATATATATATATATATGTGTGTGTGTGTGTAATATAAGAAAAATGGATATATAATCCAAAAGAAATATCTATAAATGTGTTATATTACTTTGAAACTCATTTTGAAATGATCACTAGTTATCAAACTGTGAATGTATCATTTGGCCTACACAATCTAAATGGAATAAACAATAAAAGAAAATGGAACTGCTGCAGGAATAGAACCTGTAATCAATAGGTAGCCACTGTAATACAGCACTGCTCTATATTTCTTAAGGCTATAATTGTCTGCATTGAGAAACAAATGGAGCAGATACAGCAGTTATTCGGGTCTTTGCATTACCAGCAACTGTTCAGCTCAATGGTAAGAACAACGCTTCATTGAAGTGGCTACATATCAGTCATGGGCCTGATTCCTGCAGCAACCCCATTTTCTTTGTTTATTCTATCTACTGTGACTAGACCAAATGATACATTCACCAGGCAAAAACAGAAAATCATTTCCAGTAATTTCATATGTGAATATTAGTCATGTAAACTTTTCATATTGTAATGCTGAAAAAGAATTTTTATGTATTGTCCCAAAGTATCCACAACTGTGGGTTATGCAAGCAACTTTTAATCTGATTTGTGTTATTTTAACATGTTGTCTTATAACTGTTTATTAAACCTTTTTAGATTTTTGTTGCATGTAATTTAGTTTTCATTTGCATTTTTCATTTTATTCTTTATTATGGAGTTCATTGGCTGTTGTACCATACTCCTGTTTTAGGAGTGTGTGTGTGTGTGTATATATATATATATATATATATATATATATATATAACGCTCCCTTATTCAGGGTTGTGCACTCTCTAAGTGAGGTAACTCATTCATTGTAAGCTTATGGAATGGAGCACTCTGCTGGATGAGGAATATATAGTATAAATGAATATATCGCTTAGATTCAACCTCACTGACCGTCCTGTTCCGTGGAGTTGAGGGAGGATACCATCCTCCGGGTCTGAAGCTAAGGTTTCAATCCTGCCTTGTGGTATTGGATGGGATAATGGATAGTCTATAGCCACACTGAAGAGTTATAATACAATGAAACAGCTGTCTGTGGATTCAAACTGGTACTGAATCTCCTCAGTTACTATTGAAAATATTTACGTCAACTATTTAAAAATCGAACATATTCTCATTTGATTTCATTATATTCTCTCTCAACCTATCTGATTTAAAGTTCACAATTGTTTCTGATGAGGTGATATTATATTGTTTATAAGTTATAAGTACATCATTATACATTTATGATATTCAATGTTTCATTATATTTTTTTCACTTGATTCTTTATCATTATTTAATACTTTTTTAAAAATATTTTCCTGTTCTTTTGTTACCAATATTTGACTGATAAATTAATCTACTCATATTTCAATTTTTGAATATTATGAACGAGAAGTCAAATAAAAATACATTTGCTTTTTAAATAGTTGACAAAAAAATGTTCAAATTGAAAATGAAAAAAATAGATATGAAAAATCCTTGCACGTTGCTTCCCCATTTTAATATTTTGTTTAATCATCCCTCCTTTTATTAAAAACTTATCTTAAATTATCAAGATAGGTTTCCTCAGTTTTTAAGTGATTCTGGCTGGAGCTAAGTTGCTGAATATCTAAACATTCGCTACTGATCATGTTTAGAGCATCTCCCCATAGCCTTTTGAGATTAGGGCTTCAATTTGCAATGTGAGTTTATGCTAAATTGGTCCATTAGTTTGTTTCTGGCAAGGTCCACACTTTTTCTCAAGAAATTCTGACTTTCTTGGTGATCACCACCCATCAAAAAGTGAGAGAAGTAATTTATTTATTGATCAACCCTCTTTCCAATTTTTTTCAATTGATCACCTCCAACAAGGCATGCTGCCAAAAGATCTTGGTCACATGATGGTTTCTATTGAATGACTAACCAGACCTATCAAATACTTTTTCTTTCTTCCTTTCCTCTTCTTGAATGCTCTTACATGGTTTTTGCCAGTGTTTCTTTCCAAATAAAACAATGTCTTGTTTGTGTGATTGGGCTATTTGAAAAGGGGCTCAGAAGAATGAGACCATTGTACCTGGTTACGATTTTGTTGATAGGAGCCAAGGGAATTGCCAAATTTTTCCCCTGTATAATTCAATAAGTAATTAATTTTTAATTCTGATACCTAATTTATATATAAAAATTCTTATTTTAATTTCAAAACCTTTGTTCTTCAAACACCCACACCTGCAAAAATAACCCTGAAAGAACCCTTGTATTCTATGGTGATTTTTTTTTTTCTTTTTCCTCTTGAATGTAACTCCAGTCACCTGAAACTTGGGTGAGGTTACTTTATGACCTCTTCTCCATGTGATAATCCAATTAACCCACACTCCACAAAAGTTACATGATGGTTTATAAGAATAGTAACAACAACAATGATGGTGTGGTTGAGACCCACAGTACATCCATTAAAGTTTTTTTTAGTTGAAAAGGAAGAAAGCTTTTTATTCACAAGGCAAGTGTCATATTCCTTCTATGGGGATAACCAGTCTAGGAGAAGGACTAAGACAGTCCAATGTTGTCTCCAGGCTTTTTCTGAAACTAGAATTTAAATGACAACACAGCTGTTCGGTGATCGGAGTTACCTGTAGTGATAGGATGAAGTTTTTGCTTGACTAACAAAGTCGCTCACAGAGTACTATAGGATAAATGCTGGTAATATTGATATAAATAAAAAAAATCCATTCTTTGTAATCAACTTCATGCTGTTACACATCTTTCTATTTATTTGTTTTTACCTGAAGTAACTCATTAAATTCTATATTTTGAACTTGGGTAAATACTTAATGTGTGCATATGTATGTATGTGTGTGTGTGTATATATATATATGTGTGTATATATATATATATATATATATATATATATATATATATGCAAATATTGATGAATGTGACTCAATCAGCTTCTGTGGTTTATGAAGATAGATGAACTGATCAATTGAATCAACCTCTTTATTTTAAATGTACTAATTTAAGATAGTGATTCATCTTAAAAAACCTTTTAAACAAGCCCAGCTATGCTACTCTCTGATCCCTTTTTTTCTTTATTCTAAGTTTAACCTTTGACCTTGGTTGTGTTCCAGGTGAAAGTGAAAAAACCAGCGCCTCCGCCACCCCCTAAGGTTACCGTGCCCCCTCCCCGTACTCCAACCCCTCCACCGGTTGTTGAACCCTTAATCAAGGCACGAAGAAGGCATATCATTGCGCGACTATCCCCTGAACACAACGGCAACCCCTGGAGGCGCTTTAGGTCTTTTCTCCGCTCCTGTCAGCAGACAATCTGTACCTGTTTACAAACGGTCCACTCTCGAGCGCAGTCCCTCATCGAAAGAGTACGTCTCCTTTTGTCTCTGGCTGTGGCTGGCTGCTCTCTCTCTTTCTGCTGCATACGTAGTTTAGGTCATAATGGTAGATTCCATGAATGTGCATATAAAATGGAGATAACTTCTGTTGACCTTAAAATGAAAGATTACCTTCCTTTTGAAAAGAAAACAGATTGTTATTGCTTCTAATTAATTTATTGAATTATTTTTGTGTGCCATTTTTAACATCAAGAGTGCGAGTGTGTGAAATGTTGAAGGTTTGTATGTTTTCATTTTATTTTTGCACTGTTTTTCTTAAGTGTTCGAGTGTTTTTCTGGTATTATTGAAGTAAGGAAGATAATCCTTAGATAATTTTTAGGCCAACAAGAGTTATCTCTATTTTGATGTACAGAATCTAGGAATCAACCGGTCAACATGTTTCCTGTTAGAAATCACATAGCAGTCTTTTCCTTCCCCACGAAATACATTCCCCACTCTCTCTCTCCAACCTACAAGCATGTTGTTGACTGCTAGCTTTTGTCTCTCTCCACCTTTACCTTAGTCAAATTAAAGAATAAGGCAAGCAAATTGAAAAAAAAATATGGCATACAAATTGAAAAAATAAGCAAGCTGAATCAATGAACATGAGTAATTACATGTACACACTCAGCCCCCCCCCCACACACATATATATATTGTTACAGATGCTGCAAATGTTAATTTTTCAAGTCAAATAAGTTGAAACGTGTTTCTGGAAATGTTTAAATGATAATTATTGAGTGGTCCACAAGTTAAATTCACACTGACCAAAACAAAAACCTTTATTGAATTAATTTGAAAAAATAATAATCTAATTAAAACTAGATATGAATCATCATTTAAACAAAATATATTAGGAGACAAGTTTTTCCTACCAATTTCATTTACAAGAATATTTTCAGCAACTCAGGCAGTCACTGCACATATGAGATTACTCGTGTCCATCAATTTCACTTCATTTGTCTTTCTAATTTACTTGTCTGATTTTCTAATTTGCTTGCCTTATTTCTTTAATTCGCTGGGGAAAAGAAAGGAAGAAATAAGCTTTTCTTTTTGTCTTGCTGTGAACTTCCATAACTCCCTGCAGATTGCCAACCCCCAGGACTTGTTTGGTTGGGTTTCAATTAGGCAAATGAATTCTCTAACCTGTGGACTTGATAGATTGACCTGCAAACCTCCATAATTTAGAATGATTGAATATGAAAACCTCTTTTACCTCCTAAACATTTTTTTTTCAGTCACCTTTGACCTTGCTATAATTTTTGAGGATTTAGGTCACTATCCTTATTTCCTGTGTCTCAATGTCCCGTCCTGTCTCCACCCCTCCCAATGCATGTGCAAGAATCATTAGGATTGCTTTTGTAGTCATAACTAGGGGTAGGGCAGTCAATTCACTCTAGAGCGGGGGTCGGCAAACTATCCCCCCCACTCCATCCCCAAGGCCAAACCTAGTCTGTGACTTTATTTCATCCAGCCGTCAACTTCTCTGAATATGTGATGTTACATACAAAAATTCTTTCCTTTTTGTTTCCAAATGATAAAATTCAGAATTGAAAAATAGAACATAAGTCTCATTTATCCAATGAATCAATGTTTTATAGCTGAAATGTTTCAACACCACACATTCCGGCTTAATAGACAAAAAATTTGACAATATTTTGCCCCCCCCCCCTCAAGAATTTCATTGTTCTCTTTGATTAATAGTATGAAGAAGTTTATGTAGGTATATATATATATACTCATTATGAAAAACATAAGATTAATTTTTTTGTTATAATTTTTTCCCCCAAAAGCAATCTCTTTCCATAGCCTTATATGATAATTGTTTCATTTTTCATTTGCCCTGCGAGAACTTTTTTTTCATTTTCTACATAAAAGTTTGCTGACTCCTGTTTTAGAGCATGATAGACTGATCTGTTGTTTGGGGTGGGTGATTTGGTATGGCCCTGTGCCAGATTATGAAGTTTGACTTATTGAATATATACACAATTGTGGATTTTTAAAAAAATAAAAAAATTTTTAAAAATCAAAAAAATGAATTGATGTGGGCCCAGCTCTTGAATATTGAGAATATATCTTTTTATATTTTCTACTATTTTGAGAAGAGTTCTCAACATTCCAACTTTTGGTCAGACAATCTCATCTCTCCTAACCATAGTCTGAAGAATTAATCAGATGAAGAGATCCGATTGTCCAAACAAAAGTTGGAATATCTTTCTATGCTAACAACTAACAAAAATCTCCTTTTAGTATGCAATTGTATTCAGCAGTTTAATTCCTCTTGAACTGAGGGAAAGCAAGAGCAGATGTATATTTAAAAGTTTCTCATCTCCAAATATTTTTTTAATGTGAAAAACATGGTATGTTGAGGGAGGGTCAACTTTGTGGGTAATGGTGTTGTTAGCCTGAACACTGTGCACACAATGAGAAGGCTCACCAACTCTGGTTGAGTTACTTCCTCTAAATATTTTTTGTTACATTTCGGATGCAATGATTATTTTTGTTTTGGACGTTTTAATGGGGATTTAATCATTATAATATATATGAAATAAATTATATCGAATTTGGATGCAATTTTTCATATTTCTGTTGCAAGATTTTTTAAATCTAGAGTACAGAAGTCTTACTCTTTAAAATCATCTATTTAACTTGAACAAATTAAGAAACTGTGCACTTCAGATCTCATTATAAATTAATAAGCATAATTTTGGGTTGAAATCTTTTTGAATAAATTGTCTAATTTTATGCCATCATTTTTGCGAGATCAATGAAGCTTAGACTTATTAACAGCCTTAAAAGTCATTATTTTTTACACAAGGGAAATCTGGATATCTTGGATGGGGGGCATTTGGAATTTGAGTGTGAAAAACAGATAGCGTAGCTCAAAACTGAGTTGTGTTAACTCATTAATTACTAATTATACTATAGTATTAATTACTAATTCAGCTGTAGATTCCATAGTAACTAATGCTTAACTCATTAACTTTGTGAGCTATATAAGTGATATGGCGATTGCTTTCTTACTAAATTTCACACAAGTAAGTACTTGAAGTTCATATGTTGGTATTTTTTTAATTTTTTTTTTTTCAAAGAATTTGCCACGTGATACGTAATACATTTTTTATGATAAGGGGGGACATCAATTTTGTCGGTGGGGCATGGAATAAAACAAATATCTACCTTTTCGACATGATTTTACAAGCATACAGTCAGTTCAAGTAACACCAAATCTCTTCTGAAGTGAGTGAAATTCGTATTTTTTATGGAAAGTGTCTCACAGTATCAAGTCTAACACAGAGCTATGGTAATGGAGGTACTGTCTATACAACACTCACCCTCTGGTTCATTATAAGTAACAGTAAATCTTGTTTTTTTTTTCCAGTAAATAAACAGTTACTTTCATCTTTTGTTTGAAAATTTGATTTTTATTTCGTTTTTCTTCCTTTTAATTCCAGGCTCGGAAAACCAACCAATGCTGTGTGATTTTGTAACATTTGGAGTTGTCTGCCCCTGATCTGATCACGTGTTGTGCTTTCTCTTTCTCGTCTGACATAAAAGTGTGTTGCGTTCAAAACACATGCGTTATTTTTCTGTGTATGCAGAAAAAAAAAAAACACATAAGTAATATTTCTGTAATTTCATATACCAAATGTCAAAATATAAATGTGTATAAAGTTCAGCTCTCTCTCCTCCGCCCCCCTACATTTAAAGAAATGATAACATACAATAGCTTTCTTGCACAGCTCATAAATTATACTTTTGCACATCTTGTGTGCCTAAAAACAAATAGATCAACTCCTAATGTCATAAACTGTTACCACTCCTAATCAACAGTGGAATTCTGTGAATAAGATTTTTGGAAAGAATTTACCCAGAGGTTTAAGGGAGATAACTTTGATCCGTAGTTATTCCCCTTGATATTTACATTCATATTTTCTTAAATGAATTTCAAAGTAAAAAAAAAAAAAAAAAACGTACATGAAAACACTTAACAAATGTGTACAAAAAATCTAAAGACTATAAGTGAAATGACAACATATTTTACCGTCTACATTGAAAAAACAAAACTCCCCCTTTTGAGAACTAATGAAAGCTATTTTTAATATGAAGATGTTGGTCTGTGAAATTTCCAAGATGAAAAAAAAAAAAAAAAATAGGTGTTTATTCATTTTCATCTCTCTTTTTTTTTCTTTTAATAACTACCCACATATATAAGTTTTGTTTAGTTGCCAAAAGTTTCTTTCCCATGAATTGTTTCAACTTTTTCCTCTACAATACATGAACCAACAATGGAAAAAAATGCCCCAATTCTACTTGAAAACATCTCAAAAGGGAACAAATAATTTGTTGCCAACACTTCATCTTGCTGCCCCTTCCCCAAATATAACAATAAAAAATAATCTTTACCTAAATTGAAACTCATTAACATTAGATCCAACCCAGTGTCCAATTTGTCTTGGCAGTGAAGGTGAGATTTTTCCTCTCCTAGTGAATAACATTTTGGGACACACTGATTCAACTATTCTATCAATTTTTGACTACTGTTTTGTTTTTTGTTTTTTTCAGTTATCACAACCCAATTACGACATTGAGTGAACAGGGCAGATAATAAGTTTGTTTGAACGCAACCGTTGCTGTGAGATGAACATACTTTTCTGATATCTCTGGCACCGGCCATGTTTGTTTTGGTACTGTTTTAGGAAGTATTTATAAAGCAATTAGAAGCCTTTAACCATAACTATCAACATAGCCAGAATCACTTAAAAACTGAAGAAAGCTATCTACCTTGTGTGCAGGCCTCACCAATGGAGCTAGTGATGAAAATTCCAACATTTACCCTTTATTATGTCTAAAGAAAAATTGAAAAAAAAAAAATAATAACCCTGTCTTTAAAGAAGAATTAGTTGGGCGTTCAATTTACAATGTAGGTTTACGCTAAATAGGGACTGTAGTATATGTCCAGCATTTGTTTGTTTTCTTCAAATTTGTACTTTTTAGTAATCATTGCCCAACAAAAGGTTAGAAAAGTATCATTTAAACCCCCTTTTTTAATTGATCATCCCCAACAAGGCAAGAAAAGTTACTCAATCAAAAAATTAGAGATAGGGATTAACCCTGTCTCTAATTTTTTGATTGATCATCCCCAACAAGGCATATTGCTAAGAGACATTAGTCATATGACAGTTTCTATTGAGTGACTTATCAGTCATGTTTTATTACTTATTTTTATTAAATGGTAGTATTGTAATCTATCATCAATTTTTCTTTCATCCCAATTTTTCAGTTTTTGAGTCTAACCGAGCGCTTAGTCTTTATTCTTAATCCACTCTGTTCACTCACTGCCGTAGATTGACAAATTGAGTTGAGGAAAATAGTAGTCAAAAATCAATAACGGTTTACTATACTTCATCGAATAAAAATACTGTATTTTCCAGCATATTAGACGCACAACCGTATAGGACACAATTCAACTTTTACAGGCACTTTCTGCAAAAAATAACCCCCCCCTTTTTTTCTGATCTTCATAGCCCTCTATTCTATTGGATTATATTAATGCTCTTAACCAACCAAATCTATATACACCATCACAACAACACACAGTGTCTGGTTGTCTACATTATTTGTAGAGCATAGTAACGTTAGTAAACAACTAATGAAAAGTTTGCCTCCTGAGAAAGAAAAAAATGTCTTATATGCTGTAAAACATGGTAAATAATAATAATTGACTTTCATCACCCATCCATTGATTCTAATACAAATCTGAGACCAGGTTTAGGTTTGTTTTTTTTTTTTTTTTTTTTTTTTTTAATGGGCAGTTGTAATTAGCCTGAAATGCCACCCTCAGTTTCACTACCTCCAAATGCTGCCCTCGAACCATGGAAATTATTCGACTACATCTATTACTAAATATTAAAATCAACACAGATTATATGATCCCCTTTCCTCTTATACAAGCTAGTTCTGTTCTTGTGTGAACATCTAGCTAGGACAGAGTTGCCAACTTTATTTTCAAGTTGATATCCCAAATAGTCAAAAAGCATTTGAAAACATCAAAGCATGAATTTCCTGGAAGTAGGAGGGAATGCTTCATAGAGACGGTGTGAGGCATTTGCTGTGACGATTTGCCAGTTGATCCATGACGTATATCGCTACAATAGGTGCCCACATCTAAATATCTCATTGGCCTCAGAATTGAGGGGGGAGGGTTGATAAGACATAGATTTTTTTTTTTTTTTTTTTTTTTTTTTTGCTCACTTGGTTTCATATTTTCAATGTTTATCAAAAATTAAACGTCACTAAAATGATTTAACTTTTTTTTTTCAAGGTTGTAGAAAATGTTAGAAGCTGCTTGCATTCTGAACACTGCTTGAAGTGTCGTCACATAATTCACTGCACCTCCGTCCTCCGTACATAGTGAGAATATTTGAACTCATTTTGAGTATAATGCAAAATAAAGGGGGCTTAAATGTGACTGACGTTTAGTAGAGTTTTCTTATTCTCTTATTGTGAAAATGTTTTTATCTTATTTTTCTACAACCTTGAGAAGTAATGAAAGCTGTAAACATTTTGAATAAGATACAAAAAGTAAACTTTATTAACCTCTTAACTGTTGAAAGTGGCCTGTGTAATAGTTATCCATTGCCAGATAAAAACCCTGACTCAGATCAAACTGAGTTGACATCAATCACAATAAAACAGGAATTTTATCAAGTTAACCATTAAACTGCAATGATGGAAATTTCCGTCATCTGCAGTTAATGAATTTAATAATAAAGTTTATTACCCCCACCCCCTTTAATCTCTTCCCTCTTGTAACCTTTTTGTATCTTCCTGGCTTTTCTACACAAACTGGAAAGAATTTTATTTTGGAAATCGTGAGTGTGAGGAAATTTTCTCTTATAGTAAGATTGATGTTGCTAAATCAATTATTGAATCGAGTTATTTTCATAGATAAAAGTAACTTTTTCAACTGAATAAAATAGGCAATAAATTCTAATAATTTTTATTTTAACTGCTTAGTAAATTTTTCTACCAAAACTCATGTGAAGGGAAAATTCTCTCTCTCCTGAAAAGAAATCAGAATATGAAGAATCTGGAAAATCTGTCTAGGGTAGGAGGAGGAGGAGGCATTGTATATGACTGAGCTTTCCAAACTCTGTCTTGCGACACTTTAGTGTGTTGCTAATTATCTGCTGATGTTGCAAAATTAAATATAATTTTGTACATCTTTCAGGAGATACTTTTCCCCCCGCCCCCCGAGTCAGTTGAACTGCTTGGATGACATTATATATTTGGCTTGGCTAACGAAACTGGAGTAATGTATCATAGAAAATTTTTTTTGAAATGTTGTCCATGCAGAAAGTTTGGAAAGCTCTGATCTCGAAGAATCGTTAACATTCTAACTTTTGTTTTGACAATCGAATCTCTTATCACCTTCCTTGATATTGTCATCACAGCATTTTGGCTAATCCTTTCTTCAGCCCGCATCAGGTGTGGATAGAGGCAAAACTTTCTTCTTCACGCGAAGGAATAGGGCAAAGCTCTCCCATGCAGGGAAACATTGTGGTTGTTATTGGAGCTATGATTACATGGATATACTTAATGCTGCAAATGATATATTGGTCCAGTTGGCACATTATTAACCACAATTTTTCTTCATGTGGAGAGAAATGGTTTGCCTCTTTACTTGAACTTATGCACCTGACGAGAGCTAAAGAATGGATTAGTTGAAACATTGGGTTCACATCAAAAATGGGAAGAAGATATTCGATTGTCAGAACATAAATTTGAAAGCAGCAGGTGCTCTATTATTGTGCATTCACACCAGGCTTGCCATTTGATATTTTGCAAAATCAAAATTCAGCAAATTTGGTACCAAACAAAATTGTCCGGTACCAAAAATTAAAATTTAGTACTGAAGGGAAATAAAAGAAAGAAAAAAAAAAAAAACAATCCCTTAGATATGGATGATATACAACATGAATACATATGAACAAGTCTGATGATGGATTTCAAGTTGTTTGATTAATTTGGTCCCAGGACTAATATAGTTTTGTGCCACAAGAATCATCTGGCAACCCTATCAATAGTGAGGATCAGAGACCTTTGACTGTGAATCTACACACTGGTAACAGTCAAGGAGGATTTTCAGAAGTTGAGTGTTTTTATAATCGGCCTAGTTGATGTATTTTGTCTGTGAACATGTGTGGAGTTTGGTAATATGGAAGAGAGAAAAAAAACACTTTGAAAATGTGAATCTGGGAAAATTCCCATTTCTTTTTGGAAGTGGAATAATAAAAACAAATAAACTTTGTTATTATTTTCTTCTTTTTCCTTCAACTTTTTCTCCAGGATTTTTGCTTAAAACATCTCAGAAGGTTCAAATATATTTCAATTGAAGTTGAAAAAAATTGAGAATGATTCAGATTATGGGTTCTATTACAGATGATTTCACCGCCTAAAAAAAGAAAATTCTCACCCCCTCTTGTCAGCAAAAAATGTTTGAGAAAGAGGGTGGGAATTATTTGTTTATCCAAGATACCCTTTGAAAATTCTTGAATAATTAGTTGCCCAAGAACCTGTGTAGCTATTTTCATTTTAATCAACTCAGCAGTTCAAGTCTGATATTTCTGCATATTGATATATGGTTATTTACATATAAAATATAAACAATCAGACTGACCATATCTCGCAATTTTTTTCGATTCCTTGTATTTTGTCAACATTATAGCCAAGTCTAACCAGATTTGGTCATGATTTAAGAAATTTTCCCATTTCTAAACGTTTTTGTTCATTGAAATGTGGACAATCAGATTGGTAGAAATTCTTCACAAACCTCAATACAAAATTTCATGAAATGCTCCTTGACAATGCCTCTCCCCATTCATGCTTTTGTTGGATAAGTGACCGCTAAACCTAAAAAATTCAAGTAAGATGCCAATCGAATACCTTTGTTGAAGAATGTGCAGAATTGAAAAGGAACATCCAAAATAATTATTGCTCCAAATATTTCATTGTTTATATCAACTTCCATGTAATCAAATGGCATTGCATCTGTGACATCAATCAATGAATTTTGAAGAAAAAGTAGCTGAATAAACCTTCTGCAGAACAGGTATTTGGCTAGTGCAAATGATTTTAGAAGTTGGGAATTTTCCTTGCTTCAAATCCAATTTTTGATTTCTGATTAAAAAATACCTGAGAAATATATAGATGAGATAAGAATCTTACATGTATCATTAAGAAAAACAAAAAAAACTAGATAGCAATTCTTAACATCTGGACGCAATCAAAAGTACCTAAATGGGGCCACATTTTTTTTAAATATACGATTTTAGCCTTCAAAAATTCTATTATGGCGCTAGGAGAGAAATTAGTAGTTAATGAGAGAAGACTCTGATTTTTATAGTAGTAGTAGTAACGTTCCTTGTTTCAATGTGTGCAGTTTTTTAAAATTTACTTTGAATTTATAGTCTAGGGGAGATAACTCTTATTTCTTTAGCAGTGACATCCCTTGTTCGGGGATATTGAAGCCATCGAAGAACAATCATTGGTCAAAGGGAGGTAAACCTTTATTCTTTGATCGGGCAGTCTCTACAGTTACCGTAAGCTTTTAGTTTGCACGGTGGTTTTTCATTGTTCACAAAATATCAGTAAATCAATTGAATGATTTTTCTTCTCGGTCCAGGGGAGGTAACTCCTATTTTTGCTCACTTGGTTTACCTCCCTTAGCACCTCTGAGCAATCAACTTTTGAACTTCTTATTCTCTAGATCCTTAGCTTAATTCAGGCTGTTGATTTTATCAAGTTAGAATTTTCCCAGTTTTTTTTTCTTTCATAGTATATTTATGAAGTTATTTATTACTTATCTATTACGATACATTTAAATAAGTTTTTCTCCTTTTATAATCCAGGTAGTATTTTATCAAGTTATTCATTATTTATCTATTTCAATGAAGTTATTCATTATTTACCTTAATGTATCAAAATAGATAAATGATAAATAAATTGATAAAATACTACGTGGATTACGAAAGAAAAAAAAATATTTAAATGTATCTAAATAAATGAACAATAAAAAACCTGAGAAAATATCTGGATTACAGAAGAATTTTTTTAATGGATCAAAATAGATAAATAATAAATAACTTCATGGATTACTATCTGGATGACGGAAGAGGAAAAAAATTATTTTGATGTATTGAAATAGATAAATAACTTGATAAAATACTACCTGGATTACGATAGAAAGAAAAAAAAATTATATCAATGGATCAAAATAGAAAAATAATAATCACCTTGATAAAATACTACCTCGATAATGAAAAACGGAAAAAATATTTCAATTTAAAGTATCAGAATTGATAAATGGTAAAGAACGTGATAAAATACTACCTGGATAAGGAAAGACGGTAAAAAAACTTCATTGTAATATATCGAAAGAGATAAAAAATAACTTGATAAAATACTATACAAGGAAAAAAAAATGGGATGATTTTGAATCGATGATAAAACTAGCAGCCTGTACTAAAATAACTTTTCAAACGTTCTAGAGAAAAAAAGTTCAAGAGTTGATTGCTCAGAGGTATTAAGGGAGGTAAACCAAGTGAGCAAAATAGGAGTCTGGATTGAGAAGATAAATCATTTAATTGATTTACTGATATTTTGTGAACAATGAAAAACAACCGTGCAGACTGAAAACTTACGGCAAAGGAAGAGACTGCTCAATCAAAGAATACAGATTTACCTCCCTTTGACCAATGATTGTTCTTCGATGGCCTCGGTATCCCGAACAAGGGAAGTCATCGCTGAAGAAAAAAAAACAGAGTTACCTCCCCTTGACTGTGAATTTGAGAAAATTCAAAAATGATGCACACATTAGAACAAGGGACGCTACTCCTACTATAAAAATCGGAGTTTTCTCCCCTTGATCACTAATTTTTCTCCCAACGCTATAATAGAATTTTTGAAGGCTAGAATCGTATATTTTTTAAAAATGACATCGTCAGAAGCCAACAACAGTTTCACTCAACCATGTTTGGCCCAATTTAGGTGCTTTTGATTGCATCCAGATGTTAAGAATTGCTATTCAGATGTTTTCTTGTTTTTTTTAATAATACATCTAAGATTCTTATTCTTATGATGTTACAGATGCAATGCCATTTGATTACATGGAAGTCGATATAAACAATGAAATATTTGGAGCAATGATTTTTTTGGATGTTCCTCTTCAATTCCGCACATTCTTAAATGCTTTCATTGATTTTTACATATTTAACAGATGAACCCCTCGAGTTATTATGTTTACATCGAGCAGTCATCGGTCATGTGAGTTGGTGGAATTAATCCTTTCTGTAAAGGAAGAACCATCATACAGCTGTATCTTGTAATTGGTAATTAGAAACAAGAATCATTTGCAATGATATCAAGAACAAACAAAAAAAAAATGACCATCTCTCCGAGGGAGTATATCATGACGGATATAAATCCAGAAAATATGAAAGGTGAAAGTAGTGAACCGATATATTCATGAACTTTGGGAAGCATCAATAAAAGGAACACCAGGATGAGACAGTGCTCCGAAAGTTGATGGAAAGATGCTGCATAAGACACATTTATTCGTAGAATGTACTGACTGAAATTCTAGAGGTTCTCATAAACACATTTGAATGAAAAAAAAAAAAAAAACAGGAAATGGGTCGGCCAAGATATTAAAAACAAAACGAAATGAAACTACAGGCTGTCCTGAAATGCATTCCATGATGACAAAAACTAAAATCAGTTATATATTATATTTTCACCGAAAGATATCATTTATTTTAATGTACCGAAATAGATAAATAATAAGTAACTTGATGAAAAACTACCTGGATTACAAAAGAAGAGAAAAAAAAATTTCATCTTAATGAATCAAAATAAAGAAATGATAAATAACTTGATGAATACTACCTGGATTATGAAAGAAGAAAAAAATTTTCATTTTAATGTATTGAAATACATGAATGATAAATAACTTGATAAAATAGTACGTGGATTATGAAAGAGGAAAAAAATAATTTTAATGAATCGAAATAGATAACTAATAAATAACTTGATAAAATACCACCTGGATTACAAAAAAAAGAAAAAAAAAATCTTAATGATACAAAATAGATTAATAATAAATAACTTAAATGAAAAACTACTAGAATTACAAAAAAAAATAAGAAAATTGATTTTAAAGAAACAAAATAGATAAATAATAATAAAAACTTGATGAAATACTAATTCAATTATGATAGAAAAAAAATTTATTTTCGATGTATCGGAATACTACCTGGATTACAGAAGAAGAGAAAAAAAAGTTGTTTTAATGTATCGAAATAGATAGATAATAAATAACTTGATAAAATACAACCTGGATTACAGAAGAAGAAGAAAAATATTTAATGAATCAAAATAAAGAAATAATAAATAACTTCATGAAATACTACCTAGATAACAAAAAGGGGGAAAAAATTTATTGTAATGAATCGAAAAAGATGAATGATAAATAACTTGAGAAGATATTACCTGGATTACGAAAGAGGGAAAAAAAATTATTTTAAAATAATAAATAACCTGATAATATACTACCTGGATAACAAAAAGGGAATAAAATTCATTTTAAAGAATCGAAATAGATAAATAATAAATAACTTGATATGATACTACCTGGATCAAGAAAGAAAAAGAAAACTTATTTTAATGTATCTAAAAAAATGAATAATAAATAACGTGATAAAATACTACCTGGATTACAAAAGAAGAAAAAAAACCTATTTATATGTATTTAAATAATCAGTAACTTGATAAAATACTATGAAAGAAAAAAAAAATGGGAAAATTTTAAATCGTTGATAAAACCAGCAGCCTGTACTAAGAAAACTTTTTAAATGTTAAGGATCTAGAGGAAAAGAAGTTCACGAGTTGCTTGCTCAGAGGTGCTAAGGGAGGTAAACCAAGTGAGCAAAAATAGGAGTTACCTCCCCTGGACTGAAAGGAAAAATCAATCGATTTACTTATATTTTGTGAACAATGAAAAACATCCGCGCAGACTTAAAGGCTTATGGTAACTGAAGAGACTGCTCGAACGAAGAATACAGGTTTACCTCCCTTTGACGGATGATTGTTTTTCCAGAGCCTTGATATTTTGAACAAGGGAAGTCACTGCTGAAAAAAACGGAGTTATCTCCCCTCGATTGCAAATTCTAGGAAAATTTCAAAAAGCTGCACACATTGGAACAAGGGATGCTACTACTATCAAAATCAGAGTTCTCTCCCCTTGACCACTAATTTTTCTCATAGCGTTATGATAGAATTTTGAAAGGCTAGAATTGTATATTGTTCTGAAATTACATAGTCAGAAGCCAACTACAGTTTCACTCATCCATGTTTAGCCCAATTTAGGTGCTTTTGATTGCGTCCAGAAGTTAAGAATTGCTATTTAAATGGGTTTTTTTAATGATACATCTAAGATTCTTATCTCATGTATATATTTCTCGGGTATCTTTCAATCGGAAAATCAAAAATTGGATTTGAAGCAAGGAAAATGTTCAACTTCTTAAATCATTTGCACTAGCCAAATACCTGTTCTGCAAAAGGTTTATTCAGCTACTTTTTTTCTTCTTTAAAATTCATTGATTGATGTCACAGATGCAATGCCATTTGATTACATGGAAGTCGATATAAACAATGAAATATTTGGAGCAATAATTTTTTTGGATGTTCCTCTTCAATTCTGCACATTCTTTAACAAAGGTATTCGATTGGCATCTTACTTGAATTTTTTAGGTTTAGCAGTCACTTATCCAACAAAAGCATGAATGGGGAGAGGCATTGTCAAGGAGCATTTCATGGACAGATTTTCAAAACTTTTCAAACCTTTCCCATTACCTTTAGAAGTTATTTTATGGTCACTGTTGTTAGAGGATCATTGGCCACTGCTTTTAATTCATCATCAAGAATGGACATGGGCTTTCCTTGATACTTCCAGACCTAAACCTTTTAAACCAATTCTAAACAGTTCACAAAACCAATTCTTTTGTTGACATAATCAGTAGCTTGAACAGCACTATATCTAAATTTGAAACAGTACTTGGAAAATAGTCTAAGTTCTTGAGTAGACACCATTGCTATTAAGGGTCAAAAAAACCTCTAATAATAACAAAATAAATATATTAACATTGAATCTACCAAAAAATGCAATAGTGAAAAAAAATGACATTTCATGAGTCAGAATCTGATACAATCTCAGATTATCGAAGATCATTCTGCTTGGAGCGGAAAAAAAAAAAGTCAAGAAATGGAGTCAAATATACCAAACCAGGACTGCCAACAGTTTTCCCCACACTCAAATAAATCAAAATTCTACACAATACTCAGCTAACGTAAATCTCCAAGAGACAGTAATTTTACTTTATTACTATTCATAGAGATCTTTGTAAATTGAGATTATTTGCGAGGTTGTATATATAAATCTAAGAAACATTTTTGGAGACATGATATGAAGTTAGTACAGTGTCTGTACGTTGTGATATACTGTCAAGACTGAAAATCTTTCCTAGTTGCTACCCTACAGATTAAGTGATAAAAAATTTGAGAAACTTATGTATGAAACAGCTCAAAAAACCGGTCTGTTACCAACAAGCTCAATTCATTTTGCCAAACCCGAGTCCCACAAGCCATTCCATTTTCTTTTCACCAAATCATGAGAAAAGGGATATCATTCTTTTTTAATGGATTCAACACCTGAAGAGGGTTGTAGAATGAATCAGCCAAAATAGTATGATAAAGAGGTTAAAAGTATAAAGGTTCCCCGGCAGAAAATGGTTGAAATACATCCATTTAGGGAGAGAGAGTGGGTGGCAATTAGTAGATAGTGGCCGTTAACTCCGCTGATAAATCAAGGGTTTTTTTATGCTTATGAAATCTAAAAAAACAAAAAACAATCAGATCAGCCATAACTTACCATTACAGGCGTAGAATTTTTTGAAAAGACACCTATAGTGAATGATTGAAAAGCAACATGAAAATAGATGAATAACTTCTGGAATTAAAATAACTCTTCCCAAAATAATAGGTTTTTTTCAGTCAGTAAAATTGCTTCAATTGCCAACCAGTGCTTTATATCAGGTATGAACAATATGAACAGGATTTTCACCAGAAAATTGGCACCTGAAAAATTTCAAAATCTAGCAAAAATCAGCATATCATCCAATTTTAATAACATTTTCAATACTTATTCATTAAAGGACGAATTCTCAACAAAGTTCTTTTTTCAAGATTCCAACACCACCTTTTATTATTTTGATGATTTATTTCATTTATTCTTAAATGCTTTCATTGATTTTTACATATTTAACAGATAAATCTCTTGAGTTATTATGTTTACATCCAGCAGTCATCAGCCATTCTTGTAACATGATCATCCCATTGCTATTTGATGGATTCTATATTTCCTATTTTTTCTCAAATATATTGTGCTGTCTCTTATGATCTTTCCATGTGATGTTGAGCATGATTCTCTCTAGTGCATGTTACATGGTTCTCAGGTTGAGAGTCAATTTTGGGGTAAGGTTCCATGTTTCAGCTTCATAGGTGACTATCAAGAGGGTGCATACCCTTCTTTTTGAGACTAATGGGATTTTTTTGTTCTTTGTTCTTGAAAGTTGAGCTTATTCTACCAAAAGATTGCCAATCTAGAGTGATTCTTCACTCGATTTCTTCTTTTGAGGATTTCATGGAGATTCTCATATGTAGTGGTCTACTTTCTTCAATTCTGTGGGGTTTTTTTCAATTTTCATTGTTGTGCCTTTGTCCTCGACATGTTTGTTCCTTATTACTTCCATAAGATCATTTACTCCATCTCCTTCCATTGTAATACTAAATAGAACAAACTGTGCTAAAGTAAAAAAAAAAAAAACTGATAAAAAATATCAATAAGATGATGGAGTAAAAATAAATTATCATATAATGAACAATAAATTATGAAAATGGAAATAATTGTTTTTGTTTCAGTGTTCTTAGATGTTTATTTCTAAATTTTAAAAATGTAGGTCTGTCTCAAGTATTGTTTTTATTGATGAATGCTTTCAACATACATGTTCCAGCAGTTGAGACCATTTTTAACTTCCCGATCATATAACCAATGCAACTTTTATTGTTTGTTTCTATGTCTGTAATACGTAACAAAAGTAAGATAAAAATTTATATTTTGCTGATAAAAATATCTCCTAATCACCAAATGGGAGGATATGAAGTGTTGAACCAATCTTCCAAGTGGAGAGTGCCCGCTTGCCATGAAAATCAACATTACAAATCCTAACTTTTATCTTGGTTTAACATTGGCTGTGGTACGAAATATGCAATTATCTAAAAAACACAAACAAAAAAAAAACAGGTCCAATATTATTGGGTAACCTCAAAAGGTCATTTAGTTTACCAAATAAAGATAAATGGCCAACCAACCAATCAAACAAATAAGAGGGCTACAGATTCTTCTCTTTCTCAGTGTCCTTATCTGCATATCTGTTTACAGGCATTTCTAGTCCGGGGGGGGGGGGGGTACAACCTTGAAAATTTGCATTAGTACATCATTAGGCACCATCAAAGCACATTTTTGGGTTGTTTTCTTTAGAAGTATTTTGGGGGGTTTCTATAATCATTTTGGACTATTTTTAAAGATATATTCAGAAAAAAACATCAATTTTTTAACAGTTTCTGCTTGGTCATCAAAGAAATATGCAGGCTTGCATTCAAGTGACAGAACGTTATGTTCTTTTGTCAAACTCAAGACCAATCCTCACCAAATTTAGGGGAGTAAGAATTAACATTCCCCTGTCGTGATTTGAAATCAAGACCAACCAATTTGTAGAACTATAATAAAAAAAACTTTAAGTATGCAACATTCAACTCGTTTTCTCCTTAGTATATTTTTAGAACAACAAATATATTTTGGCTCATCAGATCATTATCAGCATCCAGATTTTGTAAATCAGTAGAAATAGAAATTGATTAGTAGACGTGTCTCTCAACAACTGAGCTTAGTTGACGAGTCTTATATCAACCAAAATCTATGTTAGAAATACGCAAAACTTATTTCATTCTAATAAATAATTACATCTATAAGATTAACATTTCCCTACTGTGATTTGAAATCATGACAAATCTTACATGTATATGAAATTTAATAGATACAGAAGGGCTTATTCCATTCTAATGAATAAATACACTAACTAATAAATACACTAACTAAAATTGCAGTAATCATCATCAACCAAAATGGAAGTAGCCTGACTTGTCTATTCACTAATTCTTGTTGCTTTTCCTCAATTGCAGCCTTCAGTTGGCTAGACTGAAAGCAGTACTTGTTTGAATCAATCATTTGGTACTCTAGGTGGTCTGTTTATGGGTTATTTGGGTCTGGAAGTTCTGAAATGACTCCTTCATCGATGAACTATGATGGTTCTCCATTAATATAGACAAGAATATACCCTTAAAAAATGAAAGTGTTATTTTTCTATGGATGGGCAGTAAAGAGCCAAAAGCCAAATTAGTAGCTTATTCAGATGTAATAATTGTAATATGCTAAATTTGAGTCGTGTGGAAGTCTCAACTTAAATCAAGCTTGTTTATAAGGTTGAGCGGACATGAATTATTAGAATGAATTGTAATGTCAGAAAAATAACCTTTGATATCTTTAGGTATGAAAAGAATACAAACAGAATGTTGAAATGTTAAAAGTATAACTAGATTCATTATTTAAAAAGTTTAATGGTAGTTAATGTGCAAAAATTATCATATAAGATATTTCTAGCCAAGAAAATAAATATATGAATTTTTGTATCACATGATATCAGTTGGAATTTTTCTTACAAAACTTTTTCTAATAAAAATTTGTCAAGAAATCAAATAGAAAAAACAAGATTGTGAGTCGGTTTGTTTTTAGAAAATGAAATGAAATTTATTATGAAAAAAGTGGTTGTTACAAAGAGGAAAAGTTAAAAGATGAAGAAATGGGAATGATCTGTTTCAATCAGAAGATGTTCAAGAGAAATTTTTGAGGCTATTTACTTGATATCTGTAGCACTGAGGTAAGTCACAAGAGGGGTAAATCCAGGGTAAATATAAGGGAAAAGATTGATCCTCTCTTTTTGCTTGACTGAAAGAATTGGTGAAACAATGACAGTGAATCCAATAATCATGGGGAACAAATCTCTTCAAAATCTGCAGACAATCATCATGGGTTTCCCTAAAGTGAATCACAAGAGGCTTATTCAAAGATAAAGCCATTTATATATGGCTTAAGAATACATTTTGCTGTAATCTAAGAGAATATATAAATTATCCGAAATAGTCTAATCTGGTCTAACCCACTGCCACAACTCTGGAATGCTTGAAAGCATCCCAGAGGTCTTTCTAAGTAGCAGCTCTGAAATCAGTGACTTTTTTTAGGGTGGTATCCCACAGCAAGCCAAACCCTGTCCTCTCAGATGACATTCTTCCAAAATAAATCATTATTTAAACTTCTCAGATCACAGAAAACTGCTACGCAGCCAGCAAAATTATTTGGCAAATATTCTATATTGGTAAGAAAGAAATTGATGGAAACTTCCAAGAAACATTGTTATCTTGATTTTCTGTTTGACAAACAGAAAATACAGATAATAATGTTCCAACAACAGACACTGATACAAGTTTGTCAAACCATTTAAAGACTATCTTCTTTTCACTGTGATCAAATAAAAGATGAATATAAAAGAAGAACCAAAAGTGAAATAATGAAGAATAAAGAAGAAAAATTGGAAACATAGGCATCTGAACCCTGAAAGTAAAAGAAATTTTTTCCTAGATTTTAATGCCTAAAAATGAAAAAAAAATCCACATTCCTAATATTGACCAAAATACAAAGAAAAAAAACAAAAAAAAAACACCAAGATTTTGACTCCTAAAAATGAAAAATAAATTCCCAAGGATTTTGACCTATAAAAGAATAAAAGATTCCTTTTGACCACTTGATTTTGACCCGAGAAAGTAAGAAAAAAATCCCCCCCATCTGATTTTGACCTTTAAAATGGAAAAATAAAAACATCCTCCCCTCAGTTTTGACCACTGAGAGTGAGAAAAAAATCCTCCCTGATTTTATCCCTGAAAGGAGTAAAAATACCCTCTCAAATTTGCCCCTAAAAATGAAAAAGAAATCTCATCAAAAATTGAGACCTAAGAGGAAAGAAGAAAAAAATACCCCTTGTTTTTGACTACCAAAAGAGAAAAAAATCTCCACCTTAAATTTGACACCTGAAAATGAAAATAGAATTCCCATCAAATTTGCCCCCTACAAATGAGAATAAAAAAATCCTAGATTTTGAACCCTGAAAAATAAATAAAAATCCCATTGTAATTAGAAACCCCATACCACCCAACTCCCTAAATTCTGTGTGCCAGAAAAATGATAAACAAGAGAAAAAAAAGTTACAAAAATAAAAGTGTTGTCTAAATACAAAGTCTGTAAAAAAATTCTTACGAAGAATAGATACGGTCTGAATAAAATGTTCTAAAATGACATCACAGCATTTTTTATTTGGAACACAAATGTGTCCAGTTCAGCATTATAGACATGTAGTGAATAGAACACCACCTCAAAACTCCTTGAAATATTACAATCATCCTGGATTTTTTTCTATGCCTGATTCCTAAACAGTTTAGGGGTATCTTGAATAATTATCTATGGCTGCAATTACCATTTGGAGTAGAAGGTGAACATAATCAAAAACTTTCTCTAATATTGATATAGATGATTTTATTTGATATAAAATTCTATTCAGTTGGTCATTTCTACCTTTAAAAACAATCCAAAACGTCCAGCCAAATAGTCCTAGATTCATTTTGCTTACATTGGAGTTTTAGTCATTTATTAGACTTTTACTTCTATTCAAATTGATTCAATCTTAATTCAAATCCTTTGGAATTTTACAAATATTCATTGGACTTTTTTTTTAAATTTATAACAAAAAATAAATTTGTATTTGTGTCTGATTTCTTCTCAACAAGAAGTAATGCAATAATAGGTAAAATTCGTTCTGTGAAAGCCAAAAAATCCTGAGCAAATTATTTTCAGTATCTTTTTTCCTTGCAATATTTCAATTAGAATTACTTTGGAGAAGATACAAATCTATCCATATGAAAATCATACATACAAATTAGTATGTTTATTCATGTAATTGGTAGATTGGTTGTCTGTATCTGATAGCTCTTAATCTCTAAGTTATAAATTGATTGGACCATGTGAAATGAGATTAACAGAGCTGTAAATAAATAAATAAAAGGGTTGCAATAAAATGTGATAATCATTGTTATGACAGCAGACTATCAAGTGATAATTTTCATGTGTCTAAGGAACACATATGAGCAAATAAGAGAAAAGAATAATTTATTGAGTGAGCAAATCAGACTCTCTTTCTCCTGACTGTATCCAATTTTAACATGACCAAACATGGTAAGGGTACTTACAATACATACAGTTGAAGATGTTTCTGGCCAAACACTCACAAAAGAGACTAAAAATGGACAAATGCAAAGACACAATAATGATTGTTTATTGGCTTTTTATGAAGGCCAGAATTGCCATACTTTCTTCCTAATTTTAAATGAAATAATAGAGCGATATTATATTTTGTATATGCTAAGTATCTAAAATGATGCAACAGCAATCCAACCCAAACCCAAGCTATAAATACTAGTTTAGATTATTTTTGTTCAACTAAAATTGTTTATTTCTGAAATCAACACAGGAAAATATTGTTTAAAAAAATAAGTAGGGTTGTAGTTTGGATCACAATCAACGACAGAAGATTATCTATTTAGAAAAAAGCCCCCCACCCCCAAAAAACAAGTTTTAAATAGTGAACAAAAAGTCATGGTTCAGTTTAGCAAAGAATTACATGGGATACAGAACACTTCTCCTATAACCTACACTTGTCAGCATTAATTGCATCTGCAAGACTAACATATAAATCAGCTCACAAGGCAAATTGATTATTACAATTAAATTGTAGGCGGATACAGCTAAATCACATTGGATACATCGGTTCTTATACAATCACCAAAGTTAAGCAACATCATGTCTGGTCAATATCTACATGGGTGACAGTTCAGGAATACCAAGTGTTGTAACCAGCTGAGGAGCCATGCTGATTTTCAAATCTATTGAATACTTCTCTCCTTTAGAAGCCTTAATGGTGGAAGGGAGAGATGAACTTGGGCACAACACTCCCTCAACACTAAGTGCCAAGTCATAGCAGCTAAGAAAGCTTTCAGTTTGATTCATATTTTGAAGAGCAGTTATAAAGCTCACTAACTCATAAATTCATGAACTGCTTGATACCGCTCCTAATTCATAGTGGAACTCTTCTGTGAATAGAATTTAAAAAATGATGGAAGTCTTTTGGAATGAAAATTTTTTTAATCAAAAAAAAAATTACCTCGAAAAAGGTCAAAGGGGTTAAAGTTATCAGTAGTTATTTCCCTTGATATTAAAATTCTTTTATATGAATTTAAGTGTTAAATAGTCATGTGTGTTGATGTAAGATTTCCTGAATATCAAAGACGTCTTTCTTTGACCCACCTGGAATGTTATGATGTTGCCTTGTCCCATTCTCGTTCATCACCCAGGAAGTTAGATCTGTAGGTAAAACATTTGAAAAATATATAAATATGATTACAAAAATATCACTTGAAAATATTGTAATGATACTTTCCAAAAAATGTGAATACAGTAAAATCTCCCTAATCACGAATCCTTTGGATCTAGCAAGTGCTGGTTTGGGGAAAATTCCAGATTTGGGGGTTTGATAAGGATTGGTTGATCTTTGAATTAGCAAAATAACTTTTAAATTCTTTAAATTTCATTTGAAACCTTGAAACCTTGAAACCCTGTAATTGACAATGGAACTAATTGATGACTAGCAGAGAGAAGTGATACTCCTCTGTGAATTGAATTTTAAAAAAATTCACCAACTGGTCAAGTTAAATTCAGTTATTTCTCTTGAAAGACATCTTATTTTCTTTGCATAAATTTAAGAGTTAAAAGTGATTTAAAATTATCAGCACAACGACCACCTACTTCTATTTTATATTTGTAATCTTTTGGAAGGGATATAATAGTAGGAGATAATAAGGAAAAAAATTATTAGGTAGAAAAAAATGAAATTTCAAAAAAAAAAAGTGGAAATTTTTGTCTGAATTTTTAAAAGACACGTATGAATGCTGGACACAAACTAAGGGATCAATTTAATAAAGTTATATTTAAGGCGGGACATAATAAGGAGTAAATGTTCAAACTTCCAGTCCCCTAGCTCTGCTGATGTGGCTTGTACACATGCTACATATATACTTAGCTTGCCAGCCAGCCAGCCTAACTTGAAAACAGAAGAAACCAATGTTGACAGTTTTGGTTGACAGTTCCTAACAGGTTTAGGTAGTCACGCTATAGAAACTGTCATGCCAGCTCAAACATGACCAATATGTATGTAGCTAGCCAACCAGAACCATTTAAACTTATGTGGATCAGTGGACACTTAGGGTTGGTGGTCAACCGTTACTAATATCCAAAAAGAATGAATGAATGTTGTTTGCATTGATTTCAGTTCAGACATCCCTCATCAAGGACAAAACACCTTCAAAATAAAGCTACGAAGTAGGAAAAAACCCTCTTGATTAAATTGAAACATGGCAAATATTTGAGGAACTGGTCAGAGTATTAGATTTTTTTTAACCTTCCTTATAATTTCAACTTGACGTTAATTGTTCACCTAGTCTCAGATTCTAATCTCAATTTTCTTAATCGGATTCCAAAATTAATGAATAACACCACCACAATATATTTTCTTAGAGTCAGAAGATAAATGTGATAATCGATCAGGATTTTTATCTTCTAAATTATCAAAAATAAAATTAAATCAGTATCTGCAAATTATATTCAAATGATTTTTCCGCAAAAATAAATTAACTTACCTAGTTTTATATTTTTTGTTTCTACACAAGCATAATGTTAATCAATTTTTTTCTTTAGATATTGTAAACCAAAGTCAACGTGGGTTTCTTCAGGTTTCAAGGGATTCTGGCTAGCTATCTGTGTCACATGTACATGACACACCAATGGAGGTAGAGGGCTAAAATTTTCGACATTTACTCATCATTACAATTAGAAAAATTGGTTTTGTTTCTGAAAATCTCCCACTCTCAATTAAACTGCAAGGCTCAATATATAAAGTAAGTTCATTCTAAATTGATCCCTTAGTTTGTGTCCAGCAGCAATAATGTTTGCTCGTTGAAAATTTGGACTTTTTAGTGATCACTCCTCAACAAAAGCAAGAGAAATAACTCATTCATTGATCACCCCCTTTTTTTTCCGAATTTTTAATTGATCATCGCCAACATGGCATGCAACCAAAAGACATTGGTCACAGGATGGTTTCTATTGAGTGATTAACCAGGCTGTTCTCAGCAGACGTCACAGATATGCGATATTTTTTCAAATACAGAAGGTTTTACATAAACCATAGAAATTCAATAAGCGAGGCAAAACAAAATTCAATTCAGATGAACAACAAAATAATTTCTATTTACAGTCAAAGTGAATTCTAATTGGGACCACCATTAGTAAGTTATGCCACAGAATTTTAGTTATGTTCCAACTCGAAAATCTGATATTTTTCTCACTCTAAAAATGAACCTTACCACCCAGAGATATAGCTAAGGGAGGGGAGGGCTTTGAAAAAGGAGCCCCAGATCCCCAATAGCATTATGAATGGTAGTTTACCTACTAGATTTCTATTGACATTATACAATAACAAGGATAAACTTGTACAGATATGAATTGAATGAGCAATAATTCAGCCTTTGTGGTTGTTTTTCACCATTTAAGCGAAAGTGCATGTCTATTGCAATTTTTTTTTTTCATCAAATCTCAAGTGTTGGAGAGGGCCCCTCAAGGAGCCAAGCTTCCCTGGGGCCCCATAATCTCTAGCTGCGTAACTGTTACCATCCGGCACTTTTGAAATTGAAACGCATTTCTCTTAATCCCCACCCATCCCTCTTCCCTCTCTCTCTCTCTATTCAGTTTTGCCAATTGAGATGTTTTTCATCTAAATCTAGATGTTTTTGGTTGGCTTCTAGATATCATGAATTGCTATTTAGATGATTTCCAATGTAATAAGTAACACTTTTATTATATCAAGTATGGAATATTTTAATCAAGTAAATCTTTCCAACTGAAGTTCTATATAATCTAATTTTAATATATAATATACAGCAATACCTTGAATAGGGTAATTTTGATTAGTGCGGTTAAGGTATTGCTGTACGAAGTGAGTATAAGCTGAGAAAAAAAAAACATTGAATTATAATAAAACCTTGAATAGAGTGGTTTTGAATAGTATGGAAAATTTTTGGAATGGATTAACTAATCAAGGTTTACCTAGTATTTCTCAGATTTCAGATCTTGAGAATGTAGATGTTTCTAGCTGTTTTTAGATATTTATAAATACAATTTCAGATGTAAATATAAAAAGAAATTTGGCAACACTGCATTACCACCCACCACTCTTCTATCTCTGACTTTTGCAAAGGGTAGAATTTGTGCCTGGTGTATTTTTATAAAAATCATTATTGTTCAATAAAATCAAAGACTGGGCTCTCTTCTCCTTTGCTAAAATTAGACGGAATCATATGAGTTGAGCCGAGACAAACAGCAGAAAGCAAAGGCGTGGCTGAGGGATGGGGATGGGGGGGGGGGGCAATTCGAAAACGTCCCCCCAGGCCCCTAATGGAAGGGGCCCAAAAAAATCTTTAAAAGATAGTAGTTCACCTACTGCATTTCTACTGACAAATCTCACCAAACGTTGGAAGGGGTCCCTCAAGGAGACAACCCTCCCTCTGTGGCCCCAAAACTCCAGCTATGCTCCAGAGAAAGCAAAATCATTATCGAAATAAACTACTCTTTGAGAGTTATTGAATGATAAATAAGATTATCATGTTACAATAAGTTGAAAACTAGTGATTCCGTGAAATCCCTGATTATTTCAGTAATTTCATGAAATTCCTAGATTCACAATCAGCATAGTAATGGTTAACAAGCTAGTATACACAGTAAATACCATAGCAGAATATATTTGATATTTACTAAGCTTAGTTTGACATAAGACACCCAATGAGGATTGAACTCATCACAGTAGCAATAGTCTGTATCACTAGCTTGTTAACCATTACTACACTGATGTGGGATTTCGCAAACTTACTGTAATAGCGTATAACCACCAAAGTGAGGTATTTCATTTAGAACAGAAGGAATCGAAATAGCCAAAAATAATGAATATTAAGTAGACAGAAAATAATTTATAATAATACGTACATGTATTTATATATATATTTTTTTTTCTATCTGTAACACCCCAAATCAATTGAATTTTACCAGCTGTAAAAATGAAATGAATTAGACAGAAACATTTCAGTAGTCAATATACGGTGTGTGGTATATTGCAGTGATTCCCAAAGTAGGGGGGCTGGAAGGAAAGCAGTGGTTTGGGGAGGTGGGCGTTGAAAGACAAGGATGGTGCTTAGCAATATTGAGCCGGACGTGGAACATTAGTCTCATCACATCAGGCCCATCCTAAAATTGATTATCTTTATATTAATTAATCAAGTACTCCTAGATATTTTTTATACGACTACGTTTTGGGTTGTGAAATAAATTCTTGAATTTTTAAAAAATTATTAAAATCTTATTTTCAATGTATCATTTTCGACTGATAAGGGCTGATGAAATATACGCTCTAAAAGAGGGTGGTAGTCTATTAAGGTTTGGAAAATTCTAGTATATTGGAAGTGAAATATCTATTTCATACACTGCCATTACTTTTGACGGCACGAGTACAATTGTAATAATTAATTCTTATGCACCGATCGCCGTGAGGCCTTAGTCAACGGAGAAATTCTTTCCCACCTTTTTCAATGTAAGAGAGAGAAATGTGGAGTGTATGGCAACATTATTGATTATTCATCTACTATTTTAAAAACCAAAATTTTGGTCAAGATTTGATTGAGTCGAATATTCTATAAAAAAAAAAGAAAAAATATTTTCGCCATTATTTTTAAATACTGTCAATCAGTATACCTTACTTACCTCCGTGAATTTGTCAGTTATGAGGGAGACATTTTTCTAATTTTCTATAACTGATTTCTGTATACAATGTAACTGTAATGGTAAATTGAGTACAGACTTACCGCCATGTTTTCGAAGTAAGATTTCGAAGTATTCAGTCCGAAATTTTACTAAATAAGACCTAAAAAAAAAAAAAAACTACAAAAGTTTACAAATCACATACTTCGTGGCCTCCTTCCGTGAAAATGGCGGAAAACATGCCCAGTTTAGCATTACAGTTACATTGTAAAATCTATAAAAATGTTCTTCAAAACTGACCAATTTACAGAGGTAAGTTGGGTATTATGAATTGATAGCACAAAAAATTACAAGTAATTCCTTTTATTGATTATTCGACTTAATCGAATCTTGATATGCAATTTTAAAAACAAAAAAATATGCCCTACTTTACTCACGCGACAGATATAACCGGAAATTATTGATTTAATTATACACACTTAAACTATACCACTCTTTGATTTTATGCATCTGTATAGTTTCATTCTAAAGAAAGATGAATCAATTTATTTAAAAGCAATCATAACCCTGATTCTAATCCACGACCAGAGTAATATAGTGTTTTACGTTCGTAAAAATGGCGGAAACTAAGTACCCAGTTTAGATTACAGTTACATTGTAACCCCCTCGTAAAACCTCCCCCTCTAAAAAATAAAAAAAAATAAAAAAAGAGGAAATTTTCGGAAGGTCCGAAGGTCTAATGGATCCTGGAAAGGACATATAATAGAAAAAAAATTTCTTCTTCTACGATAACTATTTTACGAACGTAAAACACGATAATACCCACAACCAGAGTCCACTGTAAAAATGGCGGTTTTTCAACGATTGTAGCGAGGCCTGAGATAATAAAGTTCAGTTAATAAATAAAGTGATAGTTTATAGCGAATTATTCGTCGCGTGATTAAAGTAGGGTTTTACCAACAAAAATCTTGCAGAAAATACAACAATTGGGTGAGTGGAGGGCAGCTATCTGATCCCCTCAATCAGGGTCCCCTATGGAGAGGAGCAGCCAAAATGTTTTACGAATAGTCACCTACTGTATTTCAACTGACATTATACAATAACAAGGATATATTTGTACAATACACAAATGTTGGAAGGCGGGGGGGGGGGTCAATGTTGTCAATTTAGATGTTGTTTGGGGTGGACGGGGGTGTCTCAATTTTTCAAAGCTGAAAATCATTCCAAAATTCTAAAAATGAAGAAAAATAAAAAAAGAAACATCAAAATCGGCAACACAGGACTCCCAAACTTTAAAAATTAAGGACATAAACATTAACAAAAATAAAAACAAAAAACGTCTAAATTAGGAAAACGGGAGGGGGCCCCCAAGGAGCCGTCCCCCATCTCCAGTTGTATAGATCTGATGATTTTTGTAACTGAATGAAATTTTAGTCAGTGAGAGGTCACCACTGGTAATTGATTCAACTTGAACATGAAAAAATCATTAAAAAAAAGACGGGAAAATGCGTAATTCCATACTTGAATGGAACAAAAACAGGTAATCTTTGGTTTGACGTACATAAACTTATGTCGGTGTTTAACCAGCATACAAAGGCTCCAAAAATATCATCAAGATAATAAAATAGCATATTCGTCAGAAATTAAAATTCTTGTCCAAACTTTCATTTTAAACAAACTTGCACATACTTGAGGTATGCTAAAAAGTTAAAATATTTTTTAAAAATGTAAATAATAATGTCGCTTTTTAAAAACATTTCAGCTCTTCATGTATTAACCATACTTTTAAGTACCCCATGTTAAAAAACACCAGTGTGTTCTGGCAGTCAAACTTTTCTTTTTAATAAAGGTAGTGTTTATAGGTTTCTTCATCATTCGTCAATATTAAGGGTCTTTATATAGCCTTGAAAAAATGAAGATATAATTACAAGAAAAAAAATATAAAAAATCAAGACGTAAAGGGTTAAATCAGACATAGGTGAGGGTATGCTACTTGAAAAGGCCCAATGGAGGGATCCCAAGTAGTTATACCTACCGCATTTCTACTGACAAATTTCGCGGAGCAAAGACCCCCAAATCCTCCCAGCCTCTAGCTATGCCTCTGTTTTAAAAATCAACTTTTCAGATGAATTTCAACATTTATGGATCCTCAAAATCAGTCAATAATTTCGGCATTATCGTAGCAGTGGGGTCCCTATTGGAATGTGCCTTCAGCGGGCAGATCAAAGTCTGGCATAGGTTCTCACATCAACAAACTTCCCTTTTTCATTTTCAAACGTCAATACGATTGTATTTGGCTTTGGCTCTATGTAAGGAAAGTGATGGTCCCGTTAGTACATTGCAAACTTTCACACATTCGCTCACTCAATGTTAAAAAGGACATACAAATAAAAAGGAATGAAAGAATTAATGGAAAAATACAATTTAAAAAACGATAACGTTTAAAATTGAAAGCAAAGCGAGAATGCTCTGTCACAAAGTTTTCTGTGACGGCAATAGATAATATTCATAACTATGTTTGCTTTGTCAATTGAAAAAAAATTAAATTAAATTGAAATGCAATTATGATAGCGTTTAAAATTGAAAACGAGAAGTTGATGCTGTTTCGTTGGAGTGAGAAAACAGATACTACACTTTAAACTTGAACTGAAGACTGCAAAAGTCGCATTCCGATATGGGACCTCACTGCTACGATAAGTGCAATAATTTCGAAGCGAATTACGAGAGAATTTATTCGTTTTTAGGCATAAGAGAAATCATGAATACGAAAGTAGAATTCTTAAATATCATTTTCAAGTAAAAAGGAACCAAATATAAGTGACTTTTGCTGTCATTCAAATTGGGGCTTCTCAAACTATTTTATTTTCGATCCCTTTGGATAAGAGACGACATTTTTGCGACCCATTTTAATTAAAATGAGTTTCACGGTGTTCATTATGAAAAAAATATATTCTTTCAAAATAAATAACCAAAATGTAACGGAAACATTTTTCTTCTTTTTTTTTAAATCAGTGAATGACACAATCATCTCACAATTAGCACCAGAAGGTGTACATTTTTGTACCAAGATGAAAAAAAAATGTTACATAATTATTCTTTAAAAAAAATGAGATTTTGAAATATTTCTGCAACCCCCAAATAATCTTAAAGCAACTCCAGGAGGGGTCCCGACCCCTACCTTGAGAAGCCTAGATTCAAATAACAAAACAAAGATTTAATTAATAGTGAATTTATTTTTAGAAATGTCAGCCATTATTAATTTAAATTGTAAATGCGTAAATAGTTTTAAATGCCATTGAAATCAATCGGTCTAGTATTCAACATTATTCAAATTCTTTACACATTGAAATTCTTCACATTTTAGTCCATAGCTGCCTGTTTAGATTGAGAGAGAAAACAATAAAACTGATGGAAAAAAAAGGTTAAAAAGGAGAGAAAAATTCATAGACTGGTGCTAAGATGTGTAAAATAGCAAAAAAATCAATCAGTCTCATCTTCAATGCGTAAGATTCGGTTATTAGCAGCACGCAGTTTTCAGAGAACTTTTTTTGCTTTCGATTTTTAGGCGTTTTCAATCCATTCCAGAAATCTGTTAATTTTCAGAAAAAAAAATCCCAAGGTTTTACGAGGCAGGTTCGATTTATAATGTAACTATCATGCTAAACTGGGCACTAACTTTCCGCCATTTTTGCGAAAGTGAAGACAAATATATGGCTTATATGACCGGTGGGCCCCATGTTGAAAATGGCACAAGTTGCATGATGTTTGAAAAATAAAAATTAATAAAAGAATTCATATAAGATAAAATCAGACCAAGGGAAGATAATTCATAAAAGCCATACTTCCGTAAAATGACGGAAAGTAAAAGCCCAGTTTGGCTTTGTAGGTACATCGTAAAACCTTTAATTTTTTTCTTTTAAAATTACCAAATTTCCGCGTGATCAGAAAGTCTAGTGGGTTGAAAACACCTAAAATTAGCGGATGGGGGGTAGTAGAAGGAGAGAACAGTTTTACGAATATAAACTAGGAAATTACCAAAAAATCCATCTAGACGGATGTTGAGATGTATAAAATAGTAATCATAGAAATCAACTATGCTCATAATTCGTGCTATTCATAATTCAAATCTTACTGCTTGGATTGTCTGAACAAAAACATCCAAGACATGAAGAGTAGATTCGTGAAAACAGTTCAACTCGTAAAATGGTCAAGATTTGATCAAGTCGAATAGTCGATAAAGAATAGGAAAGGATTTTTGTACGAAATTTTTGGTGCTTTCAAAAATTCGTCTATTTTGAGAAAACTCTTTGTTTATTTTTTTTAGGTTTTGCGTGTGGGGTTCTGCTTACAATCTGATTGCAATGATGAATTGTCATGGAAATAGGGCTTTGAAGTATGCAGTCTGCCATTTCACAAAGTAAGGTCTTCGAAAACGGTAATTTACGAACGGCATACTTAGAGGCCTTACTTTCGTGAAAATGGCGGAAAGTACGTACCAGATTAGCATTACACTATCGTAGCAAATAGAACCCCTCTCATTAAAACTAGTCAAAAATGATTTTTCTAAAAACTGACAAATTTACAGTGGTAATTAAGGTCTTTGAAAGCACAAAAAATTATAGAGAAAAACTTTTTGTTCTATTCTTTCGAATATTCGACTTAATTAAATCTTAACCCGAAAAAGAAGAAGACAGACTAGAATTTATATAGACGGATGTTGGAATGTATGAAGTGACAATCAATAAATTCTTGCTAAAATAGAGAGATTTTCCCCCAATTTTCAACTCAAACCAACCATGACAACATGACTGACTAATTAAAAGAATTATTTTTTAGAGCCAGATGCGAGTCACCCTCACAAAATGTGGATTAAGGGTTCATGCCTTTTTTCATGATTCTATTATCACAGCGGAGTGGCCAACTTCGAAATCGCAATAACAATGTAGTCGGAGGTGTAAGTCGATAAAATGTACAATTGTTATCATACACCCCCATAATACAAGCCTCCCCATTTATAGCGCTGTTCGCGATATAACGCTGATTGGTGTTGGTTCCAAAATTTTAATCTAGCTCCAAAATAGCTAAATTGACAACCCTAGTTATCGCAGCTCGGTTAAAATGTGGTTGGATTTCATGCCCCCAACCCACCCATTCACGTTACAATGGGGGGACACCAGTATTGAATTTGTCCTTTGGTGATATGACACGAAGTATTTTCACACCCTCGCACACTCGATGTTTAAAAACGCTTTCAATCACATTAAAAAAAAGACAATAGGGTATGATTAATCAATTTATTCAAAGCAATAATAATGTAATTTATGATTCACTTGTGTTTCTCTTTCTTTTCATTTGTGCGCCATTTTTAACATTGAGTAAGCGAGTGTGAAACTAGACAATCGGGACCACCTTTCCTATTAAGCCATAAAAATTGAAAATCCAATATTTGTCTTAGTTATGAGACAACAACGAAAGATAAGATACCGTAATAATTTTAACGGTGTGATGAAAAAAATGTTTCCATCTCCCAACTCAATATATGTATACACACACACACTACAGAAGAGAAATAGCTCTGAAAAATTGATAAAGCTAATACGCTAACTGCGGCTGCTTTAAGAGGGGCTTTTAGTTGGCTAAAAGCCAGTGTTGCCAAGTTTATTTTCAACTTTACATTTAAAATTGAGTCAAAAAAAATATCTAGAAACATCTAGATTCTCAAGATATATATCTAGAAAATATATTACATATTATTAATAAATTAAATGTGACTTGAATCGTCAACATTTACTTGATTAAAAGACGGCTTGCATTATTAAAAAATATTACTTATCTTCTTATAATCATGAATTAAATAAAAATATTGCTCCTTTTATTAAAAATCATCTAAATAGCAATTTCTGACATCTAGAGGGAACCGAAAACACCAAAATCTGGCTGAAAATATCTAGATCTAGATGAAAAACATCTAAATTGGCAACACTACTTTGTATATACCGTCTTTTCCGTCCACCCACGTCTTCCATGAAATCTCGTGTAACTTAACGAGACTCTCGCAGTCCGGGCCAACGAGAGGTGCCTTACTTAGCCCCGCCCACTTTGCTAGTTTCATTTTCAGCATTCGGACGTGTTATCTTGCAGTCTTCTGTGTACACACGCGCATATATATATATATATATATACACACACACACACAAACACCACATACTTGCCTATCTTTCATCAGCCCTTTCTGTATTATCTGTCTATTTATCAATCTATCTATACGCGCACACATACAGATTTTTTTATATACACAACGCACAAACAACGTGAGGGGAAAGGCGAAAATCCAAACTAACATCTTTTCTCTGCAATTAATTAATTCTTCTTCTACCCAAAGAAAACTTGGTGGAGTGAGAGATTCGGGAAGGAAGGCAAAAAAAAAAAAAAGGATTCTTTTTTTGCCCCTATTCACATAAGTACATATTCGTAGCTTTATAAATTTAATGTTACTAAATCTAGAAATAAGCAAAGAAAAGCTAGAAAAAAAATCTATTGATGAAAAATCAGAAAAAATTAAAATACTGCATTTTACAAAAAGCTTTCAATCATTGAATTAAGAGGAAAAATCTAAATTGAGGACGGAAAACTACCTTATTTACTTTTTTCAACTGATCAAAACAGAGAACCCGAGGAGGATATAACAAGCACTTACTTCGGAACCTAAGAAAGCACCTTGATAATAGAAGATGGCAGAAAACGGAGATATCGGAGTGGAATCAACCCCCAAGACTGAATTAGAAGAAGTTCAGCAACAATGCAATCAAGTGACGGACGATTCCCTCGAAGCGACCCGAAGAATGTTGACCATGTGCGAGGAAAGCAAAGAAGCGGGTATACAGACCCTTGTAAATTTGGACGAGCAAGGAGAACAGTTGGATCGCATCGAAGAGGGTCTGGATCAGATCAACCAGGACATGAGAGATGCAGAAAAAAATCTGGAAGGTATGGAGAAATGCTGTGGTCTGTGCGTATTGCCCTGGAAAAAGGCGAAGTCGTTCGAGAAGAGTGGCGATTATGCGAACGCTTGGAAGAAAGATGATGACGGCCCCACCAACACGAACGGCCCTCGGGTCACAGTCGGGGATCAAGTGGGGCCCATGGGTGGATACGTAACCCGCATTACGAACGACGCACGTGAAGATGAGATGGAAGACAACATGAAAGAGGTCAGCGGGATGATAGGGAATCTAAGGAACATGGCCATCGACATGGGCAACGAAATTAACTCCCAGAACAGGCAAATCGACCGGATCCAGCAAAAGGCAGAATCCAACGAGAGCCGTATCGACGAGGCTAATAAGAGGGCCACTAAATTACTCAAGGATGCTTAAAAAAAATCACCAACGTGTGAAACGAAAGCGAAAATAATAATATCGAAAAGGTTCAAGAAGTAATGTCAAAACAGTAATGGATAAGAGAGAAAGAGGGCGCAAGTGAGAGAGAAAGGAGAAAAAGAAAAAAGTCAAAGAAAAAGAAAAAAAATACACAAAAAACGAACTTTTCTTTTATTTCTCTTTTCTTACCCTTTTTGCCCCACCCCAATCTTCTTACTCCACCCTAACCCACCCCCTCATCTTTTGTTGTTTTTATTTGAAAAAGAAAAAAAAATGCTGCACGTAAAAAAAAAGAAAAAAAGATTAATTTAGTTATAATTTTTTTACGGGAGCGCAAAAAGGGAGTGTTCATTATTTTTTAAATTACTTAATTTTATATCTTATCGAAAGGAAAAAAGGTAAAACAAAAAAAAGGGTCTTCTTCATAAAATGCTGTTCTGCGCGTGTTTTCATGTGTTCCCATTAGAACAGTCTCTTGCTCCTTTGCTCAGTCTCGAGTCAGTTTCCCTGAGGCAGCACCTCCCCATTGCTCCTCTTCTTTCCTGGCGCAGCAGCCATTACATACCTCTTACTTACTCATCAAACTTTTTTCTCGGACTTGTTTATTTGGTATTCAAGCCAAATTTTTGCATTTGTTTACATATCTAACGATCACGTCATTTCATAATTTTTCGTAATAGCTCTGTAAACACTTTGTGGAGAAATACCCCCCACCCCACCCCCAAAAAATCAACTCCCACCTCAGGATGGTTCTAAAACGTTTTGGCCTTTATATTATTCTAATGCAGACAGAGAAAGGATATTTAGTCCCCAGCCCAGTGTCCTATGATATTTATCTTCTATGCTAATACAATTAGATAAAACTTTAGAAAAATATATCTCTACATGTAACTACTGCAGAAGAAAAAGAAACTTATCTTATGTATATGGGTGAGAAAAAACATTATCATGAAATGTTTTATTTTTAACTTTGATTGAAGCATTCCATTAAATTAAAAAAAATATCTTCCTTCATTAAAAAAAGCTATCAAATTTGTGACTTCCTATAAAAAATTTATTTCAGCTCCATTAAGCCTGAAGCCCATTTTCGTAATTATTTTTAAAAATATATTTTTCAGGGTTTAAAAAACAAAAGGGACCAAATGTCGAATCTGGACCCCAAAACTGATTCAAGTTAAAAGCGCAAATTTTCAGATGACATTGTAATCAGAATTTGACTTATTTTAATCAAAACAAGGATGAAATGTAGAATTGAGCCCTTTTTAACTGAAAAAAATTATGGACCAAATGTAGAATCCAGACCACTTCTTTTGATTGAATTAAATTATAATTATAATAATCTGAAAATGTTCACTTTTGACTTGAATCAGTTTTCAGGTCTGCATCCTACATTAGACCCAAAGAAAAAAAAAATTCATCTGATTTCTCATCCTCTTAGTTTTTAGAGAAGACATATCACAAAGAAAAATATTATTTATTTTACATTATTGCACACAAAAAAGGGAAAAAATGCCTACATTTGGGCCTTTCATGAAAATATAGGAAACTACACAAAGTCTGCCAGAAACGGAACCATTATACAAAGTCCTGCTAAAAATTAGAAGAATATAAGAAATCATTACTTAATTAACTTCAATTTAATAATTAGAGCTAAATTATTAATATAAACTTAATCATTTTAATATCAATATGAACATCAGAATCCCTTTCACACTGGAACTCCCTAATCCATCAAAAGAAACTAACTAGCTTACCATACAAGTATACAAATTTCTGAAATACTCGCACCTTAAATGCCAACCCCCATAACATCTAGTCATATATATATATATATATATAAATATATATATAACAAACAGAAAGTCATCTTGTGGGAACACTGGATATGAAAGAAAAGGAAAAAACAACGTGAAAAATGTGACGCTTTATATTTAAATTTTATATTTGTTTTATTTTGTTTTGTTTTGTTCTTGTTTTGTTTTTAATTTTATTATTTTACAGTCCTGAAAGGCAAAAAAGAAGCTAACATCCCTCGGAAGACCAAAATGCAACCCTGAAGGAGCTGATGTATGCACACACATATATATATATATATGCGCGAGTGTATATATCTCAAAGTGCAGACGTGTGTGTGTTATTAGTGAATGTATGAGCACCAACTTAGATTCAAAAAGAGGAAAAAGCAACAACAAAAAACAATAACAGAAAAAGGGAAAAAATTTAAACAACTTCAACTTGGAAAAAAAAAGAAGAAAAACATCCACCAGCCAACAGAGAACCCCTTCCAATACCTTTTATATTAACACAATTACTATAATTATTCACTTCAACTTTTATTGCTATTATTATAATATTTTAAAAAAATCGAATAATTTACTGAAACAAATGGAAAAAAAATAGAACTCTAAAAAAAAATCTAAAAATAGTAATAATGATGGAGCTTAAGAGATTTTATATTAATTTTAATAATCTTAATAAGAATAGTTGAAGTCATTTGGATCAAGCAAAAAGAAAAGAAACAACTTTAATTTTCAGGCTAAACAAAGAAGAGAATCTTTTTTTTAAATAATAATTTCATTAAGGAAAAAAGATACAAACATCAAAAGTGAAATATGAGACCAAAAAGGAAAAAAAGAGAAGACTGACTGTAAAAAGACCAGAAAGAAAATTACCCAATTAAATACACCCACTGGATTAAAATAAAGAGAAACTAGCGAAAAATTTGTGGAAAAAAAAAAAAAAAAATCAAGAAAAAAAAAGAAAAAAAAGAAAGAATGAAAAAAAAGGGAATGAAAAAAGTTCTCTTTCTACTCTTTCATCTTCATTCTTCTTCAGCGTCTTTTACTCTCTTAGCCTCAATGAATAACATTTGGGTAGTCGAAAATTTGGGATGGATTTACCTTAAATAACAGGTGAGAGACTGTTTTTGTTGACTCTCAGCTTCATTATTATTCTAATAATAATAATAATAAAAAGAAAAAAAGAAGCTTTTAATTTTCTCTCTTCGCAGCCTTCATATATAGAAATGGCGGCCATTTGCAATGAGGCTGCTTGATTTGCCATTCTTTTTCCCTTGGCATTCAAATATGAGCACAATCTCCCCTCCCCGCAACTTTTCCACCCCCCTCCACTCAAGAATTATTTGAAGAGATGCCGAGCATCTTGAAAGAGATCAAATGCTTAGACGAAGCACTATCATTACATATCTCTTACATAAGATAACTCCAAAATTTCCTATCTCTCAACCCCAGTCCCGGCACACAAAAAAGCATGCCTGCACAGGTTCAATTCCTGCATGGTTCTTAGATATGGAGAAAAAAAAAATTCAGCATTACTTTTTGATATTTATGCATGTTTAACATAAAACATTTCCATCGAGCCAAGAAACATTGAATGAGAGAAAGTAATAAAACAAATAGAACACAAGTGATCAATATTTCTGGATAAATTATCAATATCATGACAAGGCTATAAACAAAATAAATAGATGAAAAAAAATTATACTACCTCTGTCCTATAACAATTGTTACATTTGCAAATAAATAAAAATGTAACGATTATTATGGGAGAGAGGTAGTATAATTTAATGGTCCATAGTTCATGAGTCAATATTGAAACTTATATAATCAAGGATTCATTATTTTGTGAATTGAGAAAGACACCTCACATATTGGATTTTTTTTATTAATCCCCTTGGCTTTGCATCATTAAAACACAGCATTTTTACATGTTACTCCTTCTAACACTAAAGAGAAACACATCAAGAATAAGGAAGAGGTGCGCAGTGTCTCAGTGAGTAACATCAGAGAGAATGGACTCAGCAAGCAGAATTCAAATTCTGGCTGAAACATAATGCTCTTTGGAAAGGCATGCATCCATCTCCTCCCCCAGCTATGGGTAAAATAGTGTTGAGTGTAATCACCCAGTCTTTTTCACAAATTGCAAATGGGTCGAGTAAGTAGTAATGTGATATGTGAAGCCCGAGCTGGGATGGCTGAAGCCGTGGCTGGCGTAAGGGCACTACTTTTGCTCCTCATCTAATGATAATCACATCAAAAATATCTAATACTTGTACCAACACATAAAACAAATACATTATATGTATCCCTCTGGCAAGTCAAAACATTTCAACTGCAGTAATTAAAAATTACGTTTGATACAAACACTCTTGCAAAAAGGCTTGAATCTACAAACTTCTACTCATACCAAATGCATGCATTCACACAGTAGTCTGAGTTCAGGTTAAACCTGACAAAATGGTGATAATAAAATCTTGAAGGAGAGGTTGGCACCACTGGATTTCAACCACAAGCTTTCAAAAATAAGGGTTTATATCAGTAGCCGTGATGAAACAACCCTCTAAGGGTTAGCAGGGAGGGGAAAAAGTGAAATCAGGCAATTTTATAGGATATGAATGGTTGGGGTTGCTGGATGATCACAAGACAAATAGTCTAATTCCAGTTCATGCCTGAATAGAACAAGGTAAGTAAACAAAAGATAAAACACCATGTTGCCTGTCAATAAGGACAGCAGTAAAATGAATAGCAAGATCTTCATCACCAAGAATAAAATCTTGTGACAAGCACACTTGCAGGTAAAGCTTCATGGTTAGAGTCAGATATCTGATTCCCAGAGCCATGTTGGTAACACTAATGATCACATAATGATAGGACTAGCAGTGAGTATAGTACAGTGGTTCCTAACCAGGGGAGGATGTGCAAGTAATTTCAAGAGGAGAAAAAGTAAGAATTTCTCTAATTATTTGGGGAATTCTCTCAACAACTGTTTGCATAGTATTGTGATGAACACAATATATTGAAATTCAATTGTTTTAACAGATTTGCAGTACCCATTTCAAACTAATTATATAGTTGAAGATGTGAGGCTGAGGGGCAAGATTCTACTAGTAGAGAGGGGGTAAGGAGTGGAGAAAAGGTCAAGAACAGTTGGTATTTTACAAATTTTGATACCATTGCAGAGGTATGAACACCCAAGACATACAAAGAAATTCCTTCTGAAACTAGAATTCATAGAGAGACTCAACACTTGTAGGTAATTTTAGATCAAGGAGGAGTGAAAGTACATTACAAGGGGTACTAAAACTGAAAGTGGAACTAGCAAAAGAGTTTCAATCCCAATTACAGGACATTAGCAAAATTTCATGGCGATGACCAAAATCAGAACAGAGCAAGTAAAAAGGTCAGAATACAATAACTGGAGAAGAGATGAGTACTATCAGAAGTATAAATTTGGAAAACAACAAAACAAAAACATAAAAATCCAGTAGATAATCACCAAATTGTTACACCAACAATGCTTTTGAGAATCAAAAACATAATATGAATGGTTTTACAGAACATCAGTTTTATGAGTCATTACGTTTATACATTGAAAAAAAAAGAAGTCTTCTTGTAGCCTCTTTCAACTCAGCAGATGAAATATTAGGATATATTATCAACATTTGATGAATATTGTCACATATAACTTATGCCTGAGCAACACACCTATTCATCCATATAAACATAGTTTAAGCAAGGATGTTTCTACTTTGCCCAAAATATGAAAGAATATCCATTCTTTACCACATGCTATCAACACAAGACATTATAACGTTCAATCTATTAGTGTCTGGGTTTTCCAAGTACATTTCATTTCTTGAGTGGGAGAAGTGCTCAAAGCTTTAATTTGGAAACGCCATCTCACATTAATATCTAAAATGGTACTTTGGGGGGGGGTCCAGGGAAATAAGTGTTACATTCTTATTATTTCTAAAAAGTATAAAAAAATGTCAATTATACCTTCAAACTTTGCTTTTGTGACCATGACAGCGATAATATGAAATCTATTTATTTCCAATTGGACAATGAGCGAATTTCCACATTTTTAAACACATTGATTAAGAAAAACAACTATATATGAATATTACTGTCCAGGTGACAATAGCAGAGATTGAAGGGAATAATAGCCATTTTCTATACTTTTTACACATAAGCAATTAGAGAATGACACTCACTACCTAGGAACAAAAATCGTGTTGCACAGTATAATGATTAGTACAACTACAACTGGTCTTATGACATACCCAATATTAATAAAAATCAATGCGTTTTGTTCCAAGATTATAGTTCAGTAGCCAGAGTATTACACTTGAAGTCACAATGTCTGTGGTTCAAACTTTGCTGTTGGATGAGGAGGATCAAAAGCTTGACTATAAATGAGAGCATAGATTGCTTGATTGTTCTTCCCTATAAAATTACAATGAACACTGATTTCTTCTCTGATTCTATCTGTAACAATGGACTCTTCCACTTAAAAGGAACAATTCTGTTGATAAAAATATCTCCTACATACCATTGGAAACAATTGATTTTAGTTTATTTTGGAAGATAAAAAAAATCATTTCATGGAAATTTAAAAAAATATCCATAAATTTTTTTCACTGGGATTACCTGGTTGTGTAAATATTCAGATATTAACACTAACTATTTCTTGTTCAGCCCAAGTGTACAAGTATTAGGCACTGAGCCAGTTTTTAGAGGGGACATTTTTTTTTTAATCTTGAGATAATTATTTTCAGATTTGGATTTATTTCCCTGATTCATCACAACAAATTGAGATTTTCAAGTGGTCACCCATGTGTCAATTAATTATGCTCCATAGAACTTGACTTCAATGGTCAGAGATATACTACTGCTTTCAACAGTTCTTTTAGTCACATCTGCTTAATATAGAAAGTTAAATAAGATATAGATATATATGGTCAAACCATTGTTCAGAAACTGATCCAATCATGAAAGAGGAAGCCTTAGTGAACAAAGCGTGTTTAAAAGGTTTATTTCATTGAATATATAAATGTGAACAAACACAGGATAGTGCCGCAAAATTCTCGATATCTTGAAAATAAAATCACATTATGGGTTATTTTAAAAAACAATGCAATTTTAACAGAAAGATTGATTTACATTTGAGGATGTTGAGTTTGTTTGAAGATGATTTCGAGGTGCTTACAAAACAAGTGACGAAATGGTAGTACCAGTATTTTTCTCGAGTATCATATTACAGACAGTATGGCTGATTAAATATTCACAAGACCTTGAAATCTTGTTTGGTTACTCCGAAATTCAGATAATCGATTTTCAGATAGCCAAGGTTTGACGGTTACATTAATTAAATTAATTCCATCGTTTATACACAAGTAAGAACTACAATAGTCAAAGACATTAAAATATGGGTCTTGTTCATTATAGTGGGTAGATGGTTGACCCTGAAATAATCTAGCTCCAAAACATCTAAATTGATCACGGCTCGGTTATAACGCAGTGTTGGCATTCTTGGACCCCAATACATGCGTTATAATGGGGGAGGCCTGTATTAACATTATCCAATAATGAATTCAACCATCAATAAATCCGATTGCTTGCCTGCCTGCCTACTCGAATGCCTGCCTGCTTGCCTGCCTGTTTTTTTATAAGCCTTTTTTTTCCCCCTAATTGAACGACTATGCATCCTTACTTTTTACTTATCTTTCTTACAACTTTTTTACTAATCTTTCTCATACAACTTTTTTACTTGTCTTTCTTATACAACTTTTTAAATTATCTTTCTTATACAACTTTTTTAATTATCTTTCTTATACAACTTTTTTAATTATCTTTCTCATACAACTTTTTTACTTATCTTTCTCATACAACTTTTTACTCATCTTTCTTAAACAACTTTTTACATATCTTTCTTAAACAACTTTTTACATATCTTTCTTATGCAATTGCTCCACTTATTGATTATCTTTCTGATTCTGCATATATCTCTCAATCAGTGAACAGCAATTAACCATGATGGTTGCTTTGTGGAGAGGTGATCAGTGTCTGATCTTTTCAATTATTCATTCTTAGATGAAAATATTACCAATCAAATTAATAGGATCAAATATAGGATTCATCCCCAAAATTGATTCAAGTCAAAAGCATAGATTTTCAGAATACCCCAGAAAATAATTTAATCAAAACAAGGGTTAAATAAGGAAATCAAACCTCTCTACCAACAAAACTGAAGAAGATACTAAGAAGAAAATTGTGAAAAAATAGTATCACAAAATATGAAACACTTATCTATTAAATCAAATTTTCAATATGGTATAATCTGAAAATTTGCTCTTTTGACATGAATCAATTTGGGGGTCCAGAGTCTACATTATATCCAATCAATTTTGACTACTACTTATCTTCATCTTTTTTAAATTTCTGATCAATGCAACTTACTGTCATAGAGTAAACAGCCTAACTTGGAGTGGAGATAAAACAAACTTAAAAGTTAAAATAAAGGTAAATAGTAGTCAAAATGAATTCAAAGAGTGATCAGTATGTTCTGCAGCACTTGAAAATTTTTTTCTAACAATTCATATTTTCTTCTCATAATCAATATTTTCTCCTCTATATAATTCACATTTTCTTCTTCATGCTAGAAACATTTTTGCTTATTTGAGTGAAAAGGAATTTTGTCCTGGTGCTTTTCCAATGATTACACAAAGCTACGGCTCCTTAAAGCCAGTGATGTAGTGCTAGAGAAGAAAAAGGTGAGGGAATGCAGGGATGCCTTGCCATCACGTTTAGACAACTGTAGTGTCTCCATATATGATTAGTAAGGGAACTCTGGCCTTCCTTCCCCCAAAAGTAAGAGAATTCTGTTCCAAAGCCTTTTCACTAAACCAATGCTTGAAGCCCAAGTACATGATACCAAGCAGATAGATCTGGGTGTCTCAAATCAGAATATAAAAACCAAATCAACTCCTATTAATTAATCCAAAGTAATTCAGGGGTTGATATAACTAATTGAATAACTCAATAAGAGACAAGTCTGGCTGCTGCAGGGTCAAACTCCACTTCTATTCTGACTGAAGAAGATTACTGCATCTTTTATATCGCATAACTATGTAATAAATAAATGTGTAAGTACATAAGACCAGTTGGTAAGATACCTACCAGTCATACAGAGGTGGTTTCAAATCACAGAAGGAAAATGTTGATTTCATATATAGGTTTGGTTTAATATGATGAGATAGGCAGACAGTTTACTTCCCCTAAATTTGGTGAGGATTGTTTTTGTTTTCTAGAGAAAATCAAAGTCAACTCTAATTTGGACTGCAGTGAAAAAATACGGTGACCATTATCAATGGCAATCTTTTAATGAATTACTTAACTTACTGAATGAACAGATCAATTATCATTTCATTACACTTACTCAATATGATTTTTCTGACAGTGATATCTGTATAGGTCATGTCATAACATGGGTTGGTATATAGAAGTTTTATTCAGTAGAATAAATAAAAAAAACATAGAAACAAACCAATAAACAGGTCTGGTTCATCACTCAATAGAAACCATCATGTGACCAACATCTTTTAGCAGCATGCCATGTTGGGGGGAATCAATTAAAAATTGGAAAACAGATTGATCAATGAATAAGTTACTTCTCTCACATTTTGTTGGACAGTGATCACTAAAAAAAGGACACAAACTAAGGGATCAATTTAGCATTAACTTATATTGCAAATTGAACCCCCACTAAAAAATCTCTTCAGAGGAGAAATTTTGAAAAAACTAAAAACAATTTTTCAAAACTTGATAAGGAGTAAATGTTTAAATTTTCAGCCCTCTAGCTACATAGGTGTGGCCTGAACATGTGATATAGCCAGCCAGACCAACTTAAAAATTGAAGATACCCATGTTGATGTTGACAGTTTGGGTTGACGGTTTCTAATTCTAATATTTGAACATAGTATGTATTCAAACCAATTAATACTGTATAACTTGATAGATATTTCTTCTCTTTGATACAATGTGTAAATAACGTTACTTAGCTGACAAGGTTGAGTTCTTATTTGTCCAATCAATATCAACATTTGCATGTACAGAGAAACATCAATTATCCAAACAAGACGAGCAGGAAGTATTTTGTTCGGATAATTGATTTGATCATAAAAAAAGGAAGCCATGTAGAACGCAATAATAAGACCTTGGATTCTTGTTCAGATTATCCAAAATTCAAATGATCCAAATTGAATTAAAATATGATTAACTTATTTTGACAATTTGATTTTTACAGTTAGTACTGACAAACAAACAAATATAAAGGAAATTAGTCTTTTGTAAAGCAGATTCAGAGTATTTTCAGGACATGGTTTGCTGTGGCTGAGAGGTTGAAGGTAATTGATCAACTCTTACTACTACATGTGATCTATTCCAGGATTTCTCAAACTTATTTCATTTGCAACCCCTTTTGAAGACATAAAATCTCACTCACTGATGTAAAAGCAATAGGTACTGACTACAAATTAGTCTTTAGGTCATAATCTAAGAGTAACAAAACACAGAAATAAATCAAAACTAGAAAAATTCTCAAAAAATCGGAAATACTATATAATCTATAATTTTGCGGCGTATATTATGAAAAAAATAAATTACAAAAAGGTAACAAAAATTTGTTTCTTTTTAAACAATTAGTAAATAGCATTGGATCATTTTACAATAAGCACCAAAAAGGCGTATATTTTGGTATAAGGACATTTTTTTAAAACTTTAGTCACAATTATTCTTTAAAACAGATTTTCAAATATTTCTGAGGCTTCCCATAATCTTCACAGATTGGCAGAAATGTAGTATTGATAACACCAATGACAAGGAGTTTAATTGTCTGAAAAACTCTCTGAATGTTAATAGCCCTTCTCAAAACTAGAGAGTGTATATTTTTGTACTGATATTTTTTTAGATACATAACTTATTGTTTTGAAAGAAGATTTTCAAATACTTCTGAGACTCCCAATCTACACACAACTCCTAGGGAGATCCAAGCCCCTAATTTCAGAAGCCCTTATCCGTTCATTAACAAATCAAATGGACAATTGAACACTTACATAACAATCAATAGTCTGTGTGTGCATACACACTGCTAGAATACCTGAATTGATTAAATAAAACCCTACTTCAGTTTCTAGAATTACGCATTAGTGAGAGATTGGCTAACAATGTTTCTGATAGTAGGGCACACATCCCACAAGGGGGCAATTTAAATGTATTGGGGGGAGCAATTAGTTTTTGAAGAGCAAAAAGTGTTCTATGGCTTGACACTGATGGTTCAAGTGATAATTCCTAATCATACAATACGATTCCCATTATACAAAAACAGGACTGGTTTGTCACTCAATAGAAATCGTCACATGACCAAAAGCATATCATCTTAGGGGTGATCAATCAATAAGTTACTTCTCCTGCATTTTGTTGGATCACTAAAATATCTTGGGACAATTTAGCACAAATTTACAATTCAAATTGATCCCCTCACGAAACACCTCGGGGGGGGGGATAAAGAATGTTTTTAATGGACATAATAAGGAGTTTTCAACCCTCTAGTTCCATTGGTGTGGCCTACACATGTGCCAGCTAGACCAACTATAAAACTGAAGAAACCTATGGTGACAGTTTTCATTGATGGTTTCTAATATCAATTCCTGAATACATGATACTATTAAACACTAATTTTACCATAGATTCCATAGTGAGCGATGCTAAACTCATCAATTTTGTGAGGCATAAAAGCATTGTTGTTAATGTGTTGTAACTAAAGTTCACACAATGAGAAATTACAATTCTTTTTGCCACGTGTGTGTGTGTGTGTATGTATGTACTGCAAAAACACTAAAACTGGCCTTTATACAAAAGTGACATCCACCAAATACATTAGTCAGCAGTTAAGGCAGTGTTTGAAGTTTTTTTGATCACTGGGTCTTGAGAAATCTAATAAAAATGGATAAAAATTTACAGATTATAGACTTTTCTTCACAGTTTCAATATATTATCTCCCTTGACTTCTGCTCTTCGGAATTATTCAAATTTAGATATCAAAACATCTAAATTGGCAACACTGAAGAGAAGTAACTGATTTTGAAGCCATAGTTCTGTAGTCATGGCACTGCCCCAGTATAATTAAATTGTTTTATTTTTTGTTTTTTGCAGTAAGGGGAACGGCTGATCTTTGGAGTTGTAGAGGTGGGGTCAAAGTAAAGAACCACTGGATTAGAATCAGGCAAACATCCTCACCCACTAGATTGGTTTAGAGGAGAAGATTAGGTGACTGGTTTCAGGAAAGGGTAGTAGAGTGATTCAAGGTATCTGACTTCAACAAAAAAAAAAAAAAAAGTTATCGTTCAGTGAATTTTGTGAACCCATCAGATGGAGTGCATACACAGACATTTGGAACAAACAAGGAGATGCGTGGCTCTAAGAGTGACTTCTCAAAGTGATACCTAAATGTAGTTATGAGAAGAGACAAATTTGGTGATTATGCATTTAGAAATTTAGATATTCAATATGAACAACTATGGCCACTAGATGGTGAAGGCTTCTATCCCTTTCTTCTTAGAGACTATTTTATTCTATTCTAGATGTTTCCCAGTGGAAAAAGCCAGAGATGTCATAAATACGATTTATTCTGACTTTATTCATTTTTCAATGGAATTTTTCTTATATGACTTCAAATTTTCAATTATTATTCCATTATTGACTGTAATTGCAAGTTTTCTTCAACTTCATAAATAAAATGAAGTTGAATAAAATGAATTGATTCCAATATCTCTCCTACTTTCCTCAACTTAGCTTAAATTACAATGATTTTCAATTGAATATCCTTTCCCCTAAGACTACTTTTGGCGGAGAGTGTCCAGCTGACAAAACTTTTGAGAGAGTATGTTCAAATGGCCACTCAAGGGGGGTGAGGGGGGCCCTTGAAGTGATATCAATTAGAGAAAAAAATTTGTCCAATAATCTTGTTCAGCTGAGGTTTCACTTTACACTAATGCACTTGGGAAAGGCATAAATGTATCCCCCACCCCAGCTATGAGTAAAATGACAGGACAGACTGTGCTCTCAAGTGTCAATTGGTAACCAGAGTAGGAAAAGGACAACCCTGAATTCAAAACCAGGGGTGGATCCTTCCCAGCCTATAAAAAACCCCACTTGTAAAAGATAATTGATTTATAAGTTGAAGGACCAATAAGATCCAGGATCAAGAAGAATAAAATAATTGCAAATATACAGGTACGGTAACTATTTTTGAAAGCACATTTCATTTAGTAGGGCAGTGGTCCCCAACCACCAGGCCACAGATTAGTACTGGGCCATAAAGCATGTGCTACCAAGCCACAAGGAAAATGTCTATATTCTTTTATTTTTCTTGTAAAATAAAAACCGATTCATTTCCTTGGATCCTAATATTAAATTTATCATATAAAACCTTTTAGAAACGAAATTGAATGTATTAGACCAGTGGCTGAAGGGGGGGGGGCATAGCCAACCAAGAGGACAATTTATAGGAGAATATTTTTCTAACATAATTTTGGGCATAGAATTTGAATCAGAATATTGATCAAATGTACAAGCGAGCATTTCCAAGGTATTGTAAATCTAAGGGGTCATTCCATGTCAAATGGGCCACCTTTGTACAAGTGCCTCACTCAATCATCACAAATTTTGCTCTAACTTTGGTCACATGTTCTTTTGTGTCTGAAATGAAGTCCTATAAAATTTTGGCTCAATATCTCTACTCATTTAGTTACTATGGATTCAAGAATAAGGACTACTTTGTTTGGTGTGACGGCAACCAAATTATTTTTTCAATTTTCAACTCGCTACTATTCCATAATACTAACTTTTACCATGCAGAAAAGTTGTTCTCAGGGTCAACTTGTTATATAGATTTTGAAAAAGTCAAAAGGCTTCAAATTTCATCTGTATTTCTGTGAAGCCAATTCAAAGTAATCATAACATGACTTGACCCACTATGTGAGCTCTGTCAGGCAAGGAAGAAAGAAATATCAGTGCACCAAAAGAAAGCCAAATCTGAATTTTTCTAGCTTTTCTAGATTCAGAGATATAAGGTCTAAAAAATGTACTAAGGCAAAGATATAGATATGGGACAAGCTGCACAATTTTCTGTCAAAAATCACAAAAATCAACAGCATGTTCAAAAATACTTGAAACTACATTTTCAATTTTCTTGTCTTAATTTTTTATATTCTTATAGAGCACTGAAATTTTGTCCAATGACATTGCAATGTTTGATTTAGCTAAGCTGACAGACACAAAATAAGGCTCCAGTTTAGCATGATACTGATATTATAGATCAGGCTGCTCACTAAAAACTTGAAAAGTTTTGTAATTTTCGAAATATATATGCTAAACGATGCTCTGATGTTTCATTAATGAAATTAAAGAAAGTTTGGTGGTCATAGCTCAAGCTGTCCTCGATTTATGCAGTGACAGACATTTGGTGAATTATAGTAAGATGACTAATGACCAAGCAAGAAATTAACCAGATTATTGGAAAAGCACAAGATGAAATCAAGCAAAAAAAAAAGGTTTTTTCTTTATCAAAAAAACCCCCCAAAAAACGGATTCACAGGGATTCTCAACACAAATGTTTTTATTAAATATTTTAGAAATATTTCTTGTGATATTTTTTCTTGAGTATAAATGAATGCTGGTGAAAGTAAATTACAAAAATTAGCTAGTATTTCAAGAATCAGTGTCACACAAATTTACTGTAAAGTATTGCACTGCTGTTCAAGACTCAACTAGCTGAATACCTGCCATAATGGGCAAAGAAATTGCTGTCAAGAAAAAAAAAAATGAAGAAAATAGACAGAAATTAGATAATGTTGAATTTAATTTGATTTCATTAGGTGATATTTATAACTTTTCTTCCCCTTACTCTCAGCCCCTTTCTATAAAAGATACTGAAGTACACACCATAAGCAAGAGCCAATATCTCTCTTACTCTCCCCCTCTTCTCTACGTACAATACAAATCCTCACTCGCACTGTGATTAGGCTGTTCATTTCATCAGCACCCAGTGGATTTAGATGCAACAGCAGGCAAAAAAAAAGTGTCGATTTTAGCATGAATTTACATTGTAACCCACCCAGGGAGAAAAAAGAAAAAAAAAAATATGAGGGGTTTAAAAGCTAAATTGCTGAAAAAACCTGCCTAAGGGTCACATTGCAATACATAAAATTCCATGGGGTTAAGAACTTTTGGTGGATCAAAAGATTGACAGCAACTATGGAAATTAACAATGACAGTCTGTTGGTAACATAACAAATAGAAAGAGAGGAAGGGGGTAATGTGGACACAAACAAAATTGGCTGGTTCTAACTGAGTTCTACCATGTGTGTGTGTACCTGTGTCTGCTGGCTGTTGGTCTGATCTGATTCAGGCAGTGGTATGTCAAGAGAAGAAGGCAAAAAAGTAAAGATAAAGAGGTAGGGAGTGAAACAAAGATATTCACTATCAGAGAATGACCGTGTGTGTTCACTGATTTTGACTACTACCTCTATTTCATTGTAGTGTCCAAATGAAGACAATGCTCTAGGAGGTTGGTATTACGAACTATGAAAATACAGATAGGTTTATTCTATTATAAATACCGCTTTATTGTCCCTTACAAAATGCCTGGGGCAAGCTGTAGACATAAGGGAATGTCCCGACCATCCCCTCAGTGCAAAGGGGAGTTTGTTGCTGACTATAACAATGGACCCTTCCACTTGAATACTGAACTCTTCTACTGATACTGGAGAAATCCTTTTTTTTAATGATTTTCTACAGAAACTATTAGCGCTAAAAAGTAAAGAAATTCTATACATATAAGTGAATAGACAGATCTGCAGATAAATCATATATAATTGACATCATTAGGAAAATTATGGAAAGATAAGTAGATATTCATAAGACTGAAATCAGATATTAAACTAGAACCTCAAGTTCATTGATGCATCCACCATCAGTGGTAGGAAGAGGAGGAAGAAGAGGAGCATGTGATCTTTCTTTGAGTCTTGATTTTTATACTTGTAAAATATTGCAATATGGAAAATTTCTGCAAGTATTATTTTCAATAAAAATCATAAATGGACATATTTCCTTTTTTTTTTTCATAACACAAAAATTTTAACATGACTTCATTAGCAGCTGGTAAAAAATTGATTGGAATAGTATTTTTTTGATGACATCACATCCCTTCCTTTCTTCCTATTCCTGTTGTTTAACACAACTGGGATTGACCAACAGGCCGACTGAAAAGTATCTAATAGAGATGTGTGGACACATCTAAAAAAAAACTAGCAAGGTCAGTGTTGTCTACTGTATTTTCAAGTTTACACCTAAAATTGAGTCCAAAAATATCTTGAAACATCTAGATTCTCCATATATATATTAAGAATCTAGGAGATATACTACACATCATTATCAAATTAAATGTGATTTAGATCTTCAGTATTTTCTATTGAAATATTACTTATTTTATCAAAAAATATTGCTTATTTCATCACTATTCATGAGATCAAAAATCACTCAAACAACAATTTCTAACATGTTAACATAATCAAAAACATCTAAATTGGCAACACTGAGCAGGGGACGTAACTCACACTTTCATATGCCTGTAAGTAACAGTGATCACTGCAAGAGATGCAACCACATCTAAAAATTACAACCAAATTGATTTTGTCTAATATTTCGAAACATTATGCCAGTGCAAAATTGCAACTTCCTCCATTATTAAACTAACACAAGAAATTATTAACCACAATTACCTATGGAAATTCCATACTGAAATCCAAGAGATTCAAAGCAAACAATTGACCTGATTCTTACTCCTGAAACCATCATGTAATCAGTGTCTTTTGGCAGCATGGCAGTTAGGGGTGATCGATGAAAAAAATTGCAAAAAGCAGAGATCAATGAATGTTTCCTCTCCCACCTTTCATTGGGCAGTGATTACTATAATATGTTTGGATTTTCAAAAAAGACAAGCGTGAATGCTGTCGGACAAGAACTAAGGGATCAATTTAGCATTAACAAACATTGTAAATTGAACCCCCAACTAAAAATCCATTTAGCATTTTTTCAAGAAACGATAAAGAGTATATGGCAGAATTTTCAGCCCCATGCCTGTATGCATGATATGCAGCCAGCCAGACCAACTTGAAAAGTGAAGAAACTCTTATTGACAGTTTTTGTTAACCGTTTCTAATAGAGCCAGTGCAAAATTACAGCTTACTCCCCAACCAAAGTAATACAATAGAAGAAATTAGACAATATTAACCATGATTGGCTACGGAATTTCCATATTGAAATTCAAGTGATTTCAAGGCAGCCAATTGACCAGATTCTTTCAGTAGAAAGAATAACAAGATGATTTCAAGTGGATGCAGCAGCTCAGCAGTCTGCGAACTCTGTTCATTCAGTACAGTGAACGGCCTACGTTCTGTCTCTACAGACAATGGAACATCACCCCTAGAGCGCATGGAGATCCTAGGAGGTCCAGTCTTTAGAATTCCCCCCTCTCAACCATGCTGATGAGAGCAATATGTCTGGCATCTGCAAGGAACTGCAAGGAGGACATAAAATTTTGTCAAACCGCCTTCAGAATCAGAGTAGTTGTACTTCTCATAGACTGGTTGCCTTCCGAATTTTACCTATTGCTGGGGAGGGAGAGAGATGGATTCAAGCTTTTCTTATGGGCATTAGTGTGAAGTGAACACAACCAACCCTGACCAGAGTTTGGATTTGGGTAGCCAGTTCCATTCTCTGTGCTGTTAGCAACTATGCCAATCTTACCTCCTCTATAGTAAACCCTTGTTCAATTGGTTCTGTGATCTATTAAAAAAAATGCAGAACTTTCTAAATATGTGGTTGAATTTTAGTACATGTAGAGAATTGAGACAAAATTTCTAACGTGGAGATAAATTTTTTAGCAATGTTGAATAATCCAACATCTGCACTCTTCTTTGTGGGTTAATAAAAAATCTATAAATTCATTTTGTTTCAGTAAAAAAGAAAGCTCAAATGTGTCTAAAAAGAGAAAAACAAATTCCATTTTAATGTAGAATTGAGAGAGATAATCCATAGAAACTATAAAGAAAGAGAAGGTAATGTTGTCGCAAGTGACAAGTTATAAAATTCAGCATTTTTCGGATCCCATTTGGCTTGTTGAGCGCTAGGAGAGGCAGGGCATCCTCACATTTCCATTAAATGTCCGACAGGAAGTTGACATTTTAGACATCAACAGCAGTAATGCTACTTGAGGCAAAGAAACTTTGTGTGTTTGCTTGATAGCCATCATGAGGCTAGCATTATAGAGGTATATTTATGCTTTATCAGATTTCTCGAGAACAACTGATCCACAAAATCTTCCAACTCGACATGGCACTGCCTTCTGTGCTGACCAATAAATCTGTTGAATTTTAACTTCATACAATGGCCAATTGTTGAGTAATTGCTGTGCGCGCACACACACACACACACACAGATTCTTTCAATAGTAGTGAGATATAAAATGAAGGCTAAGGTGGATGCATAGACTCTCAGTAAATCCTTAAATATATGTTCAGTATGTGTTTCCTTAAATATAAAAGATAGCTATTTCCATAATTATATTATTTAATACCAGAAAGTATTCATGGAGTACATACCTCTGCCAACACAACTAATGTATAGTCTGGAAATATAGCAATGATATAAAGGAGTTGAATGTGCATGGATCAGCCAGAAAATTTTATCACTTCTATAGCCTATTGCCCAACATTCCATGAATTTTCATTGAAATTCAGAGAAATATTAGAAATACTATGTGCACAGACAGAGAACTTTTGGAGATATTGTGTGATCAGGACATATAGCTATGATGTAGGTGAGGTAACAGTGGATGGATCCGCATAAAATTTAACCACCACCCTACCCAAAAATGAAGGAATGCTAGGTATCTCCAAATTTTGACTGATTTTTTATGTTAAACCTTTCACATTTTACACAAGTGAATACAGAGCTAGGGAGGTAATCTTTTTTAATAGAATAAAAAGAAAACACTTTTCTCTGAGTGGTTAATCTAGTGTTATTCATGGTAAGAAACCAGTACTGTGTAAGTTGCTTCCCCTCCTTGATTGAAGATCATTGAGCCTCCTGGTAGAAACAATATAGCAAAGGAATTCAGCCATGTAGGCTGACTTGGTTCTGAGACTCTAACAGGCTGGAGACCGACTTTGTGCCAGTCCTGCAGCTCCATCTAAGGACTGGGCCCCTAGTTTTGTTGTTCTGGCACCTCCTTAAGGACATTTGAGGTACAACTCCTCCAGAGGACATTTGAGGTACAACTCCTCCAGGCCCATTTACATCTGAATTTTCTTCTGATCCCAGATTTCATATAAGCAGCATCGACTGATCAATCACCTGTAGGTATCTCTCATCTGATACAATCAATGAATGGAATCAATAGAAGCTACTCAAAGTGAAGGGAATTTTCAAATGAAACTGGTCTTAAAGGTTATTCTTCGCCTAAAAACAACAAACCACCTATGAAGCTGCTAACTAAAAAGCACTCAGAGAGTGCATACATCTACCAACATCATACAATAAGTCAAAAATGAATGAAAATCAGTTCATATATAACTATGATTAAAAGGTAATTGTGACTGGAGTTTCCACATTTCGGAAAACTGTTTACCGCTTTTCAATACATGAAAAAATATCTTTAAATCTAAAAAAAATACCTGGATCCGCTCTGAAGTTCAATCAATTCTTCCTGGGAGCTAGGATGCAGGGGAAGTAACTATAAACAAATCTGCCCCAATATCTAATAACTTTTCCTTAACCAATGAATGGGCCTACCTTCCACAAAATGTAATTGAAATTCATTGAGAACATATGGAGATATTGTATGGAAAAATGGACAGACAGATGCAAATGAAGGATTGTATAGCTTTCTTCAAGTACTAAACTGACCAATAGAGAAATGGGCTCTTTACTTTGGTTTAAAGGTTTTCCTTTTGTTTAATGAACCAAACATAGCACTTTCAAATAATCAGCCTGGGTGGAATGTTGCCTACCTTACAATAATCATCACTTGAGGTAGCTAAATAATACTTCTATTTAGTAAATGAACAGGTTCCTGTTAGTCACTCTACAAAAACCATCATGCAATCAAAGTTTTTTTGGCAGCATGCCATGCTGGGGGTCAACAATTAAAGAATTAGGAAAACGGGGTGATCGATCAAGTTATTTTTTTTTCTTTTTAGGCAGTTATCACAAAATAAGTCTTAATTTTGAGAAAAAAAAAACAGGCTGATCTTTTCAGTCTAAACCAACATTTGGGGTGAATTTAAAGAAAAAGTTTCTCCAAGACATAATCAGGAGTGAATATCAAAATTTTTCTAGCTACATTGGTATAGCCTGTGTGCATGATACATACCTAGCCAGTTAGAACAGCTAAAAACTGAAGAAACCAACATTGACAGTTTTGAATTTTATGATATAACAGGTATCACTTCAAAACAAAGGATAATCTATGAAATAAGGTGTAAACAAAAAGATCACATCTCTAAATGCTCACCTTATTTTTGTGCCAATTGGTCAAAATTGTACTGGTGGCACCACCAGTGGTGAAAATATAAACTACAGCCACGTTTTTTTGCAATAAAAAAATTGTGCAAATTTCAAACAGGCATAACTGTAATCCTTCTAATTAGCCATTGGTTCAGTTCATATTGTATTAACCCTTTGGGCGCTACAGTTGCCTAATTGCGATCTCCCCCACTCAGTCAGTAGATGATATATACGAAAATGTGGCTAGAAATCTGCTTTGCATATGACCATAATGGCATAATTCTGAAGTAAAAAGGGTGGGGGTTTTGGGAAAATGGCAAGAAAGTTGTACAAAAATTCCAAAATCCAAGATGGCCACCATCTGATAACGTTATCATACACAAATTCAATTTTTTTTTTTCATTATTCACCTTCCGCCATACAGATCATTTCATTCCATTATAGCAATATTCTATCATGTACCATTCTCCCTCTATAGCCTTTCAAAAACAAAGTCAAATTTCCAAAATTGTCCCCAAAAACTTGGCGCCTAAAGGGTTAAATATAAGTCCCTTACTAAAAAAGCAATATACCCTTTTTTAGAGTAAATTTTCTGGAGTATTGAAAAAGGCACTCCCATGATAAGCACTAACGAGTTACTTGGCATTTTTCACTTCAAATTGGTAACACCAAATAATATTTTATCAGTGATCTTCCCTGATCTACAACAGTAGGTAGATGAAAAGATTATAGTCTGATAGTCAGCCAACATCAACATCTGCTTTTAAAGAGAGAAATTCATAGTGCACAACTTCTTCATGTAATGCATTATGCCTGTGGGTTTCCCAACTTTTTTTGCACCGTGGACAGGTTTGATATTGACAAAATTCTTTTGAACCAGTTGACGGGTTGTTGTTAATCACAATCAGAGGTGATAAGTCAACTATAAGTCATTTATAAGTGGCTAATGCACTCTATTTTGATTCTGAAAAAGGGTATATCAAACATATTTGATATTAAGATCCTAAGAAATGAATGCTCTCATTTTACAAAGAAATATCATCAAATCATATTGTTCTCTAGTGGCCCTGTACTGGGCCGGTCCATGGCCTAGTGGTTGGTGATCACTATCTTATACAATACACGCCAACTGCAAGAGCAGTTAAAATACAACTGGCTGGCCCCCACCAAACATCTATATCTTTTCTTGTTCCTGTAGACCAATAGAGAATTTACATGATTATCTTGACATTTTTGGGAGTACCCTACTATCGTAATCTTGTGCCAGACTTGGCAAAATATCTATACATTAGCAAGGTCACCTCTTACTTTCCCACATCGGTATAATATACTTGCATATAAAAAGTTACCTGCTGTAGATTTTACCCCAAATCTATGTGAATATTTGTAGTTTCTAAAGCAAATTGACTATATAAACAAGTCTGGTTGATAAACCAGTGTAACAAGCCAACACTAATGAGTTTTATTTTCACCGAGTGCTCCATTTTTATGACCTTATATAAGATTTGGCCGAGTTGTGCAAACACCTATGTTCCTTATTTAGATTGTCTGACAATTTTACCGAGTTTAGTCTGGTACAAGGCCAGTGAGAACTTAACACCTTAGCTATTGCCTGCAAGACTGACATTAGCAAGGATGCATGTACAGGAGTGAGGGTAAAGGATTGTTACCGATTTGCAAACCAATATCAAAGGGAGGTAACAAATAACACTGACTTGGACAGCTGCAGCTAATAGCATTTTAAGGAATAAATGAAAGCAGAAAACTTGACCAATTCAAATTGTATTTTATTAAATGCAACTACAGTAGATTCGATTTGGAGTTAGGGTTAGGATTAGTATTAAGGTTGGTGTTACAAATAACAAAAAACGTTGAAACATTTTTTTTCTATTGTTATCAGATATATGCAAACAATTAATAAAAATTCACTGAACAACCCTAAAATCAAATAATATTCATTTATCAAATTTAATAAAATACAGTTTCAAATGGTTTTCTGCTATCATTTGTTCCTTAATATGTTAGTAGGAGCAGTTGCCTGAGCCAGTGATATTTGTTAACTCCCTTTAATATTTTAGTTAACGAACCAGTAACAAATCTTCACCAAGGGTGTGTACTTATAACACAAGACACAAAAGTTTTGACCCCAAAGAACAAAAGCCCTGAAAATTTTACCCCAAATGTTTGTGAATATCTGTGGACTCTGAAGCAAATAATCTATGAAAACAAGTTTAGTTGGTCACAGTCTTTTGATAGCATACCATGATCATCATCATCATCATCAGTCTTTTAGAGTCCATCATTAAATATAGACCTTCCCCAAGATTCGCTCCAACACTCTATCTTGGGTGTCGCGGAGCCAATACTTTCTGAATTGTCTAGTTTGTCTCTCAAGCCTGTATTTTCCCAGCCTCCATTATACATGTGATTTCTGGGGATCCATGTTGTGAGTTGTGATGTCCATCACTTGTCTGCCATTCTAGTAACATGACCAGTCCATTGCCATTTGGGTTTTTTAATGGATTCTATGATGTCTAAAACTTCTGTTCTCTCCCTGATATATTATGCTGTCTTGTGATCTCTCTATGTGAGGTTGAACAGGATTCTTTCATGTGCAAGTTGCATAGTTCTCAGTTAGTGAGTCAGTCAACTGAAAATTAGGGGAAAGGTGGTGATCTATAGATAAATTACTTCTTTTGCTTTTTGTTGGTTCATGATCACTAAAAAAAATCTGAATCTAAAAAAAAGGGCACCACAGCTGGGGTTCAAATAAAGAGACCCATTTAGCATAAACCTACATTGTGAATTGAACCCCTTACGGAAAACCTATTTAGTTGGGAAGGATTTTCAAAAAGCAAAAAAAAAAAAAAAAAAAGTGCATTTGCTCTAGAGTGGGTGATTGATTTACAAATTATGCATAGAGTAAGTAAAACCAGACCCTGATTTAGTGTCCGTTTTTGAGATATCCTATATCCAATTTTTGATATAAATATCTCCTAAACTAAGCCCTGACTTTCTGACCACTAATCAAAAATCTATAACAATTAGAGTTTGGGCACAATATTACGTCTAGAGCTCGGTTCCAACAAAGTTGGCAGAGGTAATAAACCAGAAACATAGCCACTTCATGATATTCATATCCCTGGCACTATATTTTACAAGAACATGAGTGCACTGATATAGCAGGTCATAAATGAGAGCTCATGGGGTATTACGAAACAACTCAGTGTTGGTCAAACAAGTTGCCATAAACTATCTAGCTTTTCCTACTCAGTACATTTTTTTTCTCTACTGGTTTTGACTTATCCAATGTCAGTTTTTTTCTTGATATTTCAAGTCATTTTTCTGATTAAGAATGTTCAACTCTTTACTCAGATTCATAGACCACTTGTAACCACTGAGGAACTCTTCAATGAATCAGATGTTTTTTTTTATTTTTTGAATAGAAATAAAAATAGAACCCTTTTGTGAATTAGAGCCAAGAGAAACTTTAAAAATCAACAAAAAGTGCAAGGGAGGTAACTTCAATCAGGAGGTAATGGGAATGATTCTAAGAAAAAAAGTTTTTTTTCTTAAACGAAAGACCTTTAAAATAAAAGTGATACTGATGGAATCTTCCAATTTGAATGGAGTCCTGGTGATTGTTTTCTGTTGGGAAGGATTGGAAACTATTCAAGAAGTTACCTGGAAAGGAACAGAGTTGGGTGTTCAAGCCAGGATCCAAAAAGCTAATTTTCAAGAAAGTTAGATATTTCCCACACGGAAAATTAGCAGAAAACAATCTTCCAATTTGGAAGAATTGGTGGTTATAATCTCAAGATAGAATGGGGCATTCACAACCACGCACCACATAGTATCACAAGTGGTTGATGAGAACTGATATCAAGAAATAGATCTAAAAAAATAACTCCTCAAAGTTATAGGAAGTAGGAAAAGGTGTGGAGTGGCCAAATGGTTGAGGGTACAGAGAATGGGATCAGTGATCTGAATTCAAACTTTGGCTGAGACAGCTTACATTCATTTTATGCTGATGCCTTTTGGAAAAAAACGAATCCATCTCTTCCAGCACTCTTCTAGCTGTGGTTGGTAACCAATCTGATTCCGAACTAGTCTGAAGAGGGATGGACTGAATCACATTTGACACACCCATGATGAAAAATCTTTGGTTTTTAAGTAATGGATTTTCAATGTTTGGTAAATCTTAACTCCAAGCACTTTCTGCTTTTAAAATATTTTTTTGTATCCTGCAATTTTTGGAGCATCAAGACTTCATACTCTACTTTTCTCTTTATTTATGACTTGCATTATGGCCAAATCACATCAGATACACCAGTTCCAGTGTGTTCACTGAAGTTAAGCAATATCGAGCCAAGCCAGTCCCTAGATGATGAGTGAGAATAGTGAAATGAGTTACACCATTTCAGATGCTTATTGCCTTTATGTCTATTCCACATTAGGCAAACCAAGACAAGAGAAACTGATTATATTAGAAACCCAGACAGGGATGGTTGATGCCATAGCCAGCATAAAGACATTAGCTAGTTAACTTATGGCTCATTTGCAAATGCTTGAAAATAAAAATGTAATTGTAGCCAGCAAAAAATAAGATGGCATGATGATTTAGGCAAGTTTCGAATGTTTTGGTATTCTGATACTCAGGTGCAAAAAAAACTGGCAGACCTTGGGGAAGGACTCTCCAAAAACGGACTCAAAAGGCTGATTAGTAAAGTGTAGCGACAGTAATTCAAGTGGCTTTATATTCAAGGGAGGTAATTGAAATGACTTCAAATAAACAATTCCATGAAGTACTTGGCTGTATGCAATTATTGTGGGTTTTTCTTTTTTTTTGAAAGGGTTATTTTTTTAGCAATAATTTCAAATTTCTGATAATTTTTAAAAAATTCTAATGGTATGAGAGAAAATTTCTTAATGTAGATTTTCTAAATTTGTACTGAATATGTTATCTCTATGAAAAACCAGTACTATTTTGACTGATCACTGTGGCTCAAAGATAGAGTGCTCATCTAGGGTTTGGTAGGCCATGGTTCAATCCACCACCAAGTCATACTAAAAACTTCAAAAATGATACTCAGTGTCCCTCCACTAAACCCTCGGCACAAGGACTAGGATTGAAAAACCTCTCCTGAGGCTAATGGTTTATGACCAAATCATGTTGGATACCCTGGTTCTCGCAAGATCACCAAAGTAAAGCAAGATTTGCCATAAAAAGAACGAGTTCTGGCAAGCTGGAAGTACAGTAAACCTTACAAATCCTGCTGTGATTTAATTCCTTCAGTACTTCAGTGAAATATCACATATTCCTTATGTGAAACAATGATTCTCCTACTTGAATGAGTTCAGTAACTTTTTAATAAAAACCTGAGATGAAATTCATAAGATGTAAACATTTACTTGTACTATTAACAGCTTCAAAGAAGTGAACTATCAAGTCTTGATGTAAGTGATAGAATATAAGGAAAAAATGGCTAGATATATGATCTTTTTTATGGCAAATACAACACAGTACAGATTGTATATGTCATATGGAACAAAATCTAGTTTTATTTCAAAATATATATGTATGAAATAAAAAGCATAATGGCCATGTAACAGGTTCTATTTTCATATCTGATCTATTTCAACACTTCACTCGCAGTATGAAATTATTGTAAGAACTAATGTTACTACCTCCTTTGAGGTTTCAATTTGATGTGTGAGATGATGGTTTCAACATGATTTCAGGGAGGAGATGACTATATCCAGTTCACATGACACTGACCATCACCTATAGACTAATTATTTTTTCACTTCAAGTATAAATCTTTGAAAAAAGCCCACAGTTCTGATACTTTTCAAAGAAAACATTGAATCCACAACCTCATTGGCCTATGTCTAAATTCACTTTATGTTGGGTCACGGTCTATTAGGATCTTTCCATCTATCAAATGAAAATAAACATCTGTATAAAAGGGTATATCTATTAATATAACACTGGCAATTGTTTGCGCTTTATGGCCAGCCAAACAGCTGGATCCTGGTGACTGAAATCAGTATACTATAGTAATGACTTGTGGATGAACATGGGGTAGGTGGCACTGATCTCTGAGGTCAACACAGGTCAATTTAAGGTCAAAACTGCCATTTCGGGCCAAATTGCAAAAAAGGAAATCTTTTTTCATAACACTAAATAAACTGGGAAAGCCCCAATTGTAGTTTATGTTTTGTATGTGAAGATGTATTCATTTCTAAAAATTATCAGTGGAGGTACCAGTGGCCAAGTAGTTAACAGCTAAGAAAATAGAAACAGTCGAATTCTAACTCTAACACAGATGATTTGCATTTACTTTGCACTAATGCCCTTGGGAAGAATAAATAATGTGACCAACATTGAAAAAAGTACTTGATTAAAATTACAATTTACATAATGTAATTATGTAAATCATAACAGTATTTTGAAAAAAGAATTTGAAAATTGTAAGAATAAAATTTCATTTCCTGTCCTACATTTATTCATTTATGTTTTTGCCAAGTTTTATTAAAGGTCAAATAGAAGTATTTTCTCAATTGCTTGGAAACAACAATTCCGAAAGAATCAACCGTCCTGGACCAGCTGGAGATTGTCAGAAACCTTTTGAAGAAATTGATACAAAATATAGTGAACTAATGTAATTGTAATCATTTTGGATACTTAGAAACTAAAATGAAGCCATTGCTGAGATGAGTTGTCACATATGGAATTGAGACTTGCTGAACTTCGTAAAGGATATTCATCTCGTGTCAAAATGATGAAATTCAACACAAGATATCCGTACCTCAATTGGATGAATGACTATTCAAACGGGGAGCCCCACAAACATGGCTTTGTGCTGAACTAAACCAAGAATAGTAAACACTGATAAATATATTCAGGAGCCATAACATACATAATTAGTAATTGTCAACCAAAACTATCAACATAGATTCCTTCAGTTTTCAAGTTAGTTGGGCTGGCTACATACGTCTAGGAAGAAACATTTTTTTTTTAAAATCAAAATAGATTTGCAATCAATGTTTAGGCTAAATCGGTTCCCAGTTTGTGTCCAGCTGTGTTCACGTTTGTTTTTTTTAAAATTCGAACTTTTCAGTGATCCAACCGGAGACATGAGAAGTAATTTATTCATTGATCACCTCCTTTGGGTACTCATTTTCTCCTCAAGGAACATTATACAATTTAGGGTACTAGTAGCAAGAAAGAATCCCAGACCAGACCACATATTTATAATAAATTATATAGTGCTGATGACCCAATGATCTAGTCTATTTTCTACAATTCATTATATTTCCTTTTTTCAATAGCTCTAAAATGATAAAGCAACATAATATTGGTGGAAAGCCAAATTCAGACATCATCAGTAGTAATGGTGTTGGTGATACAACCAGCAGCAGTTGTCTGCATACTTTCAGCAAACACAGCAACAGTCAATTTGAGACTGTGTTCACAGTACTTCCTTCCTCTCTTTCTGTTTGCTTGAACACAACAGAAAACCAACAAATACACAGAAAATGACAATAGCTTTACAAAAAAATAAATAACAGTGAAAAGTAACTTTCAAATAAAAACTCAGACATCAAAAAGAGATCCCCATGGTATGCAATTGTACATATATTCTGATTTTTGACCACAGATTTGAAACATCAGTGAACAAATATGACAAACAGAATCAGTGATGAAATTAAGATTCTGGCCAAAGATAAGATGGCTGCGTTGAAGTACATGCCATAATATACAGTTATCTATAAAGCTATGAATTTATAGATAAATGAAACTACTCCTTGTCATCTGATGGTGATAACTAATAAATTGGTTTAACAAAGAAATTTCTTCAGAAAAATTATACATTCACAACTCTCATAAAGAATTCATAATAATAAAAGAACATAGAGCGTTTATATTACCATTAAGTAATAGTGCGCATTTTAACAAGTACTATGGCACTTTGTAGCCAGAGGTATTGGATTAAAGTACTCCTTTTGAATAAAGAAAAAAAAAGGGGGATCTGAAACAGCCAACATCTTATCAGCATGAAGGGTTAGGGGTTATTTAAAAACTGGAAAAAAGGTGGGGATCAATAAGTAAGTTACCTTTTGTTAAAAAAGTCTGAATATAAAACTAAATAAAAACAAATGTGAATGCTGCCAAAAAAAAAAAAACAAAGGGAATAATTCAACATGAACTTGCAAATTGAATCCCCACCACCAAAAGCTTGTTTAGAGGGGGAATTTTCAAAAAATTAAAAAAAAATTTTTTCTTACATAATAATGTTCAGCCCTCTGGCTCTATCAGTGCAGCCTGTATGCGTGACATACATATATACATAAATAGCTAGCTAGACCAACTTGAAAACCGAAGAAACCAAAGATTGAAGCCTTCTGCAGAAATTAACTGAAAATCCTGCTTATAAGGCAGGTTTTCAGCTGGTAATATACATTGTTCTATAAAGCTACTCTCATAGATAAATAAGACGACTTCTTATCTGATGATGATACATTGGATGAACAAAGAGAAATTCTTTCAGCTATTATATATTCAGGACACTCATATTGAACGATGAAAGAACATAGAGCAAAATACATTGCTTCTTCAGGTGAATTATAAAAAGGAAGTAGAACCCTTGTGCTGGCTGCAGATTCAGCCATCCCTACTTGGACTCTACATATCACATTACAACTTACCCAGCTCTGGTTTGTGATATGTGAAATAGACTTAGAGGCAACATGCACCTGAAGTGGTGTCACTCACTCCACCCTGCATTAATTTACCCACAAGCTAAGAGGAGAGATGGATTCATACTTTTCCCAAGATCATTAGAACACAGTTAACACAAACTTTGTCAATCAGAATTTGAACTTGGCTCACCAAATTTTCTCCATTCTGTTACCAGAACCTCAGCCAACACCATGGTCAGGGGGAGTAATTGTCAATGGATATGCCCTCAAATTTCATCTGTTTTCCCAGAGCCTGTTGTCCACCCTTCCACACAATGTCAAAGAAATTCATTGAGAAATTTTGGAGATATTGTGTGGGCAAATATGAAATCATGGTGATGTTTTGTGATCTGGACATAACTATGACGTAGGGGAGAAAATTGTGCATAGAGCCATTCAAAAATTTAATCAGTTTTTACATAGCCTCCACAGAATTTCATAGAAATTCATTCAGAACTTTTCAAGATATAAAGTGGACAGTCATGAGTATATACATAAATGCAATTGAAAAAAAATCTATATCCATCAGGAAAATCTCCTGGATCCCAAAATTTCATCATTTCTCCCTTACCCATTTGCCCACCTTTTTACAAAATTTCACTGAAATTCATACAGTACTTTTGGAGATATCGTATGAATGAACAGACTAACAAACTGACAAATAGACATGACTAAAAACTCACCTCTTTTCAACTTCGTAACAGATAAATTAAAAAATCAAGTAGAATGACATTCAAATCTCACTCTGTCCAGATTGTATATTTGCTGAAAGCTAGTCCAATCAAGGAGGGGCCTACAGCTGCTGTCTGGATAGTATTTGTACATGGCCACCTCCAATCCCCTGAGGAAAAAGTAGGCCATTTAAAGCACTGACTAAATGTTACTGGTTGATTTTCAGGCAGACAAAAAACATGAAAAATCTATTCAAATCACTTATATTCTAAAATTGACCTGATTAAGATGTGCAGAAGACAATAACAGTTTTATTTTTGGTCTATGAAGCATAGTATTAGACTTAAAAGAGTACATACATACATTGCAACTTGTATACATACATATATATATATATATATATATACACACGCACACAAGGAGGTTTAATAGCTGTTGTTTTGTGTATGTATAGCTAGATGAAGTACAGGGTGGCATAATAGCTGTTAATACAAAAAATGGAATTGGTCAACCAGATTCAGATCTGGCTGAAGCTGCTTAAATTCAGTTTGCACTAATGTCCTTAGGAAAGGTATGAATCCACTTCTTCTTACACTTTGTCCTACTGCAGATATCTTGAGAGAATATCTTGATGGTCGACAGAGATGAGAATAGATGAGTGAGCATCTGACTCTTCTATAACTACTTTACCAAACAGTAGCAACCAAAACTTGTTACTCTGATAGTCAACCTTGACAGAAGTCAATAATAAGACAGATGGATAAATGAATAGATATATGTACCCTGTGTATCATCATTCTTCAATTATACTCACATCAATGCTTGTCATAGGGTTTGGTACACACAGGCAGGCAATTGTTAGTAAAACTCACTTCCATGCCGGTTGAAGCTTTGCTATGCTTAATCACTTGATAATCCCTATGACCAGACTCAACATTGCTTAACTTCAGTGACCTTATGCTGGGTGTTTACTGGAGAGGCACTGATTACCATATTTAAAGTCTTTAATAATGACTCAGCAATGAATTGAACCACAGCCTACCATACTGGAGGTGAGCATAGAGATCAGTATGTATGTGTATGTATACACACACACAGAAGCTACTGGTCTTAAAGCTTATATTGTATACATAAGAGTCATGTCTGCAACACATAGTATCAGTAGCAGCCATCAACCCTTCTCCCTTCCTACCCTCTATTTAAACTTTTTCACTTCCCCTCTCTACCTACCATATCAGTCACATTTATAATAGAGCAGCCATCATTCGAACCTGTTAGTGTGCACTCAAAATAACCATCAGCGGAGCGGAAGGTCATAGACTAGATAACCAACATCAGGTGATGAAGGAACAATTACTTTTTTCCAACAATAGAGAAATCATACAAGACTAACTAGCTAGGACATTTTCTCACAATAAAATATACATTGAGTTATTAAATCTAAAAATGCGGCCCACAAGAGGATCATTCTGATTGTAGTTTGTTGATTAGATGAGGAACGTGCCCATTCAAAAATGCATGTTTTGGAGGAGCCTGCCATATCTGACATGTAAAACCATTTTCTATCCATTGTACAAAACTACAGCTTCAAATTATTTTGGACACTTTTCTTCAGTGTTGCCAATTTAGATATTTTATATCTAAATTCAGATAATTCTAAAAGGTGGAACTCAAGGGATAATTTATAGAAACTATGAAGAAAGATTTAAAATCTTAGATTTATTTTTAATTTTTCATCAGGTTTCCAGAGTTTGGCTGATCCAAACAACTTCAAACTCAACACTGTACTGCCTTATGTGCTGATTAATATATATAATGAATGTTATCTTCGTACAACAGCCAGTTTTGTGTAATTGTAGTGCCTAACACATACACACGTACTTATACACACACAGATTACTTCAATTGTGGTGAGATTAAGGAGATTTACATGATGATATAAACTAGTTTGCCCCATGGAAATTCCACAGGTGTTGACAACAAAGATTATCCATTATCTCATACCCCTGCACTTCTCTCACCTTCTGTCTGTATCTTCTCATTCTCTCCTTTATCCCTTCAAATTTTCGTCCATATTTTCATTTAACCATTATACAAACATTGATTATTTCATATGCATAAAAGGAATAAAGAATGCAGAAATATTTTCTACAGCATTCTCCCTCATATTTCTTTTGTTCCATCTCCCCACAAAGTATTTAAGTGTATCAAAAAATTTTTTCTATCTCTAACTACTTTTCAATCTTTTGCACATTGTCTCTTGATAAGTCTATCACTATGTCTTCTTTCTGCCTCTATCCCTTCTGCCGCTCTATCTCTCTCTTTATATATATATATATATATATATATATATATATATATATATATACACACACACACACACATACATGTGTTTGCATTATGGATATGAAGTGATCCAACAGAATGTAGATGAAAATGACAATTGGAAGGTGATAAGAAAAACTTAACAGATAGGTGCTACATGTCAAAATTTTTCATTATTCAGCATCAAACATGTTAACAGCAAATTTTTCTCTGTGAACCACCATGAATATTTTTTCTCTGAAAAAGATTGCTGGTCCACGTAAAAATGCATCAAACAATGCCCATGAAATAATAAAAAAATTTTGAGATGTAACACCTATCACTTGAGTTTTTCTCTTCACCTGCCAATTGTTTTATAATATATATATATATCCTTCCCAATATTATGTAGGTTTCTCAGTCAAAAGCTCAACTGATTTCAGCCCAGAAGGGCTGGGAATCTAGCAGATACTACACTCTGATCTTAGGTAAAACAGCATAATGGTCGTAGATAAAAACAAGCAGAATAATAGATTTTTCATTGCAATGCGATAAATCTTTAAAACCATCATTTGTAGCAATCAAATAAGATAGATAAAATCAGCACTTTGAAGATCTAGAACTACATGTTTCATTCGAACTATCATTATGCGTAATGATTTTGCATGTATTTCATTCGCAATGTGTGTATGTATGCATCTAGGTAGAAGGGGCATGCTTGATGGCATAGATAATTGCATTCTCACCATTCAATATATATATGTGGGTGTGGTGGGTAAATTCTGAAAGTATTTTTGTATGTGAATTTTTGTATGTACATGTACACAAATCCATGCATTTAACATCTGATAATCCTTGAATTTCTGCTACACACACACACACACACACACATATATATATATAAAAGATAATTTGTTAGAAGGTCTAAGCATTTATTAATTGGTATTTATGCAACCTATCATTTCAAGAATAGGCAGCATTCCTCACCAAATAGCAAAAGTTTTAACACACCTCTAATGAAAAATCAGCACCATGTACATTTAGAACTCTGGAGACCTCATCAGAACACAACAAAACTTCAACATGAAAAATAAAAGTATCACTAGCTTAGACATTAAATCCTTATACACAAACATACCCATTAACAAATTCTTAGATCTAAAAGATTATCTTAATGAATCAAAAGTAATATATATGAGTATATGTGCAAACAAGCTCACATACATGCAATGATTTTTTTTTTTTTCATTTTTATTTAATTTTTCAATTTCATTTTATAAACAGCAGGATAAACACAAGAGGCATAACCAGTTTACAAAGACCTGAGGAAGAAAGGAAAAACATCAGATGTTCCTCATCAGGTAAGTTGAAATCATTTGATAATTCTTGAATAATTTTTTTGGATAATTTTATTGCATTTTTCTTTGAACTAAACAATACAGTACCATAATGCTGTATTGTGTTACTGTACGATTGTGAAACTAGTGGTTATATGAAATTCTTCAGGATTTTCTGAAATCATCGAATATCTCAGCAATCTTATGAAATCTCTAGTATCACCATCAGTGTAGTAAATGGTTAACTAGCTTGTAATGCTGATAATCACTAATGAAATGAGTTTGACTTACTACTGTGGGCTTGTCTCAAATCAAGCCGAAGTTAGGGGATATCAAATATATTCAGCCTCAGTATTTTCAGTGTATATACAACTTAGTTTGATACAAGTCCACAGTAAGGTGGCACCCAGTGAGGATTAAACTCATTACAGTAATGGTCAGCATCACTTTTCGATGATTCTCAACAGTTTTTCTTGTTGCCATTTCTTTCAAACCAAAAAATATACAATCTCTTATGCATGCAATACAAGCTGCTGGGAGGGGGGGGTCTGCGCTGACTAAAATGATTCATAAAAAAAAAATTGATGGGTAAATGGCTGGGAAAGATTCATAAATTATTGAAAAAAAAAAGAAAAAAAAAAAGAAATTTAAAAAACAGTATAATTATTTATTCACATTCATGAAATTCATGGTTTTTATTCATAGGCCACACTAATGGAATATCATCCCAGAATCCCCCATACTATACGGTCTGCCTATATCTTATGACATAAAAATGCACATACCAACAAAATTTGAATGAAAAAATCTATTTCCTGAGATTTTACAATTGGGGTTGAAAATAAAATGAAAGTATCTAATCATTTTTTGTTGGTAGTTTCAGGCATATATCTATTTCAAAGTGTTGAAAAATTCTAATTCTTTTAATAATTCTAAATTTTTGGGGGTTAGGGTTGAAGTACGGGTCTGATGGTATCAAAGAAAGTAACCTGAAGAATTTGTGGGGTCCATACCTCATAAAAATGTCAGAAAGATTGGGCCCACTCTAGCATTATCATTATCAGCTATTGTAAGTCTACTGCTGGACAAAGGCCTTCCCCATTTACTATGACAAGCATGATTGCTAGCCTCTGCTTTGTCTTACTGGCAAACTTTTTTATCTCATCTCTCAGTCTTGTGTCTGGTCACTTTTTACTATTTTTACTGTCCCAAGTTACATTATAAATAGAATCTCCCCACCATAAAAATTTTATAAAATTTCATTGGTAGTTTCAGGTGTATATGCATTTTACATTATTATGAATATGAAAAAATACATAAATTTATTTTAAAATAATTTTTTTAGATAATTTGCAAACCTATTCCAGAAATTTACACAATGCACTACCATAATGTTGTATGCATGCTAAATCAGATGGGGTGTTGGGGGGGGGGGCTTTCTTCCAAGTCGGCAAAAATGATAAATAAAAATATGATAGATGCTATGTGACCTGGTGGCAACAAAAAAAGGTTCATTAAACAAAAAGATAACCACCGAAAATGTAGAAAAGTAGTGGGTTCTGACATCGGAGCAGTCTTCATATGCTTCTATGCTGTAGTGGAGATAGGGTACGGTACGTGTGGGTACGGCATATACCTACTTGTAAATTTCTAGGTTTTATTATATGTTCAATGTCTACTAATGGAGAATACTGCATACCTAATTCCCAAAACTCATCCTTATTGTATTAGCAAGCTCCTAAAACCTATTTCCATCACTGATTATATGTTGTCCATCTTTCTTCTTCAAAAGCGATGCATAACAAGAAATTTTCACCTGTAATAATGTATGTAATTATGTAAGGCTTGCATTTCATAATTTAGTTTTAAAATCTTCTCGGAATAGAAATCTGACACTGGGAGAGGGGGTGAGATAAATGACTACTACTGCCTGGAGATGTTTATATATATTTCTAAGGTGCATACATATTATATTATCATCTCTTCTTGTTATTGGATGAAGTATTCTATGTAAAATGTGGAGAAGGTGGTCTCGATTGTAGAGTTTCACACGCTCGATATTGGAAACGGTGTACAAATGAAAACCATTCAACAACTTAATTAATTTAAAACAATATAATTTATGTATTTACTTGCTTGGATTCTCTGACTTTCATTAGTGCACCATTTTTTTTTTTTCAACATGGAATGTACAAAACTTAACAATCGGGACCGCTTAACCTTACTTACGTTGTGCTGTATTCTGTAAAACCTTTGTATGTTAGATTTTGACTACTATTCACACCATCTCATTTTTCAAGTTGTTTTTAATCATGGCCAGAGTTGAGTTGATAAAAACAACTAAAATTGAAATGGAGAAGGTAAATAATAAAAACTAAAACACATTGGAACCCTTGGATTTCCATAGTTCATTTTACTTCGTATTGTGCAATTATAAACGAACTATATTGTTCAATTTTATTTAGCAAACAAGGAGTTTCTAACCATCGTTATTGGGTCATCCGAATGAAGCTGATTTTGACACTTCACCGCCTTGACGTTTCTTCATGAATTCTCTTTTTTATGCACCATTTCTAACATCAGGTGAGCGCGAGTGTCAAAATTTCACACCCAATGTTAAAAATGTCATGAATAAAGATGAAAAAAAGAATTCATGAAAGAAACGATACGACGGTGAAGTGTCAAAATCAGTTCCATATTCGAATGATCTGATTACGACGGTTGAAAACTCTATGTTTACCGTATTTTATTTCTATATGTATGATTGTATGAGAGTACCATTATTTTGTGATTAATCTAGAACCTGGAAGATAGCCAGATTCATTTGTCAATTTAATAGCAGAAATATTCTGTAGTGGCAGTTCAAATATGAGAAGCTGAAAGAGAAACAAAAACACTTGTTGAATGGAATGCTTAGTAACTGAACTGTCTTTTTTCAAATCTGAAAGCATAGGCAGCTGATTTCCTGTCTTATACAGGAAAACAGTTTTATTCTAATGTATTTTTCTACAAGGAAATACAATGGACTAAGAGGCCATACTGTGTAGTCTAGAAGTACGTAGAAGTAGATTACCAGAACATTGATTCGTAGGACTATGGAATAGATAATGTGCTCTCGATGTGAATACTTTCTTAAAGAATTATGATATTAAATAGTAAAGCATAAATGTTTGAGGTTCTTGATGAAGTGTATTATGGTGTGTACTCATGCCATTTGTATACCTTTTTCACACCAAATTAAATATATTATGTATTTTTACTATGAATTTTGATCTTTCGCCCAAATAAATTAGTAAAAAGTGTCTAAAATTAAAATATTTTACATTATATTTTCTCACGTGTTATTTACAATAGGTAAGTTTAAATACTAAAATATCAGTTGAATTAACAGTAAAATTCTACACTTAATGTAGTTCTAAAATGATTTCTTTCATTTTTAGAGAAAACTGTTAAAATAGTTTCTAACTAACAAACACTAGTTTAAGTTGTTCAATTGATCTAAGAGTTACGATTTTGACTAGAATTCGAAAAAAATATTTTCCAGGAAAAGAAATTATAATTGGTCAGTATATATGTCTCAACAACTTATATTTATTTGATTTTGATGCTTACAATAAGATTTTTTGTTTACAACCTTTACTTTAAATTGAAAGAAGAGAAAGACTAATGGAATGAAAGTTTACAAACCGCATACTTCGATGAATTACTTCCGTGAAAATGACGGAAAGTAAGTGCCAAGTTTAGCATTACAATTATATTGTAAATTAGAATCTCCTCCATCTCCTAAAAAATTTCTTAAATATTAATCTCAAATCTGACAAATTTATAGAGGTGAGCAAAGGTATTATGGATTGAGAATTAAAAAAAACACTAGCGAAATATGTTTTCTACTTGATTGAATATTCGACAAAATCAAATTATGACCAATTTTTTTTCTTCTTCTTGAGCCTTCTTCCTGGAAATATGAAGTTAAAAGACTGAAATAAGTTCGTAAATTCTTTGAGTGAGAAATACATAATAATTTATTTTTTCCGAGGTTGGGACTAGGTTAGAGAGGTTGGATAGACTAAGTATCTGAGAACTTCACCGGAAGAGAAGAGATAGTAATTCATGTAAACCTTACCACCGAAAAGATGGCAGAAAATAGGTGCCCTCTTTTCATAGTTATATTGGAAATAGAACGCTCCTCGTAAGACCTTTGAGATTAATTTTTTTTCGGATAAATTTGTTGTTAGTCATAGAGTATTGTAAATATGAATAACAATAAATAAATTGATTGTTATAATAATGTTTATAATAATTTACGAACCTATTCAAGTCATATGTAAAAAATGAATGAATGAATCCAGATCAAGGCGATACTTATAAATATCGCTTTTGATCCAGATGGATTTTTCCGTACCTGGATTAATGGATTTGGATCCCATCTGGAGAAGATGTACATTTAAGGCCACTTATACCTTTTTTAAAACCCAGGTACAACAGGTAGAAATAATAGCCGGGCAGTAGTACGACAGTAGAGCAGGGAAAAACATTTATCAACTAAAATGTAGAAAAACTTGAGAAATTTAGAGAAAAGGTGTGACATTTCGTCTTTTTGGTTTCGACGGTGGGTGGGAGTAAAAAAGATGCTAGCTCTGGATGACAAGATTAAAGGGTTAAAGAGACAGAGAGGAAGGGAGGAGCGTCTACAGCTGTTTCGTACACATACATACATACATACAAAGACTGACATATATATACAAACATAAATATATATATATATATACAAACAAACACACTAAGACGTACAGACATATATACCCAAACACAAACATTATTTATGTCTGTGGATGTATATGTGTGTTTATTGACACCTGCGTATATATATCCATGTAGATATCATTAACGGATCATTATCTTTGTCTCATATTATTTATTCAACTAATTGCTAGCTCCGGATGATAAAATTCAAAGCGTTGAAGATTGAGAAAGGGGGGATCATCTACAGCTGTTTCGTATGTATGTGTGTGTATATATATATATATATATATATATATATATATATATATATATATATATATATAAACAAATGCATACACACGTAATGTGTCTTCATGTGTGTCTGAGTATACACAACTATGTAGATATGATTTTGGAATCATTATCATTGCCGTTCAGTGATAATTCAATTAATCAACCAATTGAAAGGTAAAAGAGGGAGAAAAGCAGTTAATAAAGACATATCCATCTTTAAATCAAGATGTGGTGACATATTAGCTCTGCTTGATTACTCACTACATCCACATTTCTCTACCTTCATTAACATTTCAAAATGAACTTGTTAATTGAAAATAAGTTCCTTTCGATATTTTTTTAATTATTAATAATGTTTGTTAACTAGAGTCAACAGTGATCACAATCTCACGAGATTCTCTGCGACTCACGTGAGATTCTCGTCATCTTTACCCTAACACCTTCGTTGATTGCGTTTCTCTTCCTCCCCTTCTCTTTTCTCTGATCCTCTCATTCTTTTCTAACTATCTCTCTCACACACAAACACGACTTTTCTCCTTATTTGTAATATTTACTCACTCTTTCTGTTTCTCCACATGCATTCAAAGCATACTCTGTCTTTTCCCCCTCTCTCACATACTCTCTCTTTCAACTCTCCCTGTTTATACCAGGACGTCCCTCCAAGGATTGCTCGCCCACCCCATGTTTAGACCTAGCCTCTCTTCCTCTCTTTTCTTGTCAATCCACAGACTCCGCCCACCTCAGATTTTCTGCTCGGTTGTCATTATTAAAACAGAAAAGCGAACACCGAAGAGTGTTGTCTCATTTTAAGAAGAAACACAAAGAAAGAAAGAAAGACTGATCGACTAAATTCTGACTGGAACCAATTTCAATAATAGTAAAACGTTGGTGCAAGCAATAATAAAGTGGTCAAAACCACGGAAAAGACTGATAAAGAGGAAGGTATAGCAGCTGAGGACACCAAGAGTCAAAGACCACACCACCATAAACAACTTCCCAAAATTTTCAAAACAGACGGAAGAGAAAACATAACAGGACTGTCGGGTAAACAATAAGCCAGAACACATTACCTTTTCCCCCAAAACCCTCGAAAAGAAAAAAACAAGAGGGTTTTATTTTTTTTTTCTTACGGACCTTGATTCTTGTTTTCAATCTTTTTTTTCTTCCCCTGGTTTCGCCATCTTTATAGTAACCATCATCGAAAAATCGGGAGTTGTGAATTTTAATAATACAAAGAACCCCCCCAAATCCTGTGAAGATGTCTGCTAACGGAGAAATAGAGGTCCCCAAGACTGAATTGGAAGAAATTCAGCAACAATGCAACCAAATAACGGACGATTCCCTCGAATCTACGAGGAGAATGCTCAACATGTGCGAAGAGAGCAAAGAGGCCGGTATCCGGACACTGGTCATGTTGGACGAACAAGGGGAACAGTTGGACCGGATCGAAGAGGGCCTGGATCAGATCAACCAGGACATGAGGGACGCGGAAAAAAACCTGGAAGGTATGGAAAAATGTTGTGGTCTGTGTGTATTGCCCTGGAAGAGGGGCAAATCTTTCGAAAAAAGCGGGGAATATGCTAATACCTGGAAGAAAGATGATGATGGACCCACTAATACAAACGGACCCCGGGTCACGGTCGGGGATCAAAACGGAATGGGACCCTCTTCTGGGTATGTCACCCGTATTACGAACGACGCCCGTGAGGATGATATGGAGAATAACATGAAAGAGGTGAGCAGCATGATTGGGAATCTGAGGAACATGGCCATCGATATGGGTAATGAGATCGGATCCCAGAACAGGCAAGTGGATCGGATCCAACAAAAAGCCGAATCCAACGAGAGCCGTATCGACGAGGCTAATAAGAAGGCGACAAAACTACTCAAAAACTGAGCAATTCGAAAAAAAGTTCAACAACCAAAACAGCAATGATAAAGATAAACTCATCATCAAAAACTCAAACAGCAACAGCAAACAACAACAAAAACAGGTGATTTCCCATTTTACGTACCCGAAAAAAACATTTTTTTGAGAACTAACTAGGTAAGGTACGTATTGGAAATTACCCCAAAACATGAACTTCAGGGAAAGAGTATTAAGAAAAATTATATTAGGAAAATAACAAAAAAAAACTCGAGAGGATAAAAACATTAAAAAAAACTACAACATATGATCATCTAGAAAATTATTTATTTCAGAGGTTGAAAAAAAAAACACCAACAGAAATAAATGATACACTGATGAATGGGAAGTATTTAGAAAGTATTCAAAACACCCCCTAAAATTGTTGAATTGAACACTACAAAAATACATTACACCCATAAAGAGCACCACCCTCTTATTTATTCTGCCCCATGATAGTGGTTACATTTGTTTATATAAAAGTAACAACTATTATGGGACAGAGGTAGTATTTACTTAGATCTCCCCACCCATTATAATCTGTCCACCGACTCTTTTTTTTTTTTTTCTCCAATTATTTAAAGTATTCTTGTGTTTATTGTGAGAAATGAATTTTAAAAATTTAATTTTGAGCAGAGAAAGATCTTGGATATTTAACTTTCAAAATCTTTTCTCACTATCCTATTTTATTTTCCATTTTTGTTGAATTAGGGAAAAAAGTAGCTTTTTCCGTACACAATTAAATAGGTCTATACAATAAATCCTACACCAATGTTCCCATTAGGTAAACCTTTTAATAAACAGATATTTATTTTGATTTCTTGAATAAATATAGCACCACCCCAACAAACAAACAAACAAAAAGAAAGTCAAAAAACAAAATTCTAAATCCATTTCTTCACAAAATATTTTACTATAAAATAAATTTTATTAAAATTGAAAAAAATTTTGGCTCTCTCTTTTTCCCTTCATTACATTTTTCTCTAACATAATGAACTTATCAATTCAAGAAAATGTGAAATCCCTAAATGATTTTAAATTTAAAAAAATTGAAAGCGAAATTCCTTTTATCACTGATTTAGAGATAATTCTATCCCTAAGATCAATTTCTTTTTTTTTTTTTAAATATGGTCAATATTCATTTATTTTCAATTTAGCCTCAAATAAAATCTCTTATATCTAATATTGACTAAAAGCAAACAAAATGGTCAAAATTGATGATGATATTGGTCTTATTTAGGTTTTAAATACATCTTGAAGTTAGATAATCTGAGGCCAATTTTTAACTTATTTTTAAATTTAATCCAAATCATAAATTAATCATTTCATTTTTTTCCTTTTTGCTTATCCATTAAAAAAAGAATATATTTTTGAAATAAGTATTCATATATTAATTTTTCTCTATCCATTTTTCTAAAGAAAAGTGCTATTTTTTTTCTTTTTCTAAAATAAGGTAATATTTTATTAAAACATTTTGGGGAAAATTTGATACACTAAAAATGAAAGGAAGTTAACATTTTTCCCCAAAATGGTAGCAACAGTTTCTTACCTTGAAATGTTGCTTTACATTTCCATCTATATTTAATGACAAAAATATTTATTTTTTTGAAATTACCGAACGAAAAAAAAGAATTCCAGTTTAATCAAATATTTTTCTCCCCAACCAATAAAATTGACAAAAATAAAAATTTTAGACTTTTAATTTTTTTCTTAAATTGTTTTTCTTTCCTCTAGAAATATTTTACCTTATGCTGTGAGGTTCACTTTTATTCATTGAATTTATAAAAAAAAAAAAATATGTATTCAGAGATGACAATATTTTCAAATTGAGTTTTTTTTGTATTGATGCCGACTTTCAGATTATCTTAATTTTTTTTTTTTTATTCTGTGATATTTTTTTTGTTATTTGAGTTAAACAGGGTTTAAAATGAATTCAAATATTCATTTTTTTTTAACTTATGGGGAGAGGATAAATAATAAACTCACAAAAAAGTTTCAATATAAATCTTATTTATTTTCATGTTTATGGTAATTTTTTTTCTTTAAATTGTTCATAAGGCAACTCAAATGAATTTAAAATGTTCCATAATGGGAACATTGGAAGGATGCTAAAAATCTTCATACTTACAGTATATACCCATGTATAAGTCAGTCTTGTATCTAGGTCGACCCTTGATTTATCGTCACGGAATCATTAACTAATTGTATGCTTTTTTGAAGCCAAGGGTTGCTCCTAGTCCTTCCTATGACATTCGATTTTCAATATTTTCTCGTGTATAGATTAACCCCTTATATATATTTTTTTTTTTTTCCTGAAATCAGGTCTTCAAAATTCGACCTACACATGAGTATATATTGTATAAATTTAACAAAAATAAATGTAAAATAATGAAACAAAAAAATTGGGTTTACAGCTAAATACTTTTATTTTTCTTCCTTTGTTGTAATATTGTCACTTATATTTGCAATTTCAATAATGATGATAATGATATTAAAGTCTCTAAAATAAAGGCTCTTCAAGTTAGTTACGACACTAAAAAAAATTTAAATGAAGGAAAATAACGATCAATTGTAGAATCTGGAGCACAAAATTGATTCAAGTCAAAAGCACAAATTTTCAGATTACACCATTATCAAAATTTAATCTGATTAAAACAAGGATGAAATGTAGACTCCTTTTAACTGCATGAAAGAATTCTTCGAAGAAATGGTGATATTACATCCTTGCTTTAACTAAATTAAATTTTGATTGTGGTGTAATCTGAAATTGTGAGCTTTTGACTTGAATCAATTTGGGGGTCGGGATCCTACATTTGATCTCTTTTCTTCCTGAATATTCTGTTTTAAAATGAAGAACTCGATCAAAATTTAGATCTTAGAATTTTTTCATTCAAAAATGATGACATTTGGGTTGAGATAAAGTTGCTATCTTGAAAAAGGGAGAAAGAAGATCAAATAATTTCTCCCTCTCTCTATCTCTCTTTCTCTTTTTTTGTTTGAATGGAAAGCAAGGATAAAAACTCATGAAAAATGACTAAAAACAAAAATTTTATCCTCAAACTGGAAACAAAATTTCAGCAAAGATAAAACTTGCCATTTATTATGAAACTTTGGAAATATTTTTCCTTGAAAAAAATGGAAAATAAAAAAACATTCCATTTATTCCTCACCTTTACATCTAACCATCTGATTGAAAAGTTTTGAATTGATTTAAAAAATTGGATGATTTTACCTTTTGAAGACAGGTGAGAAATATTCATTTCACATTGGTGTTGTTTAGTGTCTGGTGGTGATTGATAAATTAATCATAGCTAAATACTTTGTGTTTCAAGTTTGTAATTCTATTCCATATATTTTTTGTAGTAATGATAATGATAATATTGACTTATTATAATTGATATTCTATGTAATTATTTTTAAGAATGAACAATGAGAATATATCTTGTCACCAAATAAATGCCAATTGATAATGAACCGTATACACACGTGTGCACGCACACACACACACACACATATATATATATACATACACACAACTACCAAGAAAGTGTAGTGGCAATGGGTGAGTTTAACTAGCCACTACCCTCCCAGAAATGGGAAAGACCTCGGTCCAACAGTGGACTTGGTATGGCTGATGATGCTATATATATATATATAATATATATATATATATATATATGTGTGTGTGTGCGTGTATGTATATGTATATATAGTATTATGATATTGGTAGATATCTGTATACAATATATGTTGTTCGTAGATGTTGTCTGAGTTGAAATTGTATTTTTACTTTTACTATATTTCTCTCCTGAAAATCTATTCTTATTCAATACATATGTGCATAACTCATACTGGTTGACCCTTTCTGATTGCATATGTTGGGGACATCTCTGACTAGGATGTACCCACACCCACTCATACATCCTTATATTAATTATACATATACTGGGATGGATCCAGGATTTTGTGCCCATTTTGTTTTTTTGTTTTTTTTCTTTTTTCTTTCCATCTCTCTAATTTGACAGTAGATATATATATATATATATATATATATATATATATATATATATATATATATATATATATATATTTTTATTCTTAAGGTTAATTCATGATTAATTGGGATTATTTATTTTCTTTTTCTAATCTTGAATTGTGCTTTGCTCGAGCAGGAGGGGTCCAAACACCCTGTAACCCCTACCCCCTTTTACATCCATGACTGATACATTTAAATGGATTTTTTAATCCTAAACACACAAATGATTTTTTCATTTTTGAGAAAATATATAGATCACGTACATCCTTTGAGACTTGATATTCAAAATATTTTATACCAACAGGTGGGAATAATTACTATATCATTTTATTTTCATTATTAAATGAAGTATTGTAACCCATTGTTTTAATTCTTACTACTATTTATATTCATCTTGATTATGATGAAAAAAAACATCTAAAAATTAAGATGGAGGTAAAATATTTGTCAAAATTGATACAAGATGGGAATTGATTTTTCAGGGTAAAATACCCAAGGATCCCTTCTGAATTCTATCATCAACTATTCTGGTTAAATGACTAAACTTGGGTTTGAACATAGGATCACACTTTCACTTATTCAACTGAGTTTTAGTTATAGTTTTTTAAATCAATTTTGACTGTTTTAAACCTTCATCTTTTATGAAAACTACCAGAAATTACGATAAAGGTAGAATTCTGAAGTTCTGATTTCAATCATTACCCATTTTGATTAAATGCTCACTCTTGGGGTTGAAACTTGGGCCTCACTTTCATTCATTCAACTGTCTTTTATTCCTATCTAATACAAATCTTTTTTAAATATCTGGTTTATCCATATTTTACTGATGTTCATTCGCATAAATTATTACTGTGGGGATGTTAATTGCTTTATTGCCAAGTATAGTTTGTTATTTTTAGCTAAAACTATCTTTGAAAATTACTAGAATCAGCTATTTCTTTTCTAGTTTAGAAAAAATGTTATACATTTAAAGCCTGCTTATCAAATACATTAACTATGTACTCAGAGTTAAGAACAAGTTGTTAATAAAAATTGTACGTTTACTTTCATCAAACTTGTTAATTATCTTTTTAAAAGGCCTTAGTTTTAGCTATTCATCAGCCGGATCTAGCCTCAAAATGACTAATTTGGCAACCTTGGTTGATTGTCATGTGGATAATTTAACACACTTACTTGGTGATATTAGTAAGGTATGTTGCTTATAGGTGTAGCGAGTGAATGTGTATTTGTGGATCTGTACATATATGTACGTGTGTGTGTATATATATATATATATATATATATATACACACACGTGTGTGTGTGTGTGTGTGTACAAATATATATATGTGTGCGTATGTATATGTACACATATATCTATACGTTTGTGCAAGTATGTATATATATATATATATATATATATATATATATATGTGCGTGTGTTACATATATATATTTCTGATTGACAGATGAGGTCATTTTTCAGACATTTTCATATGATCTTGTAGAGCTGAATTGTGTAGGAGGAGGTGAGATGAAATAACTAATTTCCAATTGCTGCTGCTTTTACCACTGCTAGCCGGCATCCCCACCTCCCATACCCTTAGTCCAACCCCACTTTGACAGATACACAAACTCCTGTGTGGGGGAGGGACCGACCCACCCCTTCCTATTGCCTCTGCTAGTTAGGAGATAATAGTAATAATTTATTTGAGTTTGTAGAGGATATTTTTTCCCCACCTCTAGGCTTTAGTTGAAAACAATAGACATAAATTAGACATGTTTATATGAGATGAACAAGTAAATGAGACATAGACATAGGTGACTTTCTGTTTCTATGAATTTCCAACCAGTTTTGGCCATGGGGTATCATTAGGAAAGAGAGATGGGCAAATGAAGGGCTTAACTGGAGTATATCAAATATATCTATATATATATATATATATATATATATATATAGCCGGCTTTATGTTGGGTTGGACGGAGCTGTCCAATCTTAAGCATCACATATTTCACCCATCAATCATCATCCCAGCCTCTTCGTCTTCAGCCTTGATGTGGGATTTTCTTTCTTATTTGATATATTTATATAATGTCCATTTCTTATAGATACATATATAATATAACCGGTTACAAATTTAAATTTGTTTCATGTGAAACATTCATTCAGACTGGCACTGAATCTCTTCAAATACTTTTTAAAATTCTATGGTAACTATTTGAAAATTGAACATATTCTCATTTTACTCATCTTGTTCATAATGATCTCTTTAAAGCTATTTGGTTTAAAATTTATATAGTCTATAATTTACAAACAATGTAAATCTTGAATCCAGTAAGTTTGGACTTCATAAGTCTCTCCCCTGTACATTTATGATATTTGATATTTCATTATACTTTTTTTATATTGTTTATTTTTTATGTTTTCATTATTTATTCCCTTTTGTTACTTATATTTACCAAATGAAATCTTCTTCATATATTCTCCTAATTTTGTTTGATTTATATATATATATATATATATATATATATATATATATATATATATATATATATGTACGAGGTTAGCTGTTTTGAGTGGGTTGAATAGTTTCTAAGATCATTATTAACTTTAGTTGATTAATTTTGTATGATTCACCTTTCAACAGTGCTTAATTAATCATAAATCTATATACCATGGTAGCATAGGAAGACTAAGGAAACCTGTTGGAATATATTTAGTACTGTACTGAATCTTTTTGTTGTTTACCTGTTAAGATTAAAGCCTAGTTTCTGTTGATAATGTTAAAAGAGAGATTGATAAGTTTTTTCTGAATTTTACCTCTACAGGCCTTTTTAGCTCAATACAGCCCTCCCCCAATATAATGTGGTTGACTATTTGACCAACATTTTTATCTATGAGCAATACTGCCCACCTGTCCAGAAAACCATGAATAGAAACAGAATTTTCTCAAGACCTAACAACTAAAATATTAAATTTTTTAATTTGTAATCACACAACATATACACACATTTCTTTTATGATGAAAACAACATCTTTGTTCATAGGTATATTGACTGTTGATTTTCTGCACCTCAGTTATAACACGGTTGTCATTTTGGGATCCCAACACCTGCGTTATAAATGGGGTACTGTATGAAATCCCATCAAATCTGATCATAAACTGTCCATCATTTGCTGTTACACATAGAATAAGTTACATATATAGACGTAAAACCTCAGGGAAATACACACACTCAACAAGTTTTATTGGACAAATTATTCTTTCAGATATGTAACACACAGTAAGTGCAAAAAGTATCTGATACTTTTGTTGAAGTATATTTTAACATCCTTATACACCTTCCAAATTGACAGAATTTGAACTAAAGATTTCAGACTTCTGTACATAACTTTTCAATGTTCGATATTTTTTTAATTTTCATTTTTTTTAATCTCTAGTCCATACTCTATTTATTTTGGAGCAGTATAAAGATGTTAAATAAACATTTTCAAATATTGGATACTTTCTGCCCTCACTGTAGGTGCTAAATTATTCATCAGCTGGCAATATTATCTAATCGATGAAGAAGATAGTTTGCCAGATAGATGTACAGAGTAGATGAAGGTTGTTTGAAAGACCAAAGAAGTGACAGAGGGAGTGAGGTGTGGGTAGCTAGAATAAATTTTGATATACTGTATATACTTATGTATAGGTTGAGTTTTGAGGACTAAATTTCAAAGCCAAAGTTTGGTTTTGACCTATACACGAGTATCAATTTTGTAAGGTTGAAATTCAAATATCTTGGGAAGGACTTGGTGCAACCATTAGTTTGAAAAATGAAAGGTATTTAATGGTCACTACCAAATAATGAAAAGACGTGCAATGCCTTCAATAAATAAGTTTATAAACTTAAAATTATGTAATCTTGTGACCTATAAATGGTAATTATCCCTGAAAAACTGAGGTTGCCCTATTCACTGAGCTAACTATAGATGAATGATTTTGTGACCATAACTTGAGGGTCAACCTATACATGGGATCAATCTATATACAATAGATTATTAAAGAATGATAAATGTCAGAAAAGACTGATAGTTTAGGGAATGGTGTGTATAATTATTTACATATAAGAAAAAGTGATTGATCAATATGAAGAGACCAGGGATACCATGAGCTGTCTGAGAATAAGAAACAGTTGAGGAAGAAGAATTTGATATTGTTTTGTGAATGTCTACATAAAATGAATAATAATGATAATATATATATATATATATATATATATATATATATGGTGGTATTATTGAAGACTACTGAAAAGGATTCTTTTATCAATTTGGGGATTCCAGTTTTTATTATTTTGTGTGAAAACAAGCAAAAAAAATTGAAACAATCCTTGTCTATTGTCTTCAATAAAACCTGTTTAATTAAAATAAACAAATTAACTTTTTTTTTAAATTTGTTTCAATATTCAACTATGTTAATCTTTTCTCACAGTTTCATCCTATAGGCATACTGGGCTGTTGCCTGAGAGCCTTGCCATTTTAGGGTCCCCAAAATGAAATTTGAAAAATAAAAACCTAATATTTGTTGGAAGTGATGGGCCCCAGTGCATGGCTTTGCCCCTGGGGCCTAAAATATTCTCGAGATGATCCCCAAGTCCCAACAGATTATATTTGATATTTCATTTTAATTTTTTGTTGAAATATTTTGATTATTTTGATAGCAAAAAAGGTCCATATCAAAAATAAAAAGCCAAAGACGGAATCTTATATATTTCATTCATCATTTATTCATTCATTCATTCATTCATTATTTCCTGCATTCTGCACCCCTGTCTTTGTGTTTTCCTCCTCCTGCCACTCACAAACCAGGCAGTCAGGCTAGCCAGCAAGCACCTGACAACTATCATAGTACTACTACTAGAGTTGTTTTGTTGCATTGACAATACTTAGTAATAATAATGATGATGATAATTTATTCAGAGATGGAATGAATGATAACAGAAGGGAACAAAGTTTTCTACCTTACTTTGATCATTTTCTAATTGTGTGTTTTGTTTTTTTGTTTTTGTTTTGTTTTTCAAACTTCTACTTATTTATTTCAAGGGGGTGGATGCTTTCAAACACCACCTTGCTCTTGCACCCGACTGCAATCCACCTACAAGTCAGCTGCCTTGATTAGTATTTTAATGAAATTTGTTCTTTGGTACTAAATGGTTTACTACTGAAGGAATGCTGTTCTTATAATTATTCCTATTTGAATTTATTACAGAAATACCTTAAATAGTCTGGTTAATTCATTCCAAAATCTGTCTGCAGTGATCAAAACCGCTCTGGGCCAATTTTTTTTTTTTTTTTTTTTTTCCCCCCTTCCTCCAGCTTATACTTGCTTTCATGTGTTTTCATAGAAATACCTTAACTGTACTTCATCAAACCTGCACAAATTAAAAAAGGTACTATTCAAGGTATTTCTGTATATTTGATGGCATTTTAGACCCCTATCCCCCCCTCCCAATGGCTAGAAAGGTAGATGCAACCTCCATTGCCTAGCCCCAAATTGGCCAGATTCAGGGGAGGAGTTGCAAAAAAAAAACTGGGTGATAAATGGGAGAAAATCAAGGAAATGCATTTTTATTTAAATATTCTCTGCTGAAATGAGGAATTTCTTAAATGCCATTAAATATGGCAATTATACATGAATGCTTACTTGTATAAATCTAGTCAAAATTTATGAATGCATTAGTACAGTGGTTTCCAAACTAATGTTATCATGGAACTCTTATACTTTTTCCTCAAAATCACAGAACCCATACCTACATACATATAACCTTTGCCACCATTTTAATAAGACATTGAATGAAATTAAAATTATTAGAGAGAGAATTTATTCATATAAAAAAACATATAATGTATGGAACGTTGAAATAAAAACATCTTTTCTCTGATTGATATTATAAACTTTTAATTGTTATGCAAAAGAACTAAAAGCAGATTAATGCAAAGAATGAACTTCAGTATCCTCTAAAATTTTGGTTTGATAATTGAATTCAGATATCTGTTGCAGCATCCAATTTGTTTCAATATACAGTTAGTTACTTATTTTGACAATGGTGTATACCACTTTTTTTTTCTTTTTATTAAACAAAAATTATTAAATCTTATTAAAAGACATCTTATTTTGCTCAATCCCAGAATTTTTTTGTGAAACCCTTGGTTTCAGTTGAAAAATATTTTGGGAAACATTGCAATATTAAATCAAATTCAATTATATGCACCCCATTATACATACATACATAGAAAAGAGATGTAAAAACCTGTAAATTGCATGTGGTGATTTTATAAAGTAGGCAGATTTTAGAAGTCGAAAAGAACTTTCATATTTGAGAATCCTGAAGAAATATTTTTTTCTGAATGTTTTATAACAATTGGGTCTTCATTTTTTCACTTGTACAGAGGAAGCCACTTGTGGTGATCCCTTTGAGACAACAGTAACCAGCTGATAATATTAAGCAAAGGATGTTGAAATTGGATCAATTTACATTATTGTCAACAACTCTGAGGAAAAATTAATATGAAATTATTTCTTGATTTTTGATAAATTTCAAATAAAATGTTTGGGACTGACTGATTTTAATAATGATTGTTAGATAATATTTTTTATTATGATAAGCGGGCTTTCTCAGTATACCCATTTTTTGCCTTTATTGACTATTCAATGTTTGTGTTTTATTCTTGAACATTTAATGTTTTCTTGGTTGGTTAATGTGTTTCAATACTGAATAAATTCCTTAGTTCTTACTAAGTTAAGAATGTACCGAGTGATTTTTTTTTTTTTTTTTTTTTTTTCCCCCCTACTTCTATTGGGATTGGGGGATGCAAGCATCTAAATTGCCAGCAAAGCATGCAGGCCAAAATTATTGCTAAAATTGTCTTTTAAAATGGCTAAAATCACTTGATTCCAATGTACATACGCTCACACACTCATTTAAAGCAAGTTTATCAAATCAAATAAATGTGTATTAAGACACCAGAGCAAATTGATGAAAATTTTACAGATTTAATCGGCTATCATTCATTTTTATTGGCTAAATAGGGAAAAAAAGCAGAGGTAAGCATTAGATTTTGTTTGCTTATTATAAATTTTCAAGTATAATTTGAATGTGAATCCCTTTGTGTTGGTAGTTTTAGTTGCATTTTTTTTCAATTTTAAAATATCACATACATCTTTGATAGCATAAGACCCACTTTTTCCCGGGCTATCTTGAGAATATTTTAAGGTCCCAAGTGAATCAATGTACTGGATTTGGTCTTCAGGCCTTAGTGCTGCTGCCAGCCATGATTTAATACATGGATTCATTAGAGTCAAGAACTGATTCAAACATGAATGAAAATATAGGTCAAAAGAAGATTCTCTGTGTCAGATATTCAATAATATAAACCTTGATTTTTATTTTACTAATTGAATTTCGAGACCCAGGGCAACTGCCCAGTGTGCCAATACTATAAGACAGCCTTGCCTTTTTTTCCCCCACAAAACATGGCTCAAAAGAGAAAACATAACCTACGTTGTCAAGCCCCTCATTGATTAGAGCTTGAGATGGTGTTTTAAAAAACTGGGTGATATATGAGAGGAATTCAAGGAAATGGATTTTTTTTTCTCCTAATATTCCCTGCTAAAACTATGTTCCATCAGAGATAGCACATAGTCTTCATCAATGGAAATATTTGATTACAAAAGATAATGAATTAACCTATTTCTGATTGCTCATCTCACAAATCAGGAGGTCAAATTTGATGCAGTAGTTTTAAAGATTTTAGGTTAATGCGTAGGCATGCACATGGCCTTTTACAAAAGGATTTGTACACATTCAAGCTTGAAATGTCAGCCATTGTTACTCTGGAATTTGGAAAATTTCATATTTTCTGATCTGCATTCAAAATTGCAATTGAATATAGGGAAGTAAAGTCATTGACAAATGTTATGCAGTTCTCTCTCTCATCAGCTAAGTCATGAAGAAACATGATTGTTTTTATCTTATCTTTTACATTCTGGGTTTAATAGTTCAAGGAAAATTTGGACTTCGATTTGCAGATCTTTGAAAGTGGGACTCTAAAAATAATCCGCCCGTTGTTTTTGTAAACAATATTCAGCAAACCTGTAAAATGACTTCAAACTCTGTTACACAGAGAGATACTAATTTCATCACAGAAAATGATTGAGTTCAATGATTCGAAAATTTCTTTTTTTTCTTTTCCTTTTTTTTTTTGTCTGAATTTCTGAGATGTGGAGTTATCATTATTATACACTGATTTACTCGAACTAGTGTCCTCATTTTGTTTGTTATTGTCACTATGTTTTGGTCATTGTACCTTACGACCTTCAAACCAAACCTTTTATTCAATCCAGGGGTGATGGTAGATTGCTTTCATTCCATTGTCCATGATATCTCATATCAGTTTAATTCATCCTTGTGATATCATTTATTTATCTATCCCACTGAGCCCCTGTATATGACTCTTTTGCAGTACCTGACCCAAGGAGAGATTCTATAACCACCAGGCAGGTTACTAGATACACAACCAATACATTGATTGTATATTTGTGTTTGATAATATTACTTAACGGAGCAAAAACGGTTCATAGTAGTGTAATTTTTGATGGTATGATATCACTTGAATGCTTTAACTAGAAGAATGAAGCAATTTCCTGCCCAATATCAGACCACCAGTTTCCAAGTGATTTATGATTGAAAAATCTTCATGTCAACAATAAGAGAAGTGTACCATCTCACGGCATAAGTTATGCCAATTTTTTATATCTTTCTACTGAATATAGGAAGTGTCTTGACATTGAGCAGAGACTACCTTTGATGGCTTTTAAGAGATTTATATAATTATGTAATTTGATTAGGGGTTTACTATGGCCTAGGGCTCATTTTACAGATTCTATCAAGTGTGTAGTGAGCTTGATCCACACTGCATGTCTCATTGTTGTTGTCTGATGTCACATTAAGTTAAGCCTAGTAATTACTATATAATTTAATAATACAAACTTGTATAATTACTGCTTGTCTACTTGACCTACGTTTACTTACCTCCTGATAAGGTTATTAAATTGCAGGCTACTGATTTTTGTCAGTCCTTCATCATTTTAAACTCGGAGAAAAATGATGCTTTCTGTGCTCCTTTGTACAATGACTTGAAATAGACACTGCTATCTTCTCTCTTCTCATTGATTTTTCAAGAACAAATATCTGACCCTTTATTCCAAATATAGTTCTATCTTGATTTATTCCCCCCCTAGGAAATTAAGTTAATACACTTGATCTATACAATACTTAAATGTCTCTGAGATTAGCGGCCGGTGTGGTAATTTGAAAAATGGCCCACTTTTTTTATCAGCCAGCCTAATCCTGACAAATTGGCAATGGAGAATCATCTAAAATTATGTTCTTTTCGGCTAATTTTATCTGCTGATATGATCTATGGAGCTATCAGGAATAGGTTATTTTTATTTTCTCTCTAATTGATCGATGAAAATGATTTAAGTGTTACCTAATTTGAAATTACCCGTACAAGCTGGCCTTTTTTTTTCTTTTTTTCCATCTTTTTTTTTTTTAATTTCCAAGATGAGAAATCAACATTATTATACACTGATATTCAAACTGGTTTACTCATCTTGGTTATAATAGTCATAATGATGCAGCTTTTGTACCTTCTGACTTTCTTCAGGGGTCTGTCATAGTTGGGAATTTTGAATCAAACCCTTCATTAATCCGCTAGGATAGATTGTTCTCATTCCACTGTCCATGCTAGAGGATGTTTTATATCAGTTAATTCTTCCTAGTCAATTCATCTTTGTGATATTGCTCATCTGTCTGAACCAGAATGTTTTTTCTGTACTACCTGACTCGGGAGTAGAACCTATGACCACCATGCAGGTTACTTGATTTGCTGAACCCATGCTGTTATCCCCTCGGGCAGGTGCCTAATTATTGGATAGCAGCATTGCTTAAGTATATATAGTAACCTGCCTGGCATTTGTTGGTTCAATCCCTAGATCAGGTAATGCAGAAAAAAAACTATCGAAATTGTTGATCCTTGAACTAGTGGTATTTGTATAAACATGTTGAGTAAAAGTTTCAGCCTGTGACATCTTCAAGCATTTCACCGAATCATTCAAATTCCGTTGTTGTTGTGATCAGTCTATTTCAATTACCTAAGAATAGAAATATCTACTACAGTGTAAAGTTAGTACTAGGACATTTGTGTCCTGGACAACTACAGACTGGTCAAATGCCTCTCATTGGTATCCCTAGACATTAGTGTCTCAGTCATTTGCATCTTACTTTTCTTATGAGATAGTGCATACAGGGGAGCATAGTTAAGGAAAAATAACTTGGTACATTATGAAATAGAACTTATTTTTTTCTTGTTTTTGTTACAAAAATAAATAAAAACATTGGTAATTATAATTCAATCAAAACTAGGAAGACTGCATCAAAGCTATTTTTTTTTTTTTTTACTTTTTTTTACATTTCTTGATTTAAATATGAATAATAAAACCATGACAGCAGACAAGTACAATACATGCTATGAAATTGTGATTCAAATCTTTGTTGAGTGTTCATAAAAGAAGAAATAATGATGACTCACTCTCTGTTGATTCTGTAAAACATTAACAGGTGTGTATATATATATATATATATATATATATATATATATATATATATATAATGGTCCCCAACCATTTTTGCACTACAGACTGGTTTAATATTATCAATATTCTTGCATATCAACTGACAGGCTGGTTGTTTACACAACCAGAATATTGATGCTAGGTCAGTAAGTGGCCAATATAACTCAACTTAATTTCTAAAAGGGTTTATCTCGCTTTTGTAGTATTGATATCCAAGGAAAACAATTTGTTTTCATTTTACAATGAAATAACGCCAAATCAGATTGTTTCCTCACACCTTGAGGAACATGCTATGCAGCCTGCTACCAGTCTGCAGCTTGCTGGTTAGGGACAACTAGTGTAAAGGATGAAACAAGAATTATGAGAGTGACTTGTGAAGATAATTATTGTACCTAATACAAAGCTTTCCAAACTTTTTGCATTGGCAACACATTGCTCATAAATGAAGTTTATTGTGACACATCACTTGAGTTTAGTTAGCCAAGATGTTCTGGCCTAATAGATTGCCATAAGCAGGAGAGCTATAGAGATATATGCTAGATTGGGTGGGGGGGGGCAGTTCTATTTTGTTTATATATCAAAATACATAATATTTAAGACATTTCATTCCATCTTTCCCTAATATCTTTTCTGATCACCTGCCCAATAAGAGTTAAAAATGACACCTTGGCCATTCTAGGTACATAAAACAATTTCCTTTTCTTGTGTTGAACTTATAAATTTCTTTCATACAGAATTCTTCTCTTATGAAGAGAAAGTACTAATAAGCAAGAATTGAATAGTCTGAATACATCATTTGTTCATATTTATATTTTCAATGTTCTCTTCAAAACCATTTTTAATTTTCTTGTATGGTATTTATTTCATTTTGATACCTAAAGTATAAGGGGAAAGCTTTCTCTGAAAATATTTGTAAAATTGGTAAAGATTCCCAGGTAGAAATTATTCTATCACTGTTGAGTATGTGGAAGAGCTTTCTTTCAAACTGGTATATGATCCTATCTTTCCAAGCCAGATGACACTAAAATAATAGCACTACTATAGCAGGAAATGACATGAATGTTGTTTTGCTTTGAATTCAAAATATCTTTCTATGCATGTCTTTACTTTATTTCCCAAGAAAATAATGTCAAATGCCCTGTCCGCTGCTCTATTAGGAAAAATACTGAAGAAGCTAATTATTTTTTGTTTCATTAAAGCTATGTTATGAATTCAGAAGTTGATGAGGTTACATGAAATAGAAAAAGAAGTCAAAATGGCATTTCTTTTGTATCGAACTAATATAAGCATCAGAATGTATTAGTTTTTAGCTCAACTATGAGTAATAAATTTCCAAGTTTCGTATTGTTCTGAATTTTCTTCTCACTGAATTTTATAAATCATTTAAAATTGTTCCCCTCTTTTTTTTTTTTTTTTTTTCTCTCTCAAAAATGCCAGTTATTATAATTAAAAAAAATTATTTCGGTAATGTTTCAAGTGAAAATAGAAAATTAGAATTATTCAAAGCAATATCTTCGTCTTCGTTGTTTTTATCACTACCTTAAGTATATCTCAAATTTGGTGATTATTTTAAAAAATTCAAGCAAAATTAGGAACATCACTAAAACTGTCAAATTTTTCTAGTTCAAAGAGGGGGTCTCTCATTTGTTAGTGGTATCAAGGGTAGTGCAAAGCAACATAAAAGAAGAGATCAATAGTCTGAACAATACTTGATTCTCTTTCTAAGTTATTCTTATATAGCCAACTTCAGTCACCGCGCTTACAACAATTCATAGAAGTGAATGATGAACATTCATACCACACTTGCAATCAAAACTACACAGATAAGGATACTAATCTGGATAATTCATGGAATAAAAAGTGAATAAAATAAATGATTAAAAGATTATTGAACTGGTTTGGCTTCTCACTCAATAGAAACCATCACATGAACCATTTCTATTGGCAGTGTTGGGGTTGAACAATTAAAAAAATTGCCAAAAAAGGGTGATGAATGAATAGATTACTTTTCACGTTTTGTTGGATCATTAAAAAGCCCAAATTTTCAAAAAATAAGCCTTCATGCGACCAGACGCAAACCAAGGAACCAATTTAGCATGAACTTACATTATAAATTGAACCTCTGATTAAAAACCTTTTTTGAGAGATAATTTTAAAAACGAAGTTTTTTTCAAGACAGAAGTAAATGTTTCAATTTTCAGCCATCTGATTCTCTTGGTGCAGCCTCTACAAGTGACATATATAGATACATTGATGGGTGGGTTTTCTATTTCCACTCCTAGCCCTCCTCCTTCAACTATGCTTGGGACCAGCATAATAGCCTATGGTATTTAACCATAGCTGAGTAGGGAAGTGGATTCCTGCCTTTTCCTAAGGCATTTGTGCAAAGTTAACACAAGCAGCATGGGCTGAAACTTGAACTCTGTTCACTGATTCTGTTTTTGTGTTGGTTACAGTTATGTCACTTGCACCTCCAAGCATCTAATTAAACAGAACGAATCATGATAGTTTAATCAACACATTGAATTCATTAAGATACAAGAATGCCCAAAGCAAACTTAATTTTATCTAAAAAGACTCATTTCTATGAATCATCAACTGAAGAGAGCTTTTGGATCCTGATGATAATCTATTATAATTCACCAAATGTCTGTCTGTCTGTATGTGGCAGTGTAACTTTGGCATTTGAAATTTTCTATGTGAACTTTTGTTTTTTGTTATCAATTGTGTGGACATCAATGGACATCTCTGAAAGTTCTCAATTGAATTTTGTGGAAGGGTGGGCAGTGATTGAATTTTTGGGTGGATCCATGCCCAATTACTTCCCTTACATTGCAAATATGTCTGCACCATATTATCTCATCAAAATTTTGAGTCTGTTCACATCATCTCCTAAATTTCCTGGTTAATTTCAATGAAATTTTGTGCATCTGGCTGCAAAAGTAGTGATTAGGTTTTTTGGCAGAACCATGCATAATTACTATCCCCATGACAAAGGCGTTGGCAGAGGTGTGCACTTCCTTAGTGTATCAAAGTTCTGCATTGAAGTCAGTCAGTATGAAAGGAGTAGTGAAAAGTACTACAGGTATATGTACCACAAAAATACATGATATGTTCACAAGCTTAGTATTTTGTAGGTGGTAAATATCTCAACCTTGCTACCTTAGAACAGAAAATTTGCACATTACCTAATAATTCATAGTAATCCAATGGTAAACTGATACCCCAAAAAGTGCTGTCTTTGTATGTTTTGAGTTACTCAGAAAACTTGTCTGTATAAGATTATGTATTGTAATGCCATGGTTATAAAGCTTCAATATAAGTTCGCATTATATTTAGCATTTGACAATTTGGTGCAATGAACAGCAAAAAAATTTGGATTCAGTGAGGGATAGTTTTGAAATTATGGGTGAATATGTCTGTACCTTTTGGGGTAGGTATTGGAATGAAAAAATCGGAAAGACTCCAACTATTACTGAAGTGATGATTTTTGGTCTTGAAACAGTGACCCCCCCCCCCCAGGAATAAAAATATTGCTAGTTAAGAGCTTACATCAAAACAAAAAAAATTTTTCCCTCAGATTTCATTCAAAAAGTGAATTTTGCTTATCTTTTGATGTATATATAATTGCACTCCTTTTGTCATTACTTATGCTAAAGCTGTGATACATTGGTATCTTAAAAGTAGGGCCATTATGCTGGCTACAACTTCAGCCGTTCTTGCCCTGCCCGGGTATTATATGCAATTGACATATACTATATGATCTTGCATGTCCGATATATATTACGCAACCAACATATATACTTACAATGATAAATCACAGCAGCTGAGGTCAAAGTCGGAGAAAATGTGTTACTTTACGTGACTGACATAGATTTTCACAATGGCCAGATCGAAGTTTGCAGCCACGTCAAAGCAATTGCCTGACAAAAGCCAATCTGCAAAAACGGTATATGTATGCTGAAAGATTTTGAAGGAGATGAGAATGCCATTGATGCAAGATGAGTGCTTGCTCCAGCTGTGATCATCTAGAACATGGTTCTCAACCTTTTTTTCAACCAATTCCCCCCCCCCCTCCTACATCAAAATTTTCAATAGCATCACCCTCACCCAGCCCTGTACCGAAGATTCATATTAGTGTACGAAGAAAACTATCAAAAATCCATGAATGTAAAATCGCCCTGCAAACTACTCCATTTTTCTTTAAGTGATCTGTTTTTGCATTCCTAATATGGCACAGCAATGTAAGCCAAGTAAAAATGTATTCACTGGCTTGTTTACTCACACTTTGAAATGGAATGAAATTCCCCCACTACCATTAGGATTTTGAAATTCACCCACTGGAGAAAATTCTTCCTTTGCTAAGAACCACTGGCAATAGTTGAAACCCCACAGAAGTTGAGAAGTGCAGCAATCATCATACCTACTTAAGGATAAGTGTTTCTCTCTCTCTCTCTCTCTCTCTCTCTCTCTCTCTCTGCACTGAAAACTATTTGTATATTGACCATTAAAGAAAGTTAAATCAAAGATAAAATGTCTATGGTTATTAATGTTTCGATCAACAAATATGGTGATGTTGGAAGTCAAACAATCATTTGATATCTATCAAAAGCTGAGATGGACCAACCAAGGTAGAATGCCTATAACATTACACCAGGCTCCACATATCACAAGTTTTTTTGTCTCAACTTGACTAGATCTTCAGTCTTTGCAACATCTTAGCAAGGTTTGTAACCATTTTATTTAAATGTATTCATTGTGAGAGACAAATTCATTTGAAACAAACAGAAACTTGCACCTAGGGAAATTATGAATCTCCTCCACCCATGTATGCTCATTTTTATCATGTAAACTTAGCATAAACTCATATTGTAAAATGAACACTCCACTGAAAGAGAATAAAAAACCAATTTCAATGCTCATTGAGGAGAGAGAGAGTGAATGTTTGTGTGTTTAGGGGGTGCAGAATTTATAGTTTCTTCTTTGAATGCTTAGAGCTGGGCTAAGTCTAGATAAATATACAAATAATCTAATCCTAGCATAAGTGTTTAAACTAGTTTGTTGTGCATAGTAGTAATCTATAACAACAACAACTACAACAGATGGAATATGTGTCAAAAGGTGTTTGTTCTTTGTAAGCAGTCATGTTTGGGTGATCAGTTGAAAAAGTGGTGATCAATGAATAGATCACCTTGCCTTTCACTAACTAAAATATGCAAATTTTTACAAAAATGATGGTGGACACAAACTAAGGGATCAATCTAGTATAAACTTACATTGAAATTTGAACCCCCTTGAAGCCGAGTTTAAAAAAAAAAAAAAAATTTCCTGTACCCATTGAGGTGTGTGTATGTATGTGTGTATGCATGAGAAATTTCAATTTTCAACTAAGAACAGGCCGGGCAGGGCAAAGTCTGAATACATATAAACGTCAGAACACATGAATAACCTAAACTCTATATCTTACCTAGTATTGTGGGTCGCGTTGATTAACAAAAATGATTAATGCTGATGAAAAAAATAAGCATGGGTTAGTAGTAATATTATCTATCCCCACTTTGAATTATTCACTTAGTCCATTTTTGTTAAGGTCCATCAGGTATCTGGAGGACTTGAAAGGGTGTCTTAGCTGTTATATGCAGGGTTCTTGTTTTGTTCATTGTCTACATGTGAAATAGATTTAGGAGGTGAAAAACTTTTCTGACTTATCAGTTAACAAATTCTTGATGACATTTTCAAGGTCTATTTCTTTTGTCAATCGTTGTTAGACAGTATGACAAGATACCTCAACCACAAGGTGCTCATGGTAAATCTTCATCAGTTTTAGTTTGCCAAACTCCCTCCACAGGTAGCAACACCCATAGCAATTGTGTGAAAAATCCGCTGGAGTATTATAATATTTGGAATAAAGTTCCCGAAGTTTATACTTCTGAACTCTTGTTCCAATGCTGCAGACCTAAAGTGCCCCAGCCACACTGTTGCATTGATGTCTACTCATAGGGATTAATGTCTAGGCCAGAACAGGGACCTGTTGGCATGAGCCTACGATTTTGAGGGGCCTACTCTCCTTTTTAGTGGTGCAACAAAAGGCGAGAGAAGTAACTGACTATAAAAAAAAAATGATCTGATTTTTTTTTCTTATTTTTTGATTTGAAACTATTGACTTTCAACATGAACAAGTTACTCTTTTGATAAAATTAATAAGACTCTATTAACAGCTTTGAAGTGGTGAATTATCAAGATTTGGAGTAAATAAGAGAATGTAAAGAAACCAGCTGAACTCCATAGAGACACTGGTAGATATTTTTAGCAAATGTATTACTGCCTCAGAATATATACATTACGCTGAATTAAGGGAAATGACAAAGTGTTAACATTTTTTACAAAAAATTAGAAAATACATGGTTTTAATGTGATCAAAGGTTTATCTAATCCTAACAATGATATAAAACAACTACTTTTTTTACAATCAAAAGTTTGCTAAGAAATCAAACTTTTTCTACAAAAAATAAGTACATAGTTTTAACTTTCTTTACAAATGATAAATGAATAGATAGATTTAATTTCATCAAAAATTTATATAAAACAAGTATTTATTGTTCGAAATCAAGCTCTTTTCACAAAGAATAAGTTCCAATGAGGCATTTCGTTAATTTGGCGTAACATATATATACATTATATATATGTCAGCCATTATAAGTCCACTGCTGGACAAGGCCTTCCCCATTTCCTTCTATGATGATCACAATTGTGCTAACATCTGCCATGTCTTACTGGCAAACCTCTCTATTTCATTCCTGTATCTGGTCTATTCCTACTGTGTTTACTGTCTCATATGTACCAATCAGTCAGCCTTTTGCTCCATCTATTGTCATCTGTTCTTGCGGCTTGTCCTGCCTTTCTCCATTTTTGTTGCTCAATGATTTGTATAATATCTTTCACTCTAGTCTTGTCCCTGATATGTAGTTTCTTTTCTTAAAAAAGAGAATCATCTCATAGAAATTCAAATATATCCTTGAATTTTTTCATGCTTGATAACTAGTATTTGAATAATATTAAACTTCTGATTTTAGTATTTTTTTTGTTTTTTTTTTGTTTTCAGTTAACCAATTGTTAACTGATTTTTAGTCTGCCATCCCCCTCCAGATGATATTTGGATGGTTTGACTTTGTATATTGTTTTTCTCTCTCTCTCTACATTCATTTTAGACGATAAAACTGTTCACTGATTTGTATTCTGAGTGTGTCACATTTTATCACTTGTGGCTGTCTCTGAACACAAGATAATGCAGCATCTGTCTATAGCATTAGCAGTAGTAATCATAGCAGCAGCAGTTTTATGGCAGCTTTTAACATGAGCTAAAAGTACATGAAATTAGGCAGCAGAACCTTTCCTCTAATGAACAAAGCTCTTCAGAAGCTCTTCATAAATAAAAAGAAATACACAGGAAACCATTTATTATAATCACAGCTGTGAAACGGTTATTCTTATCAAAAGCAGTTGGTCCCAAACACATAATCTAAAATCAATTGAAGATCTTTGAAATTAAGATAATTTTTTTTTTATCAAGTAAAACAATGAATATAAATTTTCTAACACTGAATGTGAATTGTTCTAATTTTAATATCCTTGCTAAATGATATCAGCTAGTTATTGTTATTTAAAAGACCCTGTCTAATAGTGATCATAGTATGTGGCTTCCTCTGTAATAATTTTTCTACTTCATTTTTGTATTTACAACCCAATATTCAAATTTCTTGTCTTACACAAGGTCACACTAGTGACGCACTTCATGTGTATCTTACTCTCAACAAGCACTCAATCTGAACAGTATTGACCTCTAGACTTTGCAATCTCTTATCCAGTATTCTACACATGAACATTTCACCTTGTGCAATTGCACTGCTTAATCAAAAATTAATCCTTGAATTATATATACATGTATGATATTTTAGACACACAACTTCTGCACTTTGGAGTGGCATAGTGGTTACCAGGAGAAACAGAATCAATGAACCTTATTCAAGTTCTGCCTGGGGCTGATTACACTCACTTTGTATTATGGCCCCTAGAAAAGGCATGAATCCACCCTTTATGAAGCTCTTTAACCCAGTAAGGTAGCCCATCTTGGGCAGGGGTTTGCGACTCCACCCCTTAAAACTTACTTGCTACTCAAAGTGCAATGCAGCCTTATGCTCCTCAAAACAACCCTGCACTCCACCCAAATCAATGAGCAAACCAAATTTGAGTTTTGGCCAACATTGCTTATGCTCACTTTGCACTTAGACCCCTGGGTAAGGAAATCTACTTTCCCTTCATACCCAGCTATGGGCAAATATCAAGGTAGTTGGAAGCCTTTTGGTGTGAAAGGTAGTCCATCTTAGGTTTGGGGTTGGCAGTTCCTCTCAATAAAACCATAAATCTCTGTACAAACTCACAACTGTAACTACTATGCTCCTCTTAGGAAGAACAGCCCCTCTCTTTACCCAGACGCCTGAAAAGGTTGTTCTTCTGCTTTTCGAGAGAAGATTTTGTTGTCAGCAGATGGTGTAGCTTTTATTGAAATGAGATTGTGCGTGACAAATCAAAATGTCATCTTTTTCACCCCGTTCAATTTGTACTGATCAATCGATCAGCAGAAAGCTGTTTAGAAGAAGAAAAAAAGGTAAGAAAAGCACTGTTGGGATTTTCTATTGTTTGAATGATCACTACATCTACCTAAGACAACTAATCTTCATGAAATCCTTGAAAGAAGATGTCAGTTGAAAGATCATTTGAGGTTGGCGTGCTTTCGGTAGAACTAGGTCATCCTTCAAGAATGAGGAAATCCCATTAATCCTAGAAAGAAAAGTCTACGACCAATGCTTCTTCCCGATGATCACCTATAGAGATGAAACATGAAAACTAACAAAAAGATTAACCTTCAAACTGAGAGCCATGCAACGTGCACAGGAGAGAATTCTGCTCAACCTCACATGGAGGAAAAACAAGACAGCACAGTAAAGAAAAGACAGGAGTCAGAGGTATTGAAGAAATCATTAAGAAACTCAAATGGTGATGGGCTAACCATGTTGCAAGAATGGCAGACAACCGCTGGACATTATATCTCATAACGTGAATCCCTAGAGATCATGTGCAAAACTGTGGCTAACAGAGAATAATGGCATAATGAACTAGAGAAAATCCGAAAATACCGATGCCTAGGATAGAGAGATCTTCCTTGGGGAAGGTCTGTGTCCGATGATAGACGCTAAAAGACTGATGGTCGAGACATTTTCTTTCTCTCTTAAGATAGTAATTCCATCAACAGTCTTATGTTTTAATCTGGAATCAAAGGGAAAATGCATACTTATAAAACTATGTAACTACTACCACTTCTCAAGTACAAGTCTATTGGTGTTACGATAGATAAAGAGAGACAGAATGTAAGTATTATAATAAAAGGACAGGAAGACTGGGAAATTAATTTGAAGTAATTGCGAGGAGAAAAAGGAGTAGATTTGTTAGAAATACTCTGCAGAGTGTCAAGTTATATTATGAAATAATTGCATATAACAGCTACTTCCTCTATTCTTTTACTGTCTTGTTCACATCATTCATTAAGAGGGTAGGAAAAGAAACAGAAAAACTGACAGACAGAAAATATAGTAAGAGAGCAAATTGATAATGTTAAATGTCAGACATTGCTGTCTGCTTTTAAAAAATGGAATGCATTACCAATTACTACCAGGGAGAGAAAGAAATTATTTATGATTTATTTGTTGTAACTCTTAAATATTGTTATTTTTAAGGCTGAATTTTTGTCAAAACTGGAATGAAACAAATAAAATTGAAAGAAAAATTCAGTACATTATAATTTCAATCAATTAAAAAATGTACATCCTAGGAACAGTTTATACATATCAAAAATGAGGAAATGGTTTATTTATATATATTGCTACCCAATCACAACTCAACTTACACGCATATGATGTATTTACTAATTTTGAATTTCCAGCATATTTATTTTTTTTTAGGCCCAACATAAAAAATTCTGTTTGTGTCTGTCAAAAAATAAAATGACAATTTCAGGCCTAGGAAACATCTGACAAAATTGAAAAATCTTAATTCTGTGGTATTTAAAATATGATAAAACGTTTTTTTTTTCAAACAGAGAACAATATCTAGTGGAATGTATTCTTTTGAGGGTCTTGTGGCTTGTCTTGCATATTTTTGAAAAAAATTATTGAATGGTCATTACTGGACAATGGTCATTCAATTAACAGTAAATAGTAAATACATCCACTTCCCACACTAATAGTTAATACTTAATTGTTACATTTTCCTTCTATACCTATTTTCATAAATATGTGACCATAATGATAATTTGGTAGTTTTATAAACAACTTGAATTTATAAAAATAAAATTCATATACAACAAAAGCTCTATATCTTTCAATGGGAATGAATCACTATTTTTTTTTTTTTATATATAAATCAATTGTTACATATTCTATTAAAAATACCAACCAACATGCAGTACATTTCATTTCTTGCTTTGATTAGAACATAAGCAAAACCGATACTGAATATTACATACTCAACTTTCTTTTCTGTGTTGAATTTGATTATTTTTCTTCCAATTCATCAAGTGTCATTTATGGGTAAATTTTTGAAAACTTAATCAGATGGGTTTTTCACCTGAAAGTAAAATAAAAAACCTGACATATTTATTTGTGTATAATGTGAGAAACTTGATATAAAAAATTAGAGTCAAAATTACAGGTTAGGATTATACTAGAGTGTAAAAAAAAAAAGAGGTTTTCAAAAATTAATTGAAATTTAAATGAATTGAAGAAATGTTCCTGAAGTTTTGCTCATTATTAGCAAATGATTTAAATGAAGCTGTTTTACAGTTTTTCGTAATTACTGAAAAAAAACTGTTGAATCTATTGAAGTTACATTTACAGTTTTAAAATTTTACCTTTGAATGATGATGAATCAATCAACATTTTTTCCTAACATTAAAAAGTCTGTCACCAAATGGACTTATGCCGAATCAAATGATGCCTACACTCAAGCGGCTTTGCCAAATTGCCCTGTTCTGTTGTCTGATATGTTTGAGAAACTCAATAAATTTGATATTTTCATACTAAAATCCAAAATTCAAGTGTTTGTGAAAAATTTACTCCGAAGAATCCAAGATTGTTTTCCTGTAAACAAAAACATAACATTATCTTTATAATGATGGTAGTTACTCAGCCAAAACAGCATATTATAGACTGAGTCTTTTTTCTAGCCCTACATTTTCAGGATGCTCTAATTTAGAGGAAACAAGTTCAAGTGATTTTCAACTGTTACATCATGTTTTGGTGGGGGGTTCCAATTTTCTATACAATTGCAATGCTGAAATAGATCCTTATTTTATGGTCAATTGGGGGAGGGGTAGACTTGAAAAAAATTCCATGAGATTTTTTTACAGAATACCATTCCCATAGGAAAATTCATTAAAAAATGAATATTCTTTAAATTCTTATTGAATTCAGTCCATTAGCATATTTTTGGTGGAATTTTGAAATGTATGTGAAAATTGAGCTGAAATTTCCCAATCCTATTTCTATTAGTATGATAGAATACAAATGTAAACAATGTTTCAAACGTGGTTATCTCTGGTTTCATATTGTTTACAGAAAAAAAAATTGAGTAGTTACTTTATGCTTTTTCTTCTATTGATAAGCACAAAGATCACTACAATACAATTGACAGGTCTCAAGTTACAGACACACTATTGTTGCCGGACTGATACAAGTTTGCACCCCATTATTGCCAGACTGTTGCTATTTTTTTTGACGGTTGTTGCTAGTCTAATACAAGACTGTTGCTCGCTTGCACATCATTGTGGTTAGTTTTCAAATGTTTGTTGCCAGACAATTGTTTATTTGCAAGTTGCTGGTCTGTAGCCAGAGAGTTGCTAGTTTTTAAACTATTGTTGCTAGTCTGTGGCCAGTTTGCCCTTTATTGTTGCCGGACTGTTTTCAGTTTTCAAACCATTGTTGCTGGTCTGTTGCAAGACTGTACATTATTGTTGATAGTCTGTAGCTAGTTTTCAAGCCATTGTTGCCCGATTGTTTTTAGTTTGCACACCAGTCTGCACATCATTGTTGCTAGACTAGTTTGTACACCACTGTTTCTTGTTTTTGACCTCATTGCTAGTTGATACTCCATTTTTGCCTGACTGATGTTATCTTACACAACATTGTTGCCACACTGTTGCTAGTTCGCACTCCATTGTTGCCAAACTATTACTAGATCCATTTTCTGTTGTATGTTTTCTTATTCCTCACTTTCCTCTGGTGCAGAGCTTTCCAAACAGTGTGTCACAACACTTCAGAGCACCGCCAATGATATAGTTGCAAAAATAGATAATGATTTAGAATACTCCATTTAATAGAATAAACAAAAATGAAATAATATTAGAATCTCACAAAATGTTTCAAAATGAAGTATAATTTCTATATCTTTCAAAAGATACTTTTCCTGAGTCAGTTGAACTGTTATGATGATATTATTTATACTAGGTTGTAGTTGAATATTGGTGCTCAAGATTCAGTTGTGATGCCATCTATTTGAAGATTACTGCAATGCACTATAATAAAATAATTGAAAAAAAATGTAATAAAATAAGGGGCTATAGTGTTTCTGCCTATCAGTTGAGGTTAGTATTTTTCCAATGCACACTACAGTGTATCTATGTTAGAATTTCAAATAGCTGGATAATCCTTGTCTGTATAGGGTGTATTAATCATTATGTATGGTAGGGTCGGACTATTTTCCTCGTTATATATTCATTTGTTCACAACAATTGGAAGCAGAGCTGGGTTAAGATTTTGCGGGCCCCTGGGTTACTGGTGCTGTGAGGCCCCTTGTAATGTTATCAAAAGAAAAAGAAAAGTTGAATAATTTAATTTATTTTTACAAGGCTAACAACAGTAGAATCTCAAACATTTGCTCTGCATAATTTCTCCAAAACATCAATTCAGTAAATTGTAAGTTACTTCGTTTTTTAGATGCCATGAGAGTAAGTCCGTTTCTTCTTGTGCCATTGTTGATCTGGGAACATTCTTTCTTGGAGAAGTACCTCTCTCCAATTGCATAAGTTATCATTGGAAGCAAGAAAATCCTTACTGCTTTTTCAACATTAGGGAATGAAGAAGTTAATCCATTGTTTACTTCAAGGTTGCAGATATCTGAAGCTCATGTTTCATGCTTGTGTCTGGATTACAATGTTTACTACAAATATAAGTACAGTATATTAATTGAACCTTTTTAAATTGATAATTTAGAGTATGCATGCATTGATTCAGCATTCACAAATGAAATAGCTTTTGACTTAATCTTTGGAGGCCTCTAGGCTGCTGACCCTAAAGCATATACTGTTACTGCTTGAAAGAAGGGGCGTACACACTTTGTTCATTGGAAGCAATCAGCAAGGGAAACAGCCCAGAAGTTGACACCAAAAAACATAACTCGTATATACAAAAAATGAATTTGATGTGACCAGTGCAATCGAGCATGCACTCTGAAAAGTGACTGTATTCCAGAACCAGCTGGATAGTTTTTTCAGATTTGAAGGATATCAATATAGTGAATGAAATAAGCTATCAGTAGTGGTAAATACTGCATCAATGTACACTGTAGTGTGTATTCATCCGTAAGAGATTGAAACAATAATTACAGCAATTATACGAGTTATTTATCTTAATCCCTTCTACATGTTTTAGATTTATGAGTTTCAACTTCTTAATTCTTTTTGAAATTCTATAATACTACCACAAAAAAAAAAGCTGATGTGTTTGTGAATGTATGCAGGGCATTTATTTGAACTTGTGGCTGATTGACCATTGTCAGAGACAACCAAATGGCTCCTTTTTTCTTTTTGCTTCTTACCTTTCCAGATAGGGGTAGGTAAGGCTCCTATCACTAGTTTAACAACCACTGACCCATAATTCTACTCATTCCAGCAGAAAGGCATTGAGTTCAATTTTTTTTAAAGTTTTTTGCTTAACTATGACAATCTTATCAGAATCATTGTGTACAGCACAATTGAATGGACAATAAACTTTTTGGAAATGTATAAATTCAGTTGTGGTCTGACATTTTTTGGTCAAGTATCTTTATTATTCCTCAGATAGTGTGATAAGAACAACAGGGATGAAGGTACCTCATCCTTGTAGTTCTATCTTTCCTTCAAGTGTATATTGCATCTGACAGTCCTTAAGTGTTGCCTAGTATTTTTTTGTCTACCTCCTCACCATGGAAAGTTTTTGAATTCACAAATCCAAGTAGTGTAGTCTCATACTGAACTAGACCAATGTTTCCCAACCTTATTCCCGCAGATCTCTTACTATTCTCAAAAAATATGTTCAATTGATCGTATGATTACAGTAAAAATAAACCATTACAAGTTTTCAGAAATTACTTTTTTTTGTAAAATATATACATTATAAATTGGGAAGGAATTGGGAGGAACATCAATGGGATGTATGACACTGTTGGAAACCAAAACCACCCAAGTCTCATGCATTTTGATACAGTCTCATGCTCACAGACATGAAAGGAAAATTCTTATGCACTTCATAAAATGTTTATTTCAGTGACTGATTAGCTTAAATTGTGATTTAGGGCTTATCTCGGATACACAAATTTTCTGTGGGAGCATGGATTCTTCCCTAGAAGCCCCCCCCTTTCCCCCTGCACTTGGAATTTTTATTTTTTTGGCGTGGGTAGAGGGGATTGGTCACACAATGCTCACTAATTCTTAACATTGAAACTTGACAAGTATGGAGACATTCAGTCAAAACTTTCACCTAAAGTGTGTGCATAGCTTTCTTCAGGTTTTAAGCTGGTCTGGCTTGCTACCCAACTACAATGGAACTAGAGCACTGAAAATTCAAATATATACTCCATATTATGTCTAGAAAAAAACTTTTTTTGAATTCTTTCCACCATCCCCTTGCCCAAATAGGATCTTATTGGCAGGGTTCGATTTTGATGTAAGTTCATGCTAAATTGGTCCCATAGTTTGTATCCAGTAGCATTCGCACTTGCTTTTTGCAAGTATTCAGACTTTTTTTATTGATTACTGCCATGTTGAAAGCAAGAGATGTAACTTATTCACCCCCTTATTTAATTTTTTAATTGATCAATCCCTACACGCATGCTGCAAAAAGACGTTGGTCTCATGACAATTCCTATTGTATGACTAACCAGACCTGTTCCATTTTTTTACAGGTCTCTTTGAAGTCTGTTTCAATGGTAGACAGCTGGATTCTACTTCAGCATTCAGTTTATTAGTTGTTATTGTTGTTTATGTCAAAAATAGTTGGAAAGAGAAATACTCTAATAACTTTCTTTGATGGCTGTGGATATGTTTTTGATAATCGATAAATTTTTTTTTTTTTTTTTGATGATTTTGATTTTGTCAACTGTTTACCGCTAGGGGTCTGCAAGCCCCACTGTGCGAACCACTGGACTATACTCAGAAAAAACAACCTTTGGTAACACAAAAACCAACATGTATGCTAATTTTTGATATGGAAAGTCTTAATTGCCAAATATTGTTCTCCTGGGCACTGGTTCCTGTATGGAGTCCACACTTCAATTACTTATATGAATTTCTGAAAAAATAAATGTATAAGGCTGCATTCCCCTTCCATACTAATTCTGGGGCATTTTTTTTTTTTTTGCATAAAAGATTGTAACAGAAGTAGTTTATATTTAACCAACGAAATGAATGCATTTTTTAGTTTTGAATTGTGGCTAAAAGTCTGATTCTGTCTATCTGTATGTAACCTCTAAGTAGCTGAAATGATGCATAGTAGCCAGAGGTTTTGAATAATGGCACCCCTAAAAAGTATTTTTTATTACTTATTGGAAGCAAAAGCCTCATTTAGGCTTTCTGCTGGAATTAGCTGAAATCCCACTCATAGGTTGGGTTTTCAGTGAAAATTTTTTGTCATCAAACATCATTATCATTAATTTTAAAGAGTTTTACAAAAATCTATTCCTCTGCTTTACCATTGTTTTTTATCTCTTATAATCTTTCTTAGAAAAAAATCTCTCCAAAAGTATTGATTTTCTATTATCATTGAATTTCATTTCTATCAAATAGAAATATGGTCAAAATAAAAGAGGGAAAAGCAGTGAGAAAAGAATAATAGGTTAATGTAGAAGTTTCGAACATTTTTGATAGATTCTTTTATTCATATAAATTCATAGCATCATTATTCAGTCAACAAAGTATTTTTCTGACCTTACACAACCCTTTACTTAAATTGTGTATTTCACCAGAAACAAACAAATGAGTCAGTTGGCTGATGTTAAAATTACCAAATGGCCATTAAAAAAATGATTTAAAAAAATTCATTTCATCAAAGAATAAGCCCCCCCATCCTCTCACAGTTTTTATTAATTTATTCAAATTTGATTCTTTTGTGTAAATTTTCAAAAAGAGACAGCTCAAATTAGAAATTCTTTCTGATATGAAATCAATGAAGCAAGCAAAAGAGAAGCTATACATGTTTTTTTGTGTTTAATGAATAAAAATAGATTAAAATGAACAAAAAATTTAATGAGAACTAGTTGACCTTGTGGTGCCGTATATATCTTATTTTAAAAACTTCCCCTGGGTCTATTGAGTTTGAATGCAAAATTTGGTTGGGTAGATGAAGCTTTCAGTATTATATAAAAATAGATGGAAATCAGATCATCGTCAAAGTGAGAGCGAATACTGACCTGACAATTTTTTTTTTTTTTTGTGAAAGGAGAAACCATATATGAATTTTGCACACTGGCAATGGGTAAAGTCAAACATTCAAACAAGTAGTTGTTCAAAATCAACTGTGGTAAAATAATCTAATGGATATGTAAGTCCATACATTTCTAATATGTGTGGTCTATTCGGAAAGTATCCAGCTATTTTGATTATCTTCAGAGCCCGTTACATAGCCTTGAGATAACTTGGCAACCAATCAGAGTGGACACTCTTCAGTGGGGTTACTCTGTCAGCAAGAGAAAACAGAAAGGTTTTGCATGGCAATTTCAGAAGAGAGCTATTTCAAAAAGATATAGTAGAATTAGTGTGTAAGGTCCCAAGGGGGGTACTTTGAAGGGGACTTGTGCGACATTGCCCCCAATAGGCTCTATTTTTTTTTTCCATAGTATCAAATGGCTGGTTACTTTCCCGACAGACCTCGTGTATCAAATCATTTGTTTTTATTATACCAGATATCTATTTATTTTCAAAATTCACTCAATTATTTCATTGGAAAGCAGGAAACCACATTTGAGAGACACAGACCAAAGTAATGATCGAACGTCTCTAATCTGGCCCAGCATGGAACCTGGCCAGTGCTTGACTATAGAAATAGACTTTCAAGACCGATTTTTTTCCAACAAAAAACTGTCCAAAATTTTTTCTCTGAATCATACATTGCAGACAATCTGACCCTATAGTACTCCCAGAGAGTTCCTTTGTCTAATTTTTCCAGTGACTTCACCTTTTACGAAGTAGAAGAGACTGCTGGGGAAGCTAAGCCATTTGATACATATCTTTAGATCAGTGTTTCTTTTGTGGTGAATACAATGACATTTGAACATTCAACATGAACAATTATTTTTAGTATGTAAGAAAAGTATACAAATGTATATAAAAGCACACATCAAATAATCATATTTACACAATATTCTAAGACCTCAAACATAGGTGTGGTGTTATGAACATAATTCTTTTTAAAATAATTTGCATCTGTTGATAGTACTACATATTCTTTAGTCCTATCACTATGCTAAGAAAGAATTTTCTGATATTCAATCTATTCGCTTTCACCATGTATGCATGGTCTCTCAGTTCCTTGTACTCCCTTTCAGTAAAAAATACATTAGGATCTACCAATTCTATACCATGTATAATCTTGAACATTCCCATTAAGTCTTCCCAATCTCTCCTTATTTTCTGACCATGTCAACCCTAACTCATTTAATTTAGTACCAGAATTAAAAAATATGAGCACTGAAAATAACTTAGTTGCTTGTTTCTTGACTTCTACCAGAAGATTTTTCATCTTTCTCCAAGTATGGTGACCAAGCCGAGCAAAAATTTCAAAACGCCCACTGTTTTCAACACAGTTGCTCACAGCCCACCCAATAGTTGAATAGCCCACCAGTGGGGGATATTCCACAGGTTGAAAAACACTGCTCTAGATGATATTGACACTTGATGCATATATGTATATATTATCATTACAAACAATATTTGTGAAGGTTCACCACACTTATTGAACATCCTCAGGTGACCAGTTATACATTTGTAGGAGATACAGTTGCAGGAGGAAGTCTGGTCACTGGAGAGGAGTGCTCGTCTTCTGGTGCTGCCTTCTTTCTTTTGCTTTTGCTCTGCGTTCAGTTCTAGCACATTTAGTTTTGGTTCGTAGACTGACCTTGTGTCGCCATGCATTCCTTTTGGCTACCTCTTTTATCCACTCACAGGGGTTAATGCCGCAGAGATGAGAGCCCTTTCCAAGGAGTCCCTGTATCTTTTTTGTGGGACACCACTTCTTTGCTAGCTTTGCGTTAGTTCTCTGGAAAAGGAGAATCTTCAGCAGCTGATGATCCTCCGTCCTTGCAACATTGCCTGCACATCACGGGTGGATCTTTCGCAATATGGCATTGTTGCTTGTAGGCCTGGTTTTGTTTGTGAAGAAGTTGCACCTGTCTACTTTGATAATAAGAGTGCTCATGCAGCATAATTGCCGATGGTGTACAACCAAGAATACAACACTGTGTAACAGGGTGGGCAATACTATGGCTTTGTGAACTTCAATTTTCGTTTCTTCCTTGAGGTTTTTGATTCCCAGAAATGCTTGTGCAGTCTACCAAAGACTTGTATATGTATATATGTAATAGCGGAACAAGATACAATTTAATAACAATATTGGAAAAATTATCACACTTTTTTTTATACTTTATTTCCAGGACATTTTTCGATGTTTGCCACCTTTTTCATACTGGGATATGTTGATTTTAAATTGAATTTTGTTCGTTGCCATAGGAACTTTTTAAGAAATATCAAGAACTTACCGACTTGGAAGAATTTATGAACACAAAAGGGCATTAAGAATAGATGATACATTAACTGCACTCTTGGTCCACCAAAACTAAGAGGATCACAATTTTGAAAAAAAAATATAAAAATATGAAAGAAAGTATGGAACAGAGCAAGAAGACAGACAATAGAAACAGTACTAATATCAGAATCAAACACAATAGAGCAATGACCGGATAAGATCTATATATCATTACTATTAGCTAAGATGATATTGAAAAGTTAGAAAACATCGAAATGCATCCCGTAAAATAAAGTACAAAACAAAGTGCAATAATTTTCCCAATATTATCATTAAATTGTATATATATGCCATGAATGTATACATATATCCGTACACACACACACACACACACACACACACACACACACATATATATATAAACATATATATATATATATATATATATATATATATATATACACAGACACATGTGCAGAGAGCCAGACAAACATATATATAGAAGAAAAGAGATTATTGAATTCTCTGTTCCATCATGGATTTGTACTTGTACTTAATTCAAGTAAATCAAAGTTGATTAGGATCATCAAATGTTTCCCATTTAGGTAATGATGAGACTTGCTCGATTTTGCTCATTAAATAAGGGATAATGATTCCTGTATGAAAGTAATGCATGCTATTCAAGTAAGAACTGTCATTGTAAGGGTTAAATTCATGACAATAATGGGTATTTTTCATTATATACTCCATGTTATTAGAAACTGTCAACCAGAACTGTCTGCATAGGTTTCTGGCTGTGTATATATCATCCATACTGACTGCACCAATGGAGCTAAAAAGCTGAAAATTTCAATGTTTACTCCTTGTAGTGTCAAGAAAGATCTTCTATGTTTTGTTTTTGCATTTTTTTTAAAATTCCACTCCTAAATAGGGTTTTAGTGGAAGGGTACAATTTATGATGTGTGTTCATGCTAAATTGACCCCTTCCATACCTGTTTTTATGAAATTCAAAATTTTTGTATTGGTCACCGCCCAACAAAAGGCAAAAGAAGTAACTTATTTATTGATCACCTTTTTCCCAATTTTTAATTGATCACCCCAACATGACATGCTGCCAAAAGACGTTCTATTGATTGACTAACCAGACCTGTACTATTTATTATTAGCATTTTTGTATTGATATAGATATAGATATATTCAATAAGATATATCATACATGCACTAGCTTTATTTTGTCAGTTATGCTTGTCTCCAATTTCTAACCACTATCAGATTTTTCTGAAAAATCTGACTTCACGTAAGGGAATTTCCTCACTTGGGCCATTTTTTGTTTTCTGGTTAATTTATTGATTTTTCCACGTTTCTGTTTGTATTTGACAAGTCCTAATGTCTTCTACACAGGCACCCCCTAGTAATTGGTGCCCTGGGCAACTGCCTACGTTGATCAGACCTAGGGTCAGCCCTTTATTTATCTGTGGTTTATCAAAATATAGTATCTAGAGCCAAAATTCTTCTTATAGGTGTATGTACATATATTGCCTGAAATTTTTGAATTGAACATAATCAGTAATCCATGAGTAGTTCAGACTAATATTCTCATCCTTGTTGGTTTTATCATTGGCTGATGCATTCTTTGGCCTTCCTCAGGTGTATGATTCATCTGGTGGAAGGAGGGTTCCCACTTCAAATCAAAGAATCAGAATATTCCTTACCGACGCCTCTGTTAACATTGAAGAATTTATACCATCTTTTTATATGGGTACATCAAGTTGAGGTTACATATAACAATTATACTGCACCATTATCCTTTAATGACTTTTAGGTTCCAACTTTCAAACCCCTCCACCCTAAGTGAGAAGGCCTGATCGAGGAAGAGGAGCAAATGCAACCCCCTCCTTCAAGCAGACACCCATAGATGTAGAATTAGGTATGATAAGAAAACCCAATCTACTGAACGAATTGGGAAACCTTAGAAAAACTGAAATTTCCTCATACTCTGGCAGACCCAAACAGGCCCAGAGTTGAAAATTGCACAATCCAAATACTGCTCAAAAAATGAAAATTAATGATAGAAGAAATAAAATTGGAATTGAGGGAAGATATTTCATGCCAGCCATATTTTGTAAAAATGGGTAAAAATAACAATCTAGTTTAGAATTATTCTTACATTGTAAATAGAACCCCTTCCTAAAAGCTTCAAAAATATTTTTTTCTAAAAACTGATAAATTTTATAGAACGTACATATCTCATTTTATATGTTTATATATAATTCTTCAGCGGGTCAAAAGTGGAGGGAAACTTTTTCCCACCTTAAAGAGATCGAAAGTGATGGGAAACTTTTATTACAAGTCTTAATCCTTTAGTCCTTTTTTGTTACTCCGTAAATACTTAACCCAGCGTAGATGGCTACTTTTGCTAGTACATGCATATATTGGTTTTGATGAACACACAGATTTCTTGTTTATTTTTTCTGCTTTTTGATTATGCTCTATGATATTACAAGATGTGAATGGGTTGAATTATAGAAGAAGAAAGAAACAACAACGCCTCCTGCTGGCAGCATAATGTTGTCTCTTCTTGTGTGTTTCTATAAATACTCTAAATCAATAAAACTCAAAAAGACGGCATATTGATCTGTGCAGTTATGTTCGTCTTTGCTTCGTCTCCCAACCATGATTCTTCTTGTAGGCTATGGTAAAGAGATGGGATCAAAATCTCTTATCTCAAAGACACAATGTCCTTTTCGTCTCCGTTAAACAACGAGCCTACTGCTGTTGCTGCTGCTATGGCTTCAACTACCAAGTAATACAGTCATCCCCCATTGCAATGTGGGTGTTGGGGTCCAAGAAAGCCAACTTCATTATAATTAAGCTGCGATCACTGTGGGGTGTTTATGGGCAATATTAGATGATAGGCAATAGGTGAAAGGAAACAACGTCATCTATCATTTGAAAACTTTGATTTGAATAAATAAACAAAGGCATTCTTTAATGTTTGTTTTTTATTAAATAATACTACCAAAATTAACTGAATTTGAACCAATGGCAAAGTTGGGTTGCTTTTATCATACATAGGTCACCTGCAAAATAGTGATCATTAATAAACTAGTCTTTCAAGTCATTACTAGTAAGTTCAGTCCCTGCTTTTTACTGAACTGAGCTATTTTTCATGACCAAATTTGATACTGAAATTTGGTTCAAAAAATAAAATGTGATACTGAAGGGAAATTTACAAAAGGTTTTAGCTGGTATACGGTGTTGACAGCTTTGAAGATTGACTACTGCATTATGACAGTGATATTCATTATACTGATTTCATAAATAGACTAGAAAGTAAATGTCAATGTGATAGATACTAAGAACTGAACAAAAACCAGTTCCCATATAGCTACAATGCAGTGAAAGTAATCTTGTCTTGTTTTGATTTTCTATTTTTTGGTCAAGTGTCTCAATATGATATCAGCAAACAGGTCGAATCTGCACAGTTGAAAATTAAACTGATTTTTCATTCAATTCAGTATGAAAGAAAAGACCTTTAGCTAACACAAGTTTTTTTGCTTCTCAGGATTTCAACCTTTGGCCTTTCAACCGTTCGGCTATCTGAGCGTTTGGGAATTCAACATTTGGGTTACAACCGTGATGGAAATGGATTTTTTGAAACTAGAAATATGCTGAGGTTGGGAAGGAAGGGGTATATAGGCTTTACCCCCCCCCCCCTTGGGGAAGTCCATCACCCCTTTCATTTCCATCTCTGGTTTACAATGTTTGCGCCAGTATAATTTGAGATTATAAACCGGACCCGCTTTGGCAGAAGAAGGAAATGGCTTCGGTACCTTTTTATAGAATTTGGCTACTTAGTTAAATTGGCTCTATATTTTTACCTGGTATATTTATCACTAATGCTCCTGGGTCTGGCGTAAATGTGACAGTCTTATCCATCACACATCATCACTCCAAATAGAATTTTTTAAATTGACAGAACAAAAGCAAAAGTCTAGCATATAATAATAATTTATTATATGCTAGACTTTTTTAGTGTTCATTGCCAGACAAAAGGCGAGTGAAGAAAATCATTCATTGAGTACCACATTTTCCAATTTTTTAATTCGTCACCCTCAGGATGGCATGCTGCCTAAAGCATTAGTCATATGACTAACCATACTTGTTGCCATAAGGTCTACACAAGGCTATATCAACCTTAAGCAAGCTTTTCTTGCTGTATTTAGTTCATTCATACATTTGTAAAATCTTATATATAAATATCTATGTGGTTAACCAGACTTTACGCGAGTCTTTCTGTGTCCGCATTGACAGGTGTATGTATATGTATTTAACAAAAGATTCAGTCCTGGATTAACTAATTAGTGAAAATAACGTATGCTACAGGCCCCACAATTTCAAGGCCCCTGCACAAAATGCTTGCAAGCAATCAGTCCCTATTCAGTAATTCTGTGATTGCTCTATTACTATAGTACTGTATTGCCCCCAAATTTTATGAATGACTGCGTGTTGAATATTAGCAATTTTAGCTAATTATCAACCTTGATTTTAGTTATTATTTTAATACAGTAATTAATGAGAGTCTAGGTATGTACATATGTAATACATTTGATGAATTTGTTTCAATATTTATGTTTGTTTTCTTAATTGTGGGTCCGTTCATAACATGCTACAGATTCGGCACTTGCTTAATCCCATTTCATTTACCTACATGAATTGCCATTATGCTTATTAGCTTTGTCTTCTGCCTCAGTATGGAAATGCTGCTCTTCTACGCAGTATCTTTGTACACATTTCTGACACTACTGCGTGATAACATTTCTTAGGAGGCAAAGGTTAATTCAGCCTTGTAATACTTGTCTCTGCTGTTGTCATACTCCAGCATACACCATGTCATTTGTTGTGAGGAAGAAGTACAGGCTAATCCAATTTGCTCTTGAGTGCTCTTTGCTCCCCTCAACTCCTATTATGTTGAGTGATCCCCCCCTAACTCCTGTAATGTTCTTATCATGTTGAGTGCATCCTCCACTACCACTCATGTCATGTTATGTGCTCCCTTCTCTCTGACTCCCTTTCAACTCAAACTCCTATTATCACCTTAAGCTAATATCTCTTTCACCCTGCACACGTTCATTTACATGATTGGTGAGATTGCCTAATTGGTAGAGTTCATTTGATCAAAACAAGGATATAAAACAACTATTTTTTACAATCAAAAGTTTATGTAATCAAAATGAAATCAAACTCTTATCTACAAAAAATACGTAAATTTCACCAGTTAGGTGTATTATATATATAACATATCTTGAGGGACAATAGTCAATTCAGCCTTGTAATGCTTATTTCTTCTGTTGTCATACTCCAGCATACATCTGGAATTCATAGTCTGATAGAAGTGCAGGCTTATCTGATTTGCTGTTGAGTACTTCTTGCTCCCCCACTTCTATTATGTTGAGTGCTCCCTCCCCCAACTCCAGCATGAGTGCTCAACCCTTTACTTTGGCATGATGAGTGCTCCTTTTGCCCCAACTCCTGTTTTGTTCAGTGCTCCCTTCTCCTCCAACTCTTGTTATGCTCAGTGCCCCCCCCCCGGCTGACACGCTTTATGTTTAGTGCCTTCTAACCCCTCTCATTTTCAGTGCCCCCTCCCTGATTCCCCTTATATAAGTGTCCCTCCTGCTGAACATTTATTATCTCTTTCACCTTCTTCAAACACTTCTTCCACACATTTTCATTCACAATTTTATTCACTACCATATTCGATCAGTAAAATATTTCCTAACCAATTCTGGTTTCATTTTAGTTGATGTTTATTTTCTTTCATTTTTTTTCTATTCTGAGTTATTCTCTATCGATTCTATTCAAAAGCTTTTACAGCCAGATTTTCTCTTAAACAGACTTGCTCGAAATATTTTCTTTTGTTTCTCTTTCTTATATTTTAATGTCTTTCTTGCTTTCTATTTTCTCTCTTCTTTGATGAAAATCGAGCTGTAACTTCTATATAGCAACTTTCTATACGCATCACTTCCCCAATTGAAAAATCTTAAAAACCACTAATGAAGAGAAACACAACATTTACTAAATGGATACAAAGCCTCTTAACATTGTAGATTTTGCAAGCATATGATCATAGGAATGTTGTTATCAGCTGAAAGGCTCTAATATAAATCCATTTTTTTTTTTAGATTCTATTTCTGCAGTGATTCATCCATTTTATGTGCTTACAGAATCTGTGGTAAATGTCTAAATATATGCTGACTTCTTTATTGTTATGTGTTTGCTTATATTCTTTATGTACTACTAGTCCACAACTCGTTGCTTCGCTGCGGGTTACAATATTGGTTGATGGCTGCTACTGATTCTATGTGATGGACACATTAGGAAGAGAGAGGAACCGGGTGGAAAGGGGGCTGATTAGTGCTACTGATACTATAAGTGTGACAGACATGCCTCTTATTCATTGATCACTCCTTTTTCCAACTTTTTAATTGATCAACCCCTTCACAGCATGTATTGGTGGTGTTGAATCATAATTTCTCTTGGAATGCTATTTACTAGGTTATTTTATGTCAATTTTTTTCTGATAAATAATAAAGACATTAGAAATTCTTCGAAAGAATGTTCTACATTCCTTTAGGAAATTGAAATACTTTTAAGATAATGATAGATATTAACTGATTTCAATCAATATGATGATGATGATGATCTTTATCTCTCAATATGAGTATGGCAGCACCTAAAAGAGCACACTGTCATGTGTCCTCCATGGAGCTTCATGTGCTTGAGAAAGGATCAGGTGCACAGTCTGGTCCTAGTTTAGCAATATCTTGTGGTAGAGCATAGGCTGATGCAGTTACAAAACAATCTTGTCGCTACATACAGTTACCAATCTGGGTTATGACCTGACTTGATGTTGCATAACTTCGATGATCATCTGAGAACCAGTGTACCCAACACGATTTGACTGTATTAATCAATTAATATTCGTGTTGACAAATTGCATTACATGCTATTTAATGTATAATTGATTATAACCTACACGCAATATTTTCAGCTAAATGTCTACTTCATATGGATAACCAAACATAATCAATGATTTACATTACTGTTTATGCATGGCGAAATAGCAACATCTGACTTCATGTTATAGTGAATGTAATTGATACTCTAAGCTTTTGTAGAGGTGAGGATGTGGCTCCTGCATAGGTAATGTAAGGTGTGAAAGGGTCATGTTTAATAGGTGGAAGAAGTGTATTACTTTTTGCTTTTACCATCCCATAACTCTTTAAAGTAGGCCATGCAGCAAGCGAGAAGTGAAGAACAAAAGGTAAGGGTCCAGTTAAGAATTATAATTACTAGGTAAATCAGACTTTCAAGAAAAACTTTTAATCACCACCACCTACAACAGACTGGTCTAAACACTGTTGCTGGGTTTAGGTAATTCATATGTTCTGACATTTATGTATATCTAGACTTTGCCCAGTCCCAACCATCAATTTGCAATGTTAGTTTAATGCAAATTGATCCTTCAATTAGTGTCTAGCAGTATTCATAATTATTTTATAAAAATTTGGATCTAAGTGATAACTGCTCAACAAAATGCAAGAAAAGTTATTTGTAACAATGAATGTGAATTGTTCTAATTTTTATATTCTTTGTTCAATGTTGCCATTTGATAATTGTTATCTAGAAGAGTCTGTCCCAAAATAATCACTATAAGTGGCTTACTCTGTATTACAAATGTTTGAGATAATATTTCTACAGCTTCAAGAAAACCGTTATCATTCTGTGATTCTCATACATGGAATGAGACATTTGATGGAATATGCACTTAGTCTATTTCTCTGTCTTTATCTTAATGTGAAGTACAAGTTCATATTTGAACTGGCAAGTTCCCATTTCTATCCTGGTGGCAAAAAGGGTTTTGTTTTTATTTTACTACGGCAGGGCTCATTCTATTTAGAATATACCTGTACAGGGGATCTGGGTTTTGATTTTCTTTCACTGAACAAATTGTTGTTATTTACCCTCTTCTAATGATTCTTTTTGTTAACAGAACAACTATATGTTTATCAAGATTCCATTCTGAAAAAAAGTTCACATGACAAAAAATGCTTTTTTGAATGAAAAGATAAGTGTCTGTAAAAAACATTTATAAAAGTCAAATCTGAATAATTATTTGCTCTATAAGCCTGTATACTCTCAAAGTCATTTTTTTATACTTCTAATCTATATTTATAAGGAAGCATACATAATTATCAATTAGATAAGCTTAATTATACTAATACTACAAGTTAATCCCAATGAAAATAAATTCCTGAATATACAGGCTTTCCAAAAGTTGAACGTTCCTTTAAAAACCTCTAGTAAGTGAAAATGGCGTAAAGTGAAGTAGCAATCACCTTTGATATATAGGGGAAAAAATTTTAAGCATCTCCAGACCCCAAAAATGATTAGGTGGTCCTGGTCGTAGGCGGTACAAGAAACTGGCATGTGGAAGAGAGTTTGCTGCAAAACAAAAGCTGAACGCCATTTTTACTTCTCGCTTTTTTTCGAAAACATGACATAAATTAACACTCCAACAGTAGGGTCTACCTATATTAGAATCCTATCAGATGATTTTTCTTAGAAACTATACTAATAAACTTGTTTCAGTGGAAAAATCCATTGCTTGAAGTGATGGTCCAGAGATATTCTTATCAGCAAATTTGTTACCTTCAAGAGGAAGAGTCCATGGTTATGGTTATGGATAGAGGACCAAGAAGTAGATAAGTATGATTGAGCATATATGATCTATAATTTGATAATCTTAATTATGCTTATACAATAATTTATGAGGAGGGTGCTGGAAAGCTCTTGGCCTGACATAGTTCAGTCAATCATCTAGAACAAATTGAAAAATAAGCGCAAAGGTTGTTTCCCATATTGGCACTTAACAATAAAAAAAAAACATTCTTCCCAGCCACAGTGACAAAAAAAAAACACTCAACTTTTCGAAAAGTGGGTCATTCTGAGGTTGTTCGGGCTGAGAACTTTTCAGCATGCTCTTATGGAGGTATTTATAAAGCTTCGCTCAGTCTTGCACAAATGGAGAATAAAGTAAGAATAGAAATAGTGTTCTTCTAGGTTTTTTTTGCTTTTCTTTTTTTTAAAACTAGCATTCCAAGGGAAATTATTAATCACCGCAAACCATGTATGTTTCTTTTTACTTCATAATGATAAGCTGTGGGAGTGATAAAATTAAATTACCTTAATGAAAATGCTACCAGTATGGTTTGAACCCTTGATCAATGATTTTTTTTTTCCGAGTTAGTCACCCATAAGTAAGCATCATGCCATGTTGGGGTGATCAATTAAAAAATTCAGAAAAGGGACATTTTTGAAGCTTTATTCTAATGGGTTTATTAATTTGTTTATTGTTTTCAGTGCTCCTGACCATTCTCTAGAATCCAGATTTCTTACTCTACTTTAGATGTTTTCTTATGGGAAATGCCAGTGATATCATAAATAGAATTTATTCTGACCATATTCATTCTTTGATGGAATTTTTTTACATGACTCCATATTTTGACTCTATAGTTCTTCATTTATTTACTGTGATGGTGTGTTTTCAATTCATTTTCAAATAAAGTGATTTGGACCAACTGATTGTGATAACAATAACCATCCACTAACATTATCAGAAGAAGAGGATTCCTCTGTCCTAAAAATAACCACAAATGAGATCACAAGTGTGCAAAAAAATATTTGCCTATGTATAACTCTTCTGTTCCTGCAGCAAAGAAATTTATGACTCAATGTGTCCACAAGCAGTGCATTTCTATCATCATCATTACAGATGAGAAAATATCCATTATATTGATGAATTGTTCAGACTAGCATTCTCACCTTCTTGTTTCAATCACTACATTCTAGCTTTGTTTTCTCTCTCTTTCTCTAATATATATATATATATATATACAAATAACAAAGAATTGTTTGTATATTGGATATTACCAAATCATTATTGTGGGTATGCTTGGGGAAAATGAAGATTGCCTGATGTGGCATACAAACAAAAAAGACTGAAGAACCTTGAGACAAAAGTAATTCATTGAATAATAGCAACACTACCCCTCAAAACTTCAGACAATAATGAAGAGACCAAAGTGTCGGAAACCACTAAAGTAAGGATGCTTGTCTGAATTACTCCTAGAATACCAATGCTTTACCACTGAACTCATATATATATATATATATATATATATATATATATATATATATATATATATATATATATGCTTCAAATCCAAAATGAGTTTAACACATCTAACATTTAGACAACAAACATGAACAGATTAGAAAGTAGCTTTAAAAATTTCAAGAGATTATTATTTTTGCTCTCTTATTTCTCCTTCTGTCTCTTTTTCTGTAATATTGTCAAACTCCAAAACTAGAGTTGACTATATTTTTCAACCAAAACATTAACAAGAATGAGAGGAACAATCCTCACCAAAATTAGGGATGTAAATTGTAATGTTAAATACACATCCCCTACTGTGATTTGAACTCACAACCAACTTGAAGCCAGAGGTTGTCTCACTGAAAGCCATAGAAAAACAAAAATTTAACATACAGATATTCAAGAGCTTATTTCATTCTGAAAAAAAATAAATATAGTCATACAAAAAAATGTATTTATTTTTGTATTTTCATTCATCAGATATACAATACAAAATTTGCAGTAATCATCTTCCGTCGAAAGAGAAGTTGGAGCAGAGTTTGACCCTGCAGCAACTGGTTTTGTTCTTCAATTCTTTTCCCATTGGCTTTTCCACAATTGTGATGAATTATCTCCCTTTTTGACAATTATCTATTATTTCTCTCTGCTGGTCGAGGGACATGACCACATTTCAGAGCATTTTTTTTTGTTTTTATAGCATATTTTAGGAGGCCCAACAGGTTGGGTTCCATTAGCCAATTAACATACAGCAATACTTTTAGTGGTTTGTTATTATCCACTCCGAACGTATGGTAGAACTTCAGACAACACATCAATTATCTCATTCTATGAGAGAATTTATCAGTGAGTCTTCATGTGGCTTTAGGGACCGATTTTTGTCAGGAATGGTTTCAGACATTGTAAGCATTGGAATAATGTATCAATAAGCTCAGAGGTTGGATGTATACCTTTCCTTCTTACAAATAATTTCCTTTTTGTCTCAAAGGTCTCGTTACTCTTTCTCCATGTATGAACATCTCTTAAGGCAATACAAGGCTTTTTGTTCATGTATATTTAATGCTAAAGGCTTTGTGCAAAGTCTTAAGGGTGTTTTTGAAGTGCTTCTATTATCCCCTTTGGTGTGAAACCTTCTCATATCACTAACTGACCACATAGAAATCCATTTTATAATTTGTTTATCAGCCGTATATAGCAAATAGCCTCCTCTATAGTTTATTGTATTCTATATTGATTACATTGCTTGCTTTTATAAAAGAATCTGGGAACTCCATGAAGTCATAACTGGTATCTAAGTTAGTTAAGGGCTGTGGTATCCAAACTGTGTTCCACTGAACCTTTCCCAATAAGCTTCCTTTGTACTTTTCCATTCAAGTTGGTATTTTCTATTTGGGTTTATACTTATTCGCATAATTCCATAAACAAGGCCCAAATCCAATGATTACATACATCTATATATACATTATATAGAAGAGAAAGATGTTTTTTTAAAGGAGTTCCCTCAAAAATTTAAATATTGAAAAGGGTTCTCCAAGTAGTTGAAGTTTAAAGAGCTCTGGTTTAAGGCAATAAAAGTCTTTACCAGATAATCTCTTTCAACATGTCTTTATGCTTGGGCACCCTAGGTTAGTGGTAATGTTGCTCCCATCCCAAAACCATGCCTGACCCTAGGGTCATTATCTGATGAATTATAGTTGGAGGCCGCTGTTTTTCGCAGAAGTAGTTGAATAAATCATTATGGGTTGTTATATTTTGACATATTCATTTAGCATTGAATTTGCACTCACTCTTATTAAACCATACTGTCAACATATGTTTCTCCTATTTCCAAGCTGGTCTGGCTGGCTATGTTTGTATAAACCCCACAGGCAACACCCATGGAGCTAGTTGGCTGGAAATTCAAACATTGCTCTTTATTATGTCTGGTAAAAAAATTTTTCTTTGTTTTTTGAAATCCCCTCCTAATTGGTTTTTAATGGGGGTATTAAATTCGCAATTTAAGATTTTGCTAAATTGGTCTCTCGTTTGCGCGTGCTTATTTTTTGATGATTCTGACTTTTTAGTGATCTAACAAAAGTTGAGAGAAATAACTCATTCATAGATCACCTTTTTTTAAACAATTTTTTGATTGATCACCCCAAACACAACATGCTGTTGATCACGTCATTAACCAGACTTGTTTCTAATACACATAAGAGTATATCTGTTTTGCTAGTTTTTATTTACTAAGCTTAGATTGGTATGAAGCAGTAGTTAAACATCTAAAGAGCATCAAACTCACTGCACACTAACTTGCTAGGTTATATATAATGAGAGCCTATGTTATTTAGAAAGCTTAGTTCAGTCTGGCACAGAGCCAAGTGATAGAAAATGTTAGTTAGGAAGATGATGTTGTACCTATCTCAAATGGGTAAAGCCCTAGAAAAAGTCAACATTTGAAAAAACTGGAAAAAATTTGATTCATCCTGGACTTTCAGGTTTCTGACTATTCTTTAACCAGACAGACACAGATAAAATAGGATAACTTCAATTCTCTGGTCTTCAAACTTTAACTATTCAGGGAACTTTTTTTCAATAATTGACTTGGGGGGCCTCTTTGAAAAACAACTTTCCCTTCTACATATGTATGTTGGATTTTTGCCTTGTTTGTGGAATTATCAGAATGTGTATTAACCCTTATAGAAAGTACACACTCATATGAAAAAAGAAGAATGAAGCTTCCAGAGGGAAAATAGACATATGGATGACTACTGACTGAACAGCATCCATATCAGATAAATAACCAAGATGCTTTTTAATCAAAAAGACAAAATGTTGATTTTTTTCTGATATACAGAATACTATTAGTGTCAATGGAAATAAATGAAGACTTGTAAAAGCCATGAAGAGATTGTTTTTGTAATGAAGAAATATTAAGTATATATTGTGAAAATATCGCTTTGTTTGGAACCCCTGGAAGTTTGAATACCACTGTAGTTCATCAAAAACCATAAACTAAACCACAGATTCCCAAAGTGAGTGCTTTGGCTCCCCTTCTAAGGGCACTGTAAAATCGTTATGTACTAAAAGCATTGTGATTCAAAAAAATTTAGGAACCACTGAGGTAAGCCACACATATTTGACATTTTTATGATAGTTTTATGGAAATAATCCATGAAAAAATTGTGAATTTTGTAGTCCATTTGTTCTAATACATTAATCTGATAATAAATCTATATGAAAACATCAACTGATCTCTGCTTTTTTTTCTATGTTAGCAACCATCAACTTATTTCTGCTCAAATAAACTCCTACTAGCTTTCTCTGTGTTCAAATGTTTATAGAATGTGTGCATATGTGTGTTAATCCATTAATAATCATTTTTATCGGATCAGCTGCAAACTGCACAGTGCATATTCATCAACATCTGTCGGACAGATTCACTTCTTCTCTTTCTCCTATATATTCGATTTTTTTTCCAGAAGGTGAACTAGAAAGCACTCACAGAGTGCATACCTCTAGCAACGCCACTGTAACTAATAATTGAATGGAAGTTGGTTCATAGATAGGTATGATTCAGGGGAGGTATCTCAGTTTTAATTTTTTTCTATATTATGGACTATTGTCTTTGAGACATTGTTTCGACATATATGTACAATAATCGGGATCAGTCCCAAAAGGTAATCATTTAGCCAATTGCCCACTCTTCTACAAAATTTCATATGTGGATAGACAAACGGACTCAAGTTGGCAGAGGAAAAAATGTTCAATACATTGATTATGGGAATACATTGCTTTTTATTTTTCTGACAGTTTATTGATTCTGAAGAAAGAAATTAAATGATTGAATTTGATTATTATTGGGTGTTCCAGAAACATAGCCTTATGCCATATTTCACTTGGTCTCAGATATCTGTTCAACTCTATTTCATGTGAAAAAGAAAATACACTGTTCGTATTTCCCACCAATACCACTGGTCAGTATACAATCTCAATCAAAAATTAGGATTTCCGATGCTGATTTTTCAAGTCAGGCAAGCTTATCTCACCAACTGTACTGTGGCCTTGCGCCAGACTAAGCTAAGTTTGGAAAATATCCTCAACTCAACCTGTCAATCATCGTACAAAGATGGTTGGCAAGAGTTGAAAGGAGGTCACATCCTAAGTATTTTAATTGTACCATCTTGGATAAAATTACACAAAATGGAAAATTTTATATATTGAAAAATAAGCATTATTGAAGACAAAGACAAGAAAATAACCCTTTGCTAAACTATATGTGATGGATCTTGTTTAGTTTTTTTTAAAAGAATGAACACATCCAGCAGTCTGCTTAGAGATTTGAGAAAATGGGGAAGGGGTTACTAGGGTCTCCGAGGGAGCTCCCTTCCAGCATTCAGTGAAATTTGATGAAAAAGGAAAATTTGCAATAGATAGACTATCACTTAATTGGTGAAAAGCAACCACATAGGCTGAATTATTTATGCAATTCATGTGCATTCATCATTGTTAGTGTATAATGATTGTAGAAAATGAATGCAGTCGGTGAACTACTATTCATAAAGCTTTTGGAGTTGGTCCTGCCATTGGGGGTGTTTTCAAATAGCCCTCTACCATGCCACCCCCACCTCCTCAGCTACGCCTCTGATTGCCAGCAATCAATTGTTTATAATTTGTTTGTTTTCATGCCTAAAAAGCCAACCTTTTCAGTTCATCAGAGGCTCTAGTAATTTCATCCTGATTTGAAAATTATCTTCCTTGGATTGTTCTCTTTTAATGTTTGCTTTTTCTTCATCTTGCAAGTCACAGCCAATTACCAATCAATCTGATTGCCACATTAAAATCCTGAAAAGATTTCAATTTTGAGATTTCGACTTTCTTTTTTCTCATTAATCAGTTCTGAATTTTGACCATCTTAGAAATTCACTGATTACTTTGAAATTTGGCCTGAAGCATTTGAATATCATAATTAGTTTCTTAACCTTATCTTCTGCTTAATTATGTTTCTGGAGTTTAATTAGTGCAAAGGCTTACTTGATACCCTACATATTTAAAATCATCAACCAAAACTGCCACCATATTTCCTTTTCAAGTTGGTCCAGCTGGCTGGCTGGCTATGCATACAGACCGCATCAAACATCATGGAACTAGAGAGTAGAAAATTAGAATATTCACTCCTTGATATATCTAGAAAATTTCTTTTTGTTTTTCTAGAGCTTACCCACCAAATTGGTTCCAAGAAGGGTGTTCAATATACAGTGTAAGTTTATGCTAAACTGATCCCCTTTGAGCCAACTTGTTTTTTGAAAATTCAGACTTTTTAGTGATCACTGCTTGAACAAAAGGTGCGTGAACTTATTCATTGATCACCCCTTTTAACTATTTTTTAATTGATGACCCCCTCCAAAGCATGCTGTGACAGTTTATTTTGAGTGACTTATCAGATCTAAATGTAAAAGTAAATGTTTAAATTCTAAGTCCTCTAACTCTATTAGGGTGGCCTGCATGCGTGATGTAAACTGTATTTTTTTGTCTATAACATAATTCTTGTATAATACGTATGCTAGATAAGGTTGAAAGTAGGTATAAGATCGAAGCCTCTTGTATAACACAGGTACTCAATATGGCATAACAGTTTGGCTGTCTCACATGTTCCAAATTTGTGCACAGTTTTGATTCATGATTTCTAGCTTCAAGTCAAAGAAGGATAGAAATTAAGTACATTTCTTGGAACACCTGGAAGAAATCAATAGTGATCTACTTTATTATCAAAGTAGACAAGTTAGCCTAAGCCGACTTTCTGTCTCTGTTGACAAAATCTACGCAATTGTTTATATTTAGACTGACACATTATTAATATTGATAACAGGTCTGGTTAGTCACACAGTAGAAACAGTCACATGACCAACATCTTTTTGCAGCATGTTGTGTTGGAGATGATCAATTAAATTTGGAAAATAGGGTATAAGTTACTTCTCCCACCTTTTGTTGGGTAGTGATCACTGAGAGAGTAGAAATTTTCAAGAAACAGATGTGAATGCTGTTGGATGTGAACTAACGGATCAATTAGGCATGAACATAAATGTTGGAAATTTTAGCCTTCTGGCTCCATTAGCTCAGTCTGTATATGTGATACATACATAATTACACTGCCAGCAAGACTAATTTGAAAACTAAAGAAATCTATTTTGACAGTTTTGGTTAACAGTTTCTAATTTTCTACATTAAAATAAACACTGTGTCCCTCCATCTGTCACACTTGAAAAATGAAAATTTTACATTGGAAATGGTGAGGGTAGATGAAAGGTTCTGAGGAGCGAATCTCAATCCGAAGTCTGAGAGGCAGGGGCGGGGAGACAGAAAAGCTGGGTAAGAGTACGTAAAAAACGTAGAGGGTGAAGATATTTACTGAAGAAGAACAACTGAATTTGCTCACTCATTGAGCCATGTCAGTAAAATGAGGTGAAACTGAATTCATTTTCAAGTGTCTGTGTGCAGAATATTCCATCAAGTGCTGAAGATAGTCTTTTCAGGCAACCTCCATGAGTTTTTGTTCAGATATCATAGGACTTTAGATTTCCTCACCTAGTTATACTATTACCGTCAGCTATTTTACTAATATTGATTTTCCACTTAATTAACTGTGTGATTTTCTTGGTTCTCTGTCTATTTTCTGTCTCTATCTAACCATTTTTTGGATCTGGGAACTCTCCAAGAATTTTCCATGTAAATTAATGGTAATTGTTTCTTCACTTTATGCCAATTTTGGCTTATGAAAAGATTTTTTTATTGGAGATACTACTACTACTAATAATAATAGTAGTATTTCTACCAGTTTGATAATGATAGTATTATTAATAATAGCAGTAGTAGTTATTTCTATAAGTTCATTGCACTGTGTGGAAGAAATTAGAATTACGAGAGCATAAACACTTACTACAGGTGGTTTCACATGAAATGGACTATTTTAATACAAAAATGAAATACTATAAACAGAAACCATCAACTAACACTATCAACATGGGTTTCTTCAGTTTTTAGCTGGTCCAGTTCACTAGCTAGCTATGTTTGTATGTATCATACATGCGGGTCACACCAAGAAGGATGAAAATTTCTGCATTTACTCCTTACTATGTCTATGTTCTTTGCCCCCCCCCCAATAGTTAATTTTAACTTTTTTAATGGAGGGTTCAATTTCCAGTGTAAGTGTATGCTGAATTGATCCCTTAGTTTGTGTCCTGCAGCATTCATGAAAATTCAAACTTTTTTCAGTGATCACTGGCCCTAGTTGGTGCCTGGCTACCAGCACGCTTTTTCTTTTTTTTTCAATTCAAATTCATTAGTGTCCAACACAAGGTGAAAGAAATAACTTATTCATTGATCTCTGCCGTCCCCCACGCGGCATGCTGCCAAAAAACATTGATTACTCTAAGGTTTCTATTGAGTGACCAACCAGACCTGTTTAAATAAAAAATCTGCTCTGTTCAATTCTTCGACTCTTTCCCAATTGGTTTATAAAGAAAATATCCCATTTTTATGAAACTTTCATGGTAGGAAATCTTTAAATCTGATATATACTGTAGACACTTCTGTTGTTTCCACTGCAGTACTTGCATGAATTTCTCATTATATACTAAATAATTTCCATGAAAAAAATATTCATGATTAGACAGGTTACACTTACTATCCGAAAGTTGAGTGTTCCTATAAATAGAAATTCTGTAAGCTAAAATGGTGTTCAAAAAAACAAAGAAGCAGTTGACATTGATTTATATTGGAAAAGTTTTTTAGTGTCTTCAGACCAAAAAATGGTAATTATGGTATATCAGGCTGAATCATCCGAAGTTGTGAGTTATTTTGGGGTGAACTGGATTGGGGTGAATGTAGAACTTGGAACCCCTAAATTGATTCAAGTCAAAAGTGCAAATTTTCAGATTAAACTGTAATCAAAATTTTACCCAATCAATACATTTTTCAAATTCTGTGATACCATTTCTACATAAAATTCTTTCAGGTAGTCAAAAGGGTATGAATTGAACATTTCATTCTTGCTTTGATTAGATTAAATTAAATTTTGCACTTTTGGCTTGAATCAATTTTGAAGTCTGGATTCTATATTTGATCTGTATTAGAAACAACTGCCAGATTCACATAGAAAAAAAGGAAGAAAATTGATGGTGATTGTTTAGTTTGACTATGTATGAATCACATGTGCAGACAGCACCAATGGATCTAGAGGGCTGAACGTTTGAACATTCACTCTTCATTATGTCTCAAAAAGAAAACAGTTTTATTTTTTTTTTTTCAAATTCCCCCCAAATATGTTTTTAATGGGGGGTGGGGGGCCAATTTGCAATGCATGTTTTTGCTAATTTGATCTCTTAGTTTGTGTCTGGCAGCATTCATGCTCTGGACTTTTTTTTAGTGATCCCTTCCCAACAAAATGCGAGAGAAGTAACTTATCTATTAATCACCTCTTTTTCTAATTTTTTTGAATGATCACCCTCAATACAGCATGTTTTTACCTTATCAGCACTATATTTCAACTGGAGTGGGGCCAATGGGTGATGTAACCAGGGTGCCAAATTTGTCCAGGTCAGGCCAGTAGGTCTTCTGCTTGGAGTGCCAAATTTGCCTTGTTGAGGCCAATAAGTCATGTATATAGGATGCCAGATTTGATGGTTTGGGGGCATTAGTTTGAACATCAACATAATCATTTCGTAAGGATTTTAAGAATATTCACAGTACCTGTGGAAATTCCATGGTTTAAAAATATATGTATAATTTGATAAAAGAGATCTAATTACATCACTCCAACCACACTTCTCTACCAACCTATCATAATTTTCTACGATATAATCATTTTTCCTTTCATTTTTCATTTGCTACGATTCTTCTTGACTCTTTATTTTATTCCTCTTCCATCTTCTCTTTTATTTTCCCTCTTCTTCGCTTTCTGTATAAATTGTTTTCTCAACTTTCCCTGTCTTTCTCTACTCTCCTTCATTCACTCCAATTTTTAAATACTTCATTTAAAGGTTAGGATTGTTCTAGAACTGTGCCAAACATTCTAGGTACATAGTACAGCAGATTCTCAGTGTCTCCATTAAAATTGCATCATCATTTTTTTTCGAAACACAAACCTAACCTCATGAACATAAATCCAATTGTTCAGCATTATCTGACTTGAGCACCGTTGAAAAATCTTTATACTCTATGCTGCATTTCGGAAAAAAATCTGGAACCACTGGGCTTAGACATTGGCCCTCAATGAAGACCTTCTGAGATATTGGATGCAAATTCAATTCTTGGCCAAAGCTAATGCAGTTTAATTTAATGGCTGAAGAATAGAAAGCTATAAAAACACTATGGTTGTCATGATTCATCATAATGCAGTTTGTGGTATAAGACTGGTGGTTGGGGGAACGCTACATTTTTACTTATATTATCACCCATTCCTTCTGAACCCCACAATTAAAAATAGAAATTTCCTTTAAACCCAAAAGCACAATATTGCGGTCTGAGCACTATTTTATTATACCATAAGTCCATTTGATGATAGAGGTAACACAAATGCCTTTTTCCCAACCTAAGAACTATATCTGTCTCATGCAGGTAAACCAACAGTTAAAATGAAATGTATTAGACAAAAACATTTCAGTAGTTAATGAAAAATACTTTTTTCTTTTATCAATTTGAGCTTTTTGAAGTGAAAGGCAACATAGTCTATCAATAAATAAACTTTGTGAGATTTAAAAAAGTATACAAAATCATTCTTTAATGCATTTTTTAAAGATATTCATTTTTTTTAACCACAGGTATATACATACCTCAAAAGATATGCAAAATTTACCTTTCGCATAAAATCTGAGAAGAAATATTTTTGTTTCCTTTATTTTACCATATGCTCCTTCTGAGTAGAATTTCTTCCTGACCGTTTAAATGTTATGAGACAAGATATCATAATTTTAATGATGGTTGTAGTTTTTTTTTTTCTTTTAGTACATACCTTAAAAGATACACAGACATATTCACTCATAATTTCAAAACTATTACCCCTAGAGCCCTTTCTTTTTTTTCTTTTTTTTTTTTGCTTTTCATTGCACTAAATAAAGTGCAAACTCATATTGAAGCTTTATATTGAATATAGACAGGTTTTTCATGTACATCATAAGATATAAAGACAGCACTTTTTTTGGTACCTGTTTACCATTGGATTACTATGAATTATCCTTGCTACTCTAAACAGAAAATCTGCGTAGGACAAAATGAGGTATTTTTCTTCTTATAAAATACTGAACTTGCAAACCTAAATCCATGTTCCCAAATTTTAGGAGCTGTTCTATGAAAAATTGTGTTGCTATCACTCACCAATGATCAGCATTCATCACCCCCATTAGCATCAGAATACAAAGAAATGTGATCATTTGCTGTTTTCCAGAAAGAGATAAACCTCATGAATAAGAAACTATAATCAGTTTAGGATTTAATGTCGTTTTCAAAAAATTGCAGAACTATAAGTATTTTTGTATCTTCTGAGGTACCATGTTTTTTAGGTACATACGTCTGTTTCCAGGAGTCACTGTAATGTCCCCATTTAATTGAGTAAAATGAACAGAAGTGGCATCACAAGGATGAATTAACAAAAAAAAAAAGGACAAAATAGCAGTTGTGGGTGTTTGGACTTGATAAATATAATTATACATTAGCTTCTGCAATTACTACCGAGAGTATCACTTGCAGGCTTATGGACTAATCACTATCAAGTATTTAACTACTTATGTTTCAAAACAACAAGGTGAAAAAAAGGGTGCAGATGTACATATCACAAATCATGATACATCAATAAAAAGTCTTTATCATCTTCATAAGAGTGACAAAAGAGAGAGAGCAAGGCGAGAGAACAGAGAGAGTGAGAGACAGGCCTGCTTTTAAATTACTCAGCTTGTCAAGTGTGTGAGTAGCATTGAATTGGATATTTAGGTTGACTGCAATTTAGAATTGGAGACAGTGTTCCTTCTAATTTTTTGTACTCAGTGTACGCAAAAATCTTATATTGGGCAAATTTTTTTTCCTGTGACAAAAGTATATGTGCACTGAATGTTTGAACAAATTTAAACTTGTTTCACAAGCATTTCAGCCCAGCCTATCATTCATGGCTAATAAAACTGAATTGGCATGTTTTAATACAATACAGAAAGCAAAAATGAAAAAATGGTAGCAAAAAATTTTTAATGAAAAAAAATTAGTCCTAATATGATTACATTACAATTTCAAAGTATAAAGTGTCACTGAGACAAGGAACAGAAAAATAGTTGTGAATAATGAAGCATTTATGAATGTATGAAAACTCCTGACATGTTCTAGTCTGGTAACCTTCAATACTTTTACTTGAATTTGAATAAGATTCAGAAAAAAAAATTTTTATAAAACTAAATGAAGGAACATAGAAATTAATTTTTCCGTCCTAAGCATAGCCAATGATGTTCCCTCTAATTTTCAGTAATCAAGATGCACAAAAATCTTACACAGTCCAAATTTTTTTTGTGTGTTCAAATTCTCCAGCAAGACAATACAAACAGATTTCACAAGTTTCAAAATCCTACATAGATAATTCTTGTTGTGACCTCATGAGCTTTTGGTGTAGCAGCTCTTACTGTTTTATTTAGCGATTCAACTTGAACAAGCTTGCTTGTCTCAGCACTTCACATCTTTCATCTCTTTTGAAATTGTCTTGGTGAATCAACTTTTCTTTCAATACTGTTTCAGTTAGCTATCTAAAGAACTTGAAACGTACCTCCATAGACTTAACAATATGTATTCTGTCAGAACAGGAAATAAGTGATGCTCAAATATAAAATCTGAAAAACCAAATGACTAGTTGACAGTTGGTTAAAGATTATTTTCAATAAGTATAATTATAATATATCGTAGTTGTCATATTTACTAGCTTATACCTGTCAAAAATGACAGCGTTATTTGTGTATGGATCAGCGCTAGTGAGCGTAAAGTAGAGTATTCTAATATTGAATTATCTATATAGCCTTAACTCAACTGAAGCTCTTATGAAGGGTGATCGGACATGAAGTCTCAAGACAAAAAGTTATGTAAGAAAAATTACCACTGATATCATGCAGTATGAAGAAAAGCATAAGAAGCAATTCATTTTATCAAAAATATAACTTATTTTTTTGCAAAAAAACCCTCATACACTCACTTGTATTTCTTTTATTTTAGTTTCAAACGACCAGCTTTTCTGTGACATATCATTCTCTGTTATAATACAACAAAATATCTCATTTTATTAGAATGAGGACACTCGTGTGAAGTAGATGCGAACTGTTCCAGTTAGAGTTTGAACACCATTTGTCTATTCAATTCTGCGTACTGTTAACCATTAGGCGAGCCATACCTCCCTTTATTGGTACATACATGGGTGTCCGTCCACTGCCACTTTTCCTGGGAGTGGCAAGAAGAAAGAATGGTGGGAGGGAGATATATAGATGTTGGTTGTGTGTTTAAGCAGTGACTCGTCAAAGCTGTCACATTTCTTGGTGACCCATTGATCCCCAGCATCAATAAGCTTCCAACTTTTAACCCCCTTCGACCTAGGCGAGAAGGCCCAATTCAGAAGATGGCAAATGACCCATTTACACACATACACACCCCTGCAGATGCCTTGCATACATATACTCTACATTGAATTGATGTCATCTCTAGAAATGAGTGACAGCTGAGAGGAAACTACAAATATTGATTTTTGTATGTATTTCTATGTCTTTACATACATAATCATACAAAGACAGATTGATAAGTAATGTCTCCAGTCATAGTTCTCTCTAAGCTGTGTGCATGCGCGCATATTTTGTAACCAGCACACAGAGGATATAAAAGAGAGCACAAAAAATTTCAAATTCTGTATATAGCATACTGAGTTTTTGTTGGAAAAATATTGAATCCATGTGTCAAATTCAAAAGTGAACACATACCTCTATCACAGGAAAAAAAAATTTGCTCAATATAAGATTTTCCAAAACACAAAATCACTACAAAAAATTAGAGGAAACATTGTCTCCAATCTAACAAAACAAGTTTTAAACCAGATGAAATGATGAAACTGGTATCAAAATGAAGTAAATTTATTTTTCTTCCAAATTACAATTTCATTTCCCGACCTGGTCACGATTAAATGCTACATATTTTTGTAATGTTCTATTCACTCTTTCATTCTGTCCATGAAAAAGTTTTTGGTTTACTTCTGATCCAATTGCATACAACAACTTGAAATAGTTTATTTGCTGTGGATCAGTTATTGTTTTTTAGATGCACAGGCATTTCTAGTACCCATTGCCGTCACTGACTGACAGACATAGTACCAACGACCCTTACTGACTGACATGCTGACATATCAGAACAAAATATCCCAATTTTTGGTAATTTATTCCATAGTACTACGACTAAGGAGTTGAAAAAAATCTGATATTCAATCTACCCCTATTCACTTCCACCAGATATGCATTGATTCTCACTCCCTTGTACTTTCATTTGGTAAAAAATACTTTAAGATTATGCATAGTATGGAATTGATATATTCTAAACATTTCTATCAAGTCTCCTTGATCTCTCCTCTTTTCTAACAATGTCAAACCGAACTCCTTCAAACTATCCTCATAACTCATCCTTTTTAACTCTGGTACCAATTTAGTCGCTCATCTGGGAACTTTTTCTGAAAGTTCAATGGCCAAATTTGTACACAACATTCAAGTTGCTGGCCGACATCCGTCTTATATGAACAAAGAATTGTTCATTGGAATATTCAAGTGAAAGTATGCTTTATCAGTCCCAGTATTCTGTTCGCCTTAGCAGCAGTACCAGCAATATACTTGGTAAATGATAGTTTATTAGTTATTATCATACCAAGATCCTTTTTGTCATTTACAACATCTAGTCCATTGTCATTCATTCAGTGGACATAACATTTCCTATGTAGCACCTTATATTTATCCTTATTAAAAGCCAAGATCTATTCCCTTGACCATCACGCTAAACCATTTAGGTCACTCTGAATTTGTTCAAATAGTTATGTGCAGTACTTTGTCCAGTAGATCTCTTTTAAGGGTCTACTGTGCCATTTTAATTCTGCCATTAAGCAATGGGGTGGAGTACTATGTCCAGTAGATCTCTTTCAAAGCTCTACTGTACCATTTTAATTCTGGCATTAAGCATTGGGGTGGAGTTGAAAATGAAAAAGAAAAAAGTTTAGTGCCTAAAACTTGACAAATATGTTGAAATTGATATAAAAATTAATCTTGTGTGGTTGCCGCCTATTCTATCCTGGCAACTGGCCTAAATATGTCTGGCTATGTCTACATGTATGCAGCCTGTAAGATTTATTTCAACCATTCAAGTCTACTCTCTTTCTGGCATATAAGTTTCTTAGCTTTGTTGACCGCTGGTTGAGTTGAAAAAAATAAGATCACATTTTTTACATTTTCAATTTTTTTTATTATTCAACTGAATCATTATTAGGGGCAGACTGAGTGGAAATAAACACCTCAATAGATTTCTCGTCATGAGAATTTCAAAGTGACAATATTAATGCATCACACTATATGACCTTTTTTCTATGCAAAGATTGTTCTCCTAGGAACAGGAAGCATAAAACAATGAGATCAAAGTCATCACAGTTCATTACAATTTATATGATTTTTTTCTTTTAGGAATGAGTCAATCCTGTTAGCTCAAATATTTCAGTCGAGACATATCATTTTCACTTGGGTAAACTTTCTTTCTAACTTGACCGGCAGTTGAAATATTATTTTTTAAAATCTTACAGGCTGTATGCATATATGTTTATGTCAATTGCACAGGCTGCACCAGTAGAGCTAGAGGGCTGAGCATTCAAACATTTACTCCTTATGTCTAGAAAAAACTTTTTTTTTTCTTTGAAAAACCCCTCCCTCTCAGTAGGTTTTTGGTGGTGTGTTCAGTTTACAATCCAAGTTTATGGTAAATCAGTTGCTTAGTTCCATGCATTTCTTGAAAATTTGAACATTTTAATAATCCAAAGGCAAGAGAAGTAACCTTATTTCCCCAATCTCTGATTTTCTTTCCAATTTTTAAACAGGGCATGCTGCCAAAATATATTGATCCCATGATAGTTTCTGTTGAGTAACTAACCAAATCTGTTATATTCGTTTTTGTTGTCATTTGACTTGAGAAAATAAAGTAATAAATTTCATTTTTTAATGTTTTTCAGTGACTAGAAGATTTTCTTGATGAGAATGTTTCGCACCATAACATCTGACAATTGCTGGAATTACATTCGAAGGTAAGTGCAATTCTTTTATTTATTGTCTAACCCTTGATTAAGTTCAGATTCCTGAGAGTATCTTCAGTGACTTGTCAACTGAGTTCTCTGCTTATCATGAATTGCATATTCATCTTCTGTCCAACCATTCCAGTACCTCCTGGCAGATCTTGGAATTATCAGAGCAATGAACTGGAAACTATCTAAATTGGATTGATTTCTTAGGGTTATTCCCTACATGGCATCACTAGTGTGGATTTAACAAGCATCATTATGATCATTTCAATACCGATCATTTGTACAGATTCCCTAATCACAGTTTTAGAAATAATAATTTCCTGTATTTTTGCAAAAATCTGAAAACAAATTTATTTTCTTTTATAAATAATAAAACTCTGAAAAATTATTTGTTAAGAAACATGGAAAGGTTTGAGAAAAAATGTTCAATTTTCATTCTATATGCTTGATTAGCAAGAAGAAAATCATCTAATTTTCTCGCAGTTTCCTATTTCCCCTTTAACATTACACCATTTTGGTATCTCTTGCATAAAATGTTGAGGGTTGAAATAACACAATGCAACAATAACAGTTTGCAGGATTAAGAAAATACGTAATCTCCATTCTTTTATTGATTGATTTCAGCACTTTCCTAATTCCTCTCTTTTTTTTGTCTCTTTTGGTCTATTTGGTCCGTTTGGTCCTTTCTCATTGATTGGTTTGTTGGAATCTTTTGGTCCTTTCTTATTGATTGAATTGTTAGTCATTTTTTTGTCCGTTCTCATTGAATGGCTTGTAGGTCCCTTTTGGTCCATTTGGTTCTTTTTCATCGATTAATTTGTTGGCCTGTTCTGGTTCATTTGGTCCTTGTTTGCCCCTTTAGGTCCTTTCTTATTAATTGGTTTGTTGGTCCATTTTTTTGTTTCTCATTGTTTGGCTGATTTTGGTCCACTTGGTCTTTTTTCATTGATTGACTTGTTACTCCTATTTTATTCCTTTCTCATTGATTGGCTCATTGGTCCTTTTTGGTCCCTTTAGTCCTTTCTCATTGATCTGCTTGTTGGTCCTTTTTGCTTCATTCTCATTAATTAGCTTTCTAATCCCTTTTTCCCTTTCTCATTGATTGGCTTGTTGCAAGTGAAACTCTTGAATGATATTATTGTCAACAAGATTAGGGCAACTAGTACCTGGAAGGAAAATAATTAATTTTCCACTCTTAGTTGCCAAGTAGACTCATGGAAAATGGTAACATCCTTGAGGTTAACTTTCTGCTTCTCTGCCCTTTGTATCATAACCTTTCATTTGCCTCCGTATTGACCAGAGTAATTAGCTAATAAGGAGGTGCAAGCTGACAGTGTGTTTAATGGCATGGAGAATAGGATCAGCAAACCATGTTCAAACTCCAGCTGAGACAGTTTGCATTCACTTTGTAATAATTCCCTTGGGAAAGGCATGTATCTATCTCTTTCCCCCTACCAACATGGTCATGGGCTAGTGTGGCATCATAAGATCCATCATCCCACTCTCATATCTTACTCTGGGGAAGTCTTTGAGAGAAAAGTGAGTGAGTGAGAGAGAGAAAAGAGTGAGGAGTGCAAGAGAGGGAAAGTGGAGTGGAAGAGATAGAAAAAAGCACAGCAAAAGGAATTGAGAAAAGAAAATGTGGGGAGAGCAGGAAGAGAGAGGGAGGAGAGGAAAATACAGAGTCCGGGGTGGAGAAACAAGAGAGTGAAGAAAAATGAAATAAACAAGCGTAGCTGCTGCAGGGTCAAACTCTGCTCCTACTTCTATTCTGACTAAAGATGATTTCTGCTACTGAGAGAGAGTAAGAAAGTGATGTGTGGATAAGGATAGAGTTCAAAGCCAAAGGGTGGGGTTCACATAGTTGTAGAGAGAAAAACAGGAATATTAGAAGATGCACTTTATTAGAAAAAGGACAAAATCTGAATTTCAGGGAGGTGCAGTTTGGCTGGGGGAGAGGGGTTAATGGCTCAGAAAATGGACTTGACGAAGTTCCAACTCCAGCTGGGACAGTTTGTATTCACTTTGCACTAATGCCCTTGGGAGAAGGCATGAATCCATTCTCTGACCCCGACTATGAGTAAAATTGTGCAGTGTGAAGTAAGTGACACTAATTTAAGTGCCCATCACCTCCAAGTCTATTTCATATATCAGAAATAGGCCAAGTAAGTAGTAATGTGATATGTGAAGCCTAAGCAGGGGTGGCTGAAGCTGCAGCCAGCCAAAGGGCTCTAGCTACCTCTGCAAAATTTAAGGTGGGGGGTGAAAGGAAAGAATTAACATGTAGTGGAAAATGTTTTTAAAAAAGAGAATCAATTGGAGATAAAGAAAGAATAAATTCAGAGGAGCTTCCCCTTTAAAAGAGTGAGGGTGAATTTTTAAAAGAGAGTGTGAAAAAGAGAATAGGCTTATCTTTTAAAGAGAGGTTGAGGAAAAGAGAAGGCACATCTTTAAAAGAGAGGCTGGGAAAGAGAGAAGTACATCTTTTAAAGAGAGGTGGTTTGTCTGTAAAATAGAGGGTTTGAAAGAGAGGAGGTTCATCTTTTTCGATTGCTAACCACCGTTATTGTTAACTGTCAACATCTCGATCGTCATCATTACGTCTGCTTCTGAGTTCAGTGGAGGAATGTTGGTAGGTTGCAAGGCAAGTGAAAATCAATAAAAGCACCAGATATCGGCACAACCCAAGTCTTTCACTTCCCACCACACTCTGTTGCCTACCTCCCCCCCACTCACTTTTCAATCATTGAACTAACACACAGACACATGTGTTTTCAGTTCTATTGTTGTTGATGATTGTGGTAATGATGATGTTTTTGCATAGTCCTATTCTTGATAATGATGATGATGTCCTTGCATAGTCCTGTTCTTGTTAGTGGTAATGTGCTTGCCTAGTCCTGTTGTTGATGGTGATGATGACGATGTGCTTTAATAATCTTGTTGATGATGATGTGCTTGCATAGTCCTGTTGTTCTCGGTGTTGATGATGATTGCTGTTTCGATTGCTGCTGCTGTTTCTCTTCTCTATTCCAATTTAATACCCTGTGCAGACAGACATCTCACTGTTATCCTCCTCCTCCTCCTCCTCCTCCTAAGCTGTGTCGATTCATAGTCCACTCTTTGCTTTAATGTGTGTATGCTTGTATTCACATTATGACATGGCTATTTGTCACAATCTGTCTGACTGTGTTTTTTTGTGAGAGAGAGAGAGTGATCAACAGATATTCATATGTGGTTAATACTATTTGTAGGCTGTGTATGGATCAGCATTGCCAGCTGTCTTTTGTCACACAAGATCAAATTAAGAAGCTTCAGCAACAAAATAATCAAATAACTTAAAACCCATCACCAGACTAAGCTTGCTGGAAAAATGGACTAAAATACATATTTTTGTACATTTTCCTTGAGCACCAAATCTTTATTTTCATAACCAAATAGCTTTGTATCAAATCCACACAATTTTGGTTTTGAAAAATATCAAATGGCAATTTGGGTCACAATCTGAGTGTGTATTTGTATGAGAGAGGCAGAGAGGGCTAACAGATATATTTTTGTGATTAATACTATGTGTGGGTTATGTGTGTGAATACACTTGAGTTCTAGCTTAGTTTGGCACAAGGTTACAAATGTAAGGATTAACCTTCTCATAGAAATAAGAAATCTGCTTCAAGTATTTGAAGCAATTTCTCTCCTTGAAAATTGCGTTTCACCCTAAGAAAATGGTTTTATGTTTTAGACATTTCACTAGGAATTGGTCTTAAACAATATTTCCAAAGAGTTCCATGAATCTGGAAGCAAAAAAAGTGATCATTTTGGTCTGGGGAAAAATAATGTCCATGATTTTAATGTATGGAAGCTTAAAAAGGAAAAAATGATTAGTAGCAGTAAGTAGTATCAGTAATAATTGAGTAACACAAAAATACTGCCCCAAGATCATTTTTTAAGGAAGTTGAATTGAGCTGCAGCTTGTGAAAAAGGGAACAAATCTCAAATAATCAAAACAAGAAATAAATTCAACTGTTTAAGTGAATAATTTCTCATTTCTGTATTAAATATCTGTAGGCCCCATTTAGGCCTTCCACAGGAAGTAATTGAAAACTGGCCCCTCCGGGTGGGATTTCCAGTAGTAGTAGTTATAGCTTGAAAACTAGTTTATTAATGATTACTATCTTGCACATATCCTGTGCATAATACTGGGAACCCAACTTTGCCATTGGTTCAAATTCTGACAAAATCAATTGCCTATAGCTCCCTTATGACAAAACATTGATGCATTTTTCCAGTTTGATTTCAGTATTAGATGCAGTATTGTAAGAGGTAATAAAGAATTTTTTTTAAATTATAATGAAAATATTGATGGTTTAAGGATGAAAATCTTGATCAATGATCAGCCAGTATATGCAAGAGGTTTCAAGTAACAGAATAGTTAACAGCATGGAGAATAGAATTTGCAAGCCAAATTCAAACTCTGACTGGGACAGTTTGTATTCAGTTTGCATCAATACTCTTGGGAAAGGCATGACTGTATCCCCCCCCCTCTGCTATGGATAAGTAGTTGGGTAGAAATGGCTCTGCAGTCATCATTGACAACCTGTCAAGAAGGAAAACAATGATTCCAAACCTGCCTCAGGAGGGATGGGTTCTATCAAGCTATCTCACTCTTGACACATCCGTGATGAAATCATCTGTGGTGCCACAATAACTCTGCGCTGGGCTATAGGATAATAAAAGGTAAAAACTTCACATAGTCACCAAGAAGTGTTATGTTCTACAAGTATCTTTACCTCTTTTATTTTTCAGAGCCAATCGATCTTATTTTCATTTATTCCTGTAATTATCAACATGGCTAGTTAGAAAAAGAAAAGATGATATGCATGTTTGAAAGAGAGGATTTATTTATATTTAAACTGTCAACACGGGTTTCTTCAGTTTTCAAGTTTGGCTGGCTAGCGGGTTGAATGTATAAACCATGTGTACTGGTAGAGAGCTGAAAATTTCAACATTTACTCCCAATTATATCTGGAAAAAAACTTTCTTCTTTTTCTTGAAAATTCACCCCCTAAATGCTTTGTAAAGTAAGTTTATGCTAAATTGTTCCCTTAATTTGTGTCCATTTGTTGTTTTTTTTATTCAGACTTTTTTTTTTAGTGATCATTATTCAATAAAAGGAAAAATGATCGCTCCCTTCTGCTTTTTTTTTAATTGACTACAGCCATCACATCATGCATTGGTTGTGTGATGGTTTTTATCTAGTGACTAACCCAACCTCTCTTATCCTTGTTAAAGATTGAGTGATTTTTTCTAGTTGAGGCAGAAGGTAACTATCTCAAACCCTTCCTTTTGTTTAAATAAAGTTTCTTTTTCATTTGTTTAAAATTTTTTTAAAGTAATTTGGATCCTAAACTGACCTGACCCTAAATTGATTTATTGTGACCTATACCAATCCTGGGGTTAATTTGGCCTTATAGACAAATTTTCAGCCATTAGGTCGGTTATAAAAATATATAAGTGAAAAGTCTTCTAGAGGTTCAAAATTTTAAGATTCCCATACATATACCCATAAATATTCATTTTTATTTATTGTCATGATATATATATGCTTTAAATATACAAGTGTATACTGTTATTTCTCTTTGATATGTACTCGCTAATCATGGAAATTTAAAAAAAAAAAAACATAACCGCCTGCAAGCAAGGAAAACAAAGAAAGACATTTATTGTCTTTATAGTATTAAATTAATATTATTATTATTGTATTTGATTATATATGATTATATTTTTATATACAAGCTAAATATCTGCCTGACAAACAGGATTGTTTTGTTAGTCTACTATATACTGTTGAACAAACATAATCAATGAGTTACATTACTTACAATTTATGCATGGTGGTGTAGCAGCATCTGACTCCAATGATATAAGCTTTTGTGAAGGTAAGATTGTGACTCATGCATAGTTAATGTTAGGTGTTAAATGATCATGTTTAATGAGTGTGTGAAATGTATTACTTCTTGGCTTTACCATCCCATATTTCTTTGTAGTAGGCTAATCAGCAAGCGCGTAGCTAGGTTAGGACTGACGCAGAGTAAGGGTCGAGTTTGGCATTATACTCACATTGTAAATCAAACCCGTTGCCAAAAACCTGGAAGTTTTAGAATTTAGAAAAAATTATATGTGCTGAAAATATCCTCCTGTGTACCATTAGTAACCACAAAAAATTTGATGGCCATAGCTCTAGCCATCCTTGAGTAATACAATGACAAATAGATACACAAAAAAGACATTTAGTGAATTATAGGAAGAAGTTCAGAATCTGTTGAATTATGTTGAAGAGGATTATTCAATTATATGCTCAAGTGCATCTTTTAAGATTTTATTTGAAATAATGAGACTAGTCGGCTGTCCAGTGGCTAAGGTAGTTGTGTGTTTCTCTGTTGGTACGAGTGTTGAGAGTTCAAACCCGGACAAAAGTCTGCCTTATGAATCAGCGTTTGCAATCTCCCCATTTGTAAGAATTTTACTAACACTATTTCTTCCTTCAAGTGATCTTATGCTGTACTAAGATATATTTAATAAAATACCATGAGATAATCAGATTATGAATATCTGATAATTTATATCTATAATAAACTAACATATAGCCATACTGTTCTGATTCTCCTTCAAAGACATGGCAAAACCTCAGGCACCTACTAACTACAGAATGTCCTTGTCTTGTGATTTAACCAACCACAAGTCAGCATTACAAGAGGAATATTCCCACAAGGGGTAGGGGCCTACAGCTTACTTGCATCTGTTGGAGAAGGATACTCCAGTCAATAAATTGATGGAGCATAGGATGCAAACCATTGGTTCAAAGGGTAGGGTTGGTCCTTGGCAAGCTGACTTAGAACTCCATTGCTGCTTATTCCACGCACAGGCCCCGCCGTCTATGGTCCTATTGCTGTGGAAAACCAGTCCAGCAAACTCCCAAGCCACTCATTCACATATAAAAGATGACAGTTTTTGTCAATTCAACTTTTTTATGTATATTTCTTGTTAGCTGATGAATTATTTTTAAGCTGGGTTACTAGAATGAAGGAACTGTCCGAACTTTGTACTGTATCTCTTCAGGCACTTTCAACCATCATCAGTCATTTTCGGGAAGTATTTTGAATGATTTTAAAGTGCAATGTTCATCATAAAAATGATAAAAAAGGTTTTAAATAGGAGTGAATAATCCGCTGTGACATCCTGGAGGCTATCTATATCAAAGCCAGACAACTAACCCATCATTAATAAAATCTCTTACAAAGTTGAAGAAGCTATTCCAAAGTGCCTATAATGGAAGTCACAATATTAACATGTCAGTTTCAAGATTATGGAATTGTGATCTTATGCAATTTCGTAATGAACATGTTGTCATGGGAAATAACATTGCCGAAGTAAACAATTAATTTTGAATAGAAATAATGTCAATATGGGTTATTCAATCCTAATTAAAACCTTTTAAACAAGACATTTGTTTTTTGTTTTGTTTTTTAGAAGAAATTTTTGGTTAAATAAATGAGATCTCCATTATGTTTTGAAAAGTGTCAGTTTTGTTGGACAAATTTTTTAGTTTGTTTGTATGTGCATGTTTGTGTGCACACGCAGGAGGGGGATGTTCTATTTACATTGTAACTATAATGCTGACTTGGACTCTTACTTTACATCAGTCATATAAAAGTTCAGCTTTGAAGTATTCAGGTTACTTCCAAGGTGAAATAAATTTTTCCAATTGTATTTATGCTTAGATGAAGTTTTGTGTTTTCAAAAAATGATTTTGGACAGCTGTACCAAAAAGTAAGTTTCCAGTTCAACATTTCAGTTACATTATAAAGAGCAGCAGCACCATCATCGCTCTCCCCTCTGAATTTCCCATTTTTTTTTAACAGCTGAGACTTATCAAAAGGTAACAGAGGTGTTATTGATTAAGAGCGCCAAGAAAACTTCTCCAGAAAACAATTTTTTTATATTTTTTGCTTTTACTGGTAACAAAAATCATAACCTCGAAATTAACTAAAAAAATTTCAATGAAGGTAAATAGAATGAAGCAATATTCATAAAAGTTACATATGATTTCTAATAGGGAGTTAATTAAACCCACCCTGTAGATACTTTTCATCTGCATTGCCTGCCCCCTACTCTTATTGATTTTAGAAATGTCTATCTCTATTCTCTCTTCCCTCATAGTTGGTGCAGATGACTGATAGCTTTTTCCATCAAAAGATAACTATTATGGATAATGCAAGGCAGAGAACTCAGCTAAATTGATTTTTCTTCAAAATCAGAAGAATTTTCTAGTCCTGTCAATACTGTACGTTTTTACTTAACATGTGTCCGTCCCACCCCTACTTTGAATCTTTCTCTAACGACTTTGTTTTGTTCAGATCCTACTAAATTGTGTCAGTTGCCATAGTTTCCTGCCCCCCCCCCCGCTTATTCTCCCCTCACACACTTTTTAAATTGCTTATCCTTTTCGCTCATTAAATAGTGACAGATTTTCCTCCACTCCCCTGCTTATTCTGACATCTCCCTAGCGGAGAAGCAGCTAAGAATATATCTAAATGGTTGTGTCCAGATAGCTGAAATTACTCGATATTTTCCTATTGAATAAGTGATATTTTTATCTAATCTATAATAATAAAATAAGATTTTTAATAAAATCAGTCATATTTTTATTTATGTAAACCTGAAGATTAAGGTTTAAAGATTCGTTCAGATTAAAGTCACATTTAATTCGTTAATGATATGTAATATATTTCCTAGAATTTAGATACTTATCAGGAGGATCTAGATGTTTCTAGAATCTATTTTCTATGCTAACTGGAAATAAATTTGGCAACACTCATGGTATATACGGTTCGCTATTATCCGCTGATTTCGCCATCTGCGGTTAGTTTAGGAACCTATCTTCCTCAGATGTTCTACAGTACAGGGTCATTTCCAAAAGTATCCATCAATAAGGTGTGAGGTATGTGGCTGAATGTTTAGGTAATAATAATAATGTATGTACGAGTCTTTACAGATGCACCAGCAAGCAACTACCATGTGCTGCGGCGACTGCTGTTACCTCCACTCCAGCCACCATCATTGATGTCTATGTTAGGCCCCCACCCCAAAGTCATTGTCTTGCCGCTAGCCTGAAGCAATCAGTTCAGGTACAATTGAGAACGACAAGGTGAATAGAACTGAGGAGAAAAAAACAAACGGACGTTTTAACTTGTCAGAAACTGTCAACCAAAACTGTCAGAATAGTTCGGTTTTCAAATCAGTCCGGCTGGTTATGTGTATGTATCTCACATACAGGCCACACCAATGTATCAAGGGGATTCTTTTTTATGTCCAAAAAAAAACGTTTTTTTGGGGGGAGGGGGTTAAACCTAGAAGTTTTTAGTGGGATGTTCAGTTTGCAATGTAAGTTTGTGCTAAATTAGTCTCCAGTTTGTGCCTCCATTTAGGAATACAGACTTTTTAGTAACCAATTATCCATTGATCAGCCTTTCTTCCAATGTTCTAATTTATTTCCCCCAACACAGAAGACATTGGTCATGTGGCAGTTTATAATGAATGACTAACCAGACCTGTTTTGTCCGATTTTATTTAATCAGAAAATTTTCTTTTTATCTTTCTCTGTCTATTTATTTCTTTTTATTTATCTGGATATCAGTTTCGGTTTACTAATAAGAATTATGAACCAAAACTGTCAACATAGGTTTCTTCAGTTTTTTTTGGGGGGGGGTGTTGCCTGGCTATCTGTGTATCACTTATACAGGTTGTATAAATGGAGCTAGAAGGCTGAAATTTCAGCTCTTCACTCCTCATTATATCTAGTAAAAACTTTTTTTTTTGTCTGACAGTCTTCACCCTTGTTTTTGAAAATTCAGACTCCTTTGATGATCACTAACCAACAAAAGGCAAGAGGAGTATCTTATTCATTGATCACTCATTATTCAAAATTTCCAATTGATCAACCTAACAATGCATGCTGCTTAAAGACAGTGGTCATGTGACGGTTTCTATTGAGTGACTAACCTGACCTGTATTCATATCTATTCAGAACAGAGGGGAAAAAAGAAAGGAATCTTTTAAATAGTTCAGTATATTTAATCACCATATCTTCATTTTATCTCTCAGTCAATTTATTTCAGTTGATATGTCTATATATGAGTGCGCACGCGTGATAATTGCCCAATAAACCATTTTTTTAAAAGTTGATATTTTTGTTATATTCAGAACTACACTGCTCTGATTTTTTTTATTCTGAGACTTGACCACTCTGCATTATTATTTATTGAGTGTTCAAGGCAAACTTTTTCCTCAAATGTTCTTGATTTATGTTCTACCAGATGAAGCATTGTCTACCATTAGTGATTTAATAATGGTTGACAATGCTTCATCTAATAAAAATTTTGCAGCACAGTTCTGGTTGATGGATTATACATAAGTAGACGAATGCATAAGTAGATAAATAGCTGACTGGTACAGATGACTGACTAAATAATAAGTGGATTGATTGGTTGAACGTTCAGCTGAAGGAAAAAGTCTCTTGGTCGCCATTTTCTGGCTATATCTGGTGAATGTATCTTTAATTTGGAAAAAAAAAACTACAATTGCAAATTTAATTGTGGAAATTGAATGAAAGTTTTCAGTTTTTCTTCTAGAATCTCTGTATATAGTTATTTTTTTAAATGAGTTTTTATATATAGATGGATATGTAGAATACTCTCTCTCTCTCTCTCTTTATATATATATATATATATACATATACATATATATACATACATATGTATATATTCAGGCAAATGATTCGGTTTATTTTAGATTCCTGTTTGGGACATTTGGTTGGGAGCATGTCTGCTATTCTAAGTGATAGGGTCTTTTATTTTATTTGTTTTTGTTTAGTGGTTGGCTATCGCTTGCTATACTTTTTTTTATTTAGTAGGGGTTTGTATGTCTGCTAGTGGTTATAAATTACAAACCGAGGGGTATGGTGTGAGTGTTTACATAATCAGTAAATGGTGCTTCCATCAGTTTATTTTGGTATGTACACTCTCTGAGATACATATATATATATATATACATTTACAAGTATATATGTGTGTGTGTATATATATATATACATATATATATATATGTGTGTGTGTGTGTGTGTGTGTGTGTGTATATATATATATGTATACACACACATATATATGCGAGTGTGCGTGTATATATATATATATATATATATATATATATATATATATATATATATATACATATATATATGTGTATGCGAGTGTGAGTATATATACACTCTCCCATTATTACACAATGATTGTATCCTTTGGCCTAAACAATTTTAATGGAACAAACAATTAAAGAAATTGGGGCTGCTCAGGAAGCAAACCTGCGATCAATAAAGTTACCACTTCAACGTTGCATTGCATTTTATTCTGTTTATGTTGTCTAGGCCTAATGATACATTTATTGTATAATAATGGGAGACCATTTCAAATAGTTTCAATTTAATACAACACAATTTATGATAATTCTGTCAGATTATATATCCATTCTTTAATAACATTTATATATATATATATAAACTGGAGCACAGTTGATCATAAGGCACAAAGTCATGAATTTTTACAAATATGAATACTTCCTCTTCTCTAGTCAACACATCTGCCATCTTATTTTATGAAATGTTTGCCTGCTCGAGCATTGTTATATAATGTTCAAGCTAAGGGATTGGATTTCAAGCCATATGAAATATTCAAAGATACTTGAAAGTAATTTCATTATTGAGCAACTATAAAGAAATGTCTAATTGTGCTATATGAGATGAAATCAAGATTGTATCAGAATTATATATTGTCCAAATTGCATTCCTTATGCTTGCACTTCGGGGAGATATAAGGTTCTCTCACTGAATGGTATGTAATGGGCTCAGTGGATCACCCCTGGGATTGAGCCGCTTCAATTCTTTTAATTAAAGTTGATCCTGTCAATTCATTTCTTTTACTTTATAAAGAAACTAATGAAGCATTTTAATTTTACTCTTGTATCATTCTATTTAGATTGTGAATGTGGTTCAGTATTAAATGTTAACTTTAGTGTGCTTTTCTTTTGTCAGTGAGCATTTAAGAAATTTTTATGATCACTTCTTGTGACATAAATCTATAATTTAGCAATACTTTAATCAAATATGTATTCGGTTTCACTTAGGGACTTTTTTGAAACATACAATCTAATGTTAATTCACTGTTCCCTGGGGAATGATTCCCTGTATACTGGGGCTTGGGCACAATGGATCAGAGAAAAAAATGAAAACTGGTAACGGCTGGCTTAAGAGAGATCTTACTTTCTTATCTGCATATAACCTATTCAACAACCAACAAAGTTGATATTTCTTTATTTAACCCAAATATAACATTAGAATTATCTTCTACTTACAATTGATTTTTTTGACCCACTGTGCCCACATTTTCTTTCTCTCTCTCTTTATGTATATGTAACATTTTTTTGAAATTTTCAAGAGAGTTTTAGCTTTGAATAACAAACTATACTTGGCATCAATGGAATGTCTGGTTGTCGTAAATATGATGAAATACATAGAATTCCCAAAGATGCTTGGTACTTCAGTTAAGGGATGACATAGTGATAAGAAGAGAAAACCTAATGCCAAATTAAAAAAATATCTAAAGAGATCAATCAGTTGCTTATAAAAACCATTACACAAACAACATGTAAAGGCTTGAATAGGTGAAGGTTTTGATGTATTATGTGCTTTAGAACAGATGTTTGATGTAATGTATTTCAAGACATGTTTGATGCATTATGTATTCTACTTCTATATATCTTTCTTGCTACATTTGTATATTAGCTGTACATTGTTTTTTCAATATAATATTGTTTGATAAAATGTTGTAATACCCGCTTTTTCATGTCTTCCTATCTTCTATTCATTTTTATCTTCTCAAATTCCTCTCTCTCTCTCTGTATCTGTTAGTTTATGTGTGTGTGTGTGTGTATATTGGCAACATGCTGTGTTGAAGAAATACTTCTTTTGCCTTTTGTAGGGTAGCTATCCCTGAAAAAGTCCAAATCTAAAAAAAAAAGACTAACCTGAAAACTGTTGGATACAAACTAAGGGACCAATTTAGCATAATCATACATTACAAATTGAACCCCTCACCATTAAAAACCTTCTCAAAAGGGGAATTCTTTGGAAGAAAAAAACAAAACCCTTTTTCCCCAGACATATCAAGGAGTACTATATATTGAAATTTTCAGCTCTCTAGTTACATTTGTGCAGCCTATTTGTGTGATACATACATACATACATACATACATACATACATACATACATAGGCAGCCAGCCAGCCAGACCAGCTTAAAAACCAATGCAACTTTTGAAGACAGTAACAGTTCAAGTTGACTGATGGAATATGGTATAACAACAGATAACCATAGGCATACAGGGCAGTGCTGCCTCCTTCCTCCAGAATTTGGGCAAAACCATGTAAAATTTCGGGCAAATCAAGTCCCCTGCACCTCCTAACAAAAGAGTTCCCATGCAGATAGTCACTTAGTTGGACTAATTCTACAAGAATGAAGTTAAACATATGAAATGATTTGCCCTTTTTATACAAATCCAATCAAAAACAATGACCGTTAATAGCAACCAAAAATTGTGGTCATAATGTGTTCCACTTGAGCGGAACTCACCTCATTTAAGTGCATTATACCAATAGATATGAAGATAGATCGACACATACAAAGATAGATGCATATTAAGAGACCTAGTTAGATTATTAAGAGAGAAGTAGATGATGAATGGGCTGAAATAGATAGATAAAGACTAACTGAGATAAGTTGATGATTAGAAAGATATGAACAATTGGTTTGATGATGTGTTCATGTGGCTGTTGTTAGGTAGAAGACAGTATAAGAAATAGAATCCCACAAGTAGAACTGATTGTGCATTATAATCTCATTCAGGTTGTCTGCCAAATATTGGCATGTCAGATCAATGGCTAATTTGTAAGTTAAGTGTTGCAGAAGGCAGGCGAGTCATTGAATAGCTCTGCCATGAAAAGCCAAACACTGCGGTGTAGTCTTGTTCCACCTGATTACTCTTTCTACACGCATGCACACACACACACACATACTCAAAACTCAGTTTCTTTTACACCTTTTACTATAATTCGATGGTTTTGAAACTTTCCAAACTCAAGGACCCCATTCTATGAAGGAAATTTTCTGGCAGACCCTTATTTTTAGCAGTTGGTTTTCTGAATGTAATTAAAAAACTACAATAAATAATTTTGTACCTTTTAAAATCATATGTCAGTGTCAGGTTTAGAGAAAACACTGCTGCAAATTCCCTGGGCATTATCTATCTTACCGTAATTTCAAAACCACTGCTATGATTCACCAAATGTCTGTCCATCATGGCATAACTCAAGGATGGCTAGAGCTATGGGCACCCAATTTTCTGTGGTTACAAATGGGAATTGATTGATAGGTGAATAGGTGAAGTGATTACAGTTGCCAAACACTTTTTTAGTATACCTTATCTGCACTAGTTCATGATAGGTAGTAATAATGGTTAATTATGGTTTACAACAATAGGCTTGGCTGATGGCTATAAGTATGACAGACATGTTAGGTAGGAAAAAGGAGAGAAAAAGAGTTAGGTAGTTTAGTAGGAGGAGGGGAGGGGAGAGGGGCTAGGGGCTAATGAGCTGCTACTAATGCAGGTCTTATTATAAATATGATTAATTTATTACTCTTTATTTCCATGATAGATAAAGAGTGATAATTTCTCACCCTTTGTTCACACGCCTAGTTTTTTTTATTAGGCTTTACTTCATCAAAAATTCATCTCAACCAATTTAGATTTTATCACCTTGTGCCAGATGAACTTTAGGTGACTGGACTTTGTCTGAGAGTCTGAAAGCTGATTCGGAATATACATCTGGTGCATTCTAAAAGACAAACCAATTCTAGCCTATATATTTGATCTCTAGATATACATCCATTCATCGACTTGTCTCAATATAATTTGGTGGTATGAATCAGATCTGGGTATAGGTCAACCATTATAGGTATAAATTGGTCGGGTGTAAATCAATATATATATATAAACATAGGATATTTACCCAGTATATTTAATCATTCTGAAATGTTGACATACACTGGGTAAATATCTTTGTAAATATCATTTAATGTATTAATAGCTCTGTTTGCTTTGATGTATGTTGAGCTCAATAATCAAATATCAACAATGGAAAGAAATCCATTTCTTTTTTGTAATCTTACAAATTACTAAAAACATTACAAATTATATATATATATATATATATATATATATATATATAATAACTTTCAAGGCAGATGTTTCTTGTGTTTAGAAGGAAAATTCAGGAAATTTGAATTCAAAGATGAAAGGAATTTATCAGACCAAAGAAATGAATTGATTCTAAATTGCAGACATAAACCCATTTGAAAAATATTCATTTGATATGAAAATAAAAGAAATAACAATATCATAAATTTTTATACTTAAGATTTCATACTATATATCAATGTATATTTATATGTTTGAAAATTAACTAGGATATGATATTTGATTATAATGATAATTTGTTGTATGTATAAAATTAAATTGAAAACAATGAATACTATCTTTAAAATAAAATAATTATCCTATAGAATAATAGAATTGGTGTTGGGAAATTTATTTTTTTATGGTAAACAATTTCGTCTTATTTAATTTAATTATTAAATTAGACTTTATATTTATAAAAATTAGGTTAATATCAAAATGTTCCCTTCCAATTGTTAATCTAAAAAAGGAAGGCAATCATAGTTATTTTTGTTTCTTTCCACAAATATAATTAGAATTTACATTAACCAAACAAGAAAGGTAGATAACTCTATTTACTTGTACATGTTTTAATTAGTACATATTTGTTATTGTTTTTTGGTGAGTGTGCTGCTTTGTTTAGTTTTTATTGGTCAATGCCATCTACAAACGGAATTAGAAATATTATAAAATTTCTTGTGGAGAATTGTTTTATCAATCTTTTCATGAGTGGAAACCAAGATTGCGTTGTTACCAACTTCAGGTCATGTCAAATCACGATTGTTTTATTTCTAATTCTTTGCTGATTGAGTGTGAAGGTAATGGAAAAATTGGGAGTATGTTATATTAACTATTTTTATTTTAATTCTAATTCAAAATACAAGAATTGTTATTGTTACTTCATTCCTGAAGATTCCTTTTCATGAAATACATGTATTAAATCATACTTATTGACTTTTTGTTATTATTACTTATAATATATGCTTTCCATTAATAATTTTTCATTATTAATGATACCAAAAATTATTAAACAAATTTTCCATAAAAAATATTTTTTAGAAAAAGTAACTATTCATTTAAATTGATTATATATAAAATACTAGGAAAAATGACAATGAATGTTTCTTTGCATGCCACTATGTTTTCATTACCCTACCTTCAAGTTGCAAAGTTGTCTATAAAGCTAACTTGACCCCAGGATTAACATAAGGTAGGGGTTACTAACCTCCAAGGTCCTCACTGGTCAATTTAGGGTCAGAATTACTATAAGACAAATGAAAGGGAGATAACTAATAATTTCACCAGAAGGAGGGGATTTCACAAAATCACAGGTTTCATAATCTTATTGTAAAAAATATATATCATGCATGCGCACATATGTCGACACGGACATGAGGTAAATATTGAGACATTCTAGTAATCTTCTGTTCTTGTTCCATCTATTTATTTCTGACTGACTAAAAATAACCCTTTAAATAAAACACCACAAGCATAAATCATCCATGTTCCAGAATAGATAGAAGTTGATTTTTTAACTTCAAAATGAGATGTGGCCTCCTTTCTGATTGAATTATTTGCATGAACAAACATTCCATGTGGTTAAGTAAATTTATGCTGATTTGAATGAGCATTGTCCAGGGCCAGATTAAACTAATGTATGACCTGTAGAAAATGTTACGAAGGGACCCTAAATTTGAAAAATACATATAAATTTATAAATTCTTACTTGCATAGTAAATTGTTTTTTTGTTTTGTTTTTTTTTTCATTTGCTATACAACCAGATAATATGGCAAATAAGTCTGACATTACAGTAAAAGTATTATTTCGTTTTCTTTTTCAATTCTGTGCTGCTGCAATGATTTCAGTTTCAGGTACCTCCATATTTATGTATCTATCTATCTATATATATATATGTATCACAGAGATACCCCACTCCCATAACAATGTTTGAATAATAACTTCAATTAAAGGTGGTGATTTGCTAAAATCATTTATCTTAAACATCCAGTAGTTTGTCAAATTAAGGGTAGTAAAGCACTATAGCATTAGAGCAAGTGCACAATCCCTGAATTGGGATCGATAGCCTGCAAGTATTTAGCACAGGGCTGTTGAAAATGCAGGACCTGTAGCTAATGCTACTTTGGCCACATAGTTGATCTGGCACAGGCATAGCCAGGTGCCAAGGCTGCCTGATTAAAGAGGTACATCTATAGTTATTTCTTCTGTGTCTCATTTGCATTTTGGTCAGTGGTGGTAAGGGCTGGGGCAGGTGCTCATATTGAATTGAGAAAACCAGGACTACACTTGATCACCCTGCTAGTGAACACCTGAATTAATGAAATTTACTATTGAAAAGCTGCAAACATTTTATTATCCTGCTATATATCTCATTGCTTGGCATACTTTGTAGCAGTCGGCCATGAACCAATCCGTTCTCATTCAAAGAATTTGACAATTGTTGGTGACGTAATTTCATTTGGAATAAAGACGTGAACACAAATCCCTAAATCAGATTATTTTATGCTTGTTTTTTTTTTTGTTCTTCTTCCTTTTTTCTTTTTCTCCTTCCTTCAATTCCAGCAATGAGCAGATAGGTGATTTTCCTCTCCTTCTCCTTCATATTCTTCTTTTTCTTTGATAGTCCTTTTCTTTTCATTCTTTTTCTTCCTATTCTAACAATGATCAACTAGGTGATTGTCTTCTTCTTCTTCTTCTTCTTCTTCTTCTTCTTCTTCTTCTTCTTCTTCTTTGTTTCCTTTTCTTTTTTAACTTCTTCCTTTCTTTCATCAAATTCCAACAATGCACTGGTAGGTGGTTCACTACTCTGTACAATGTCAATCTCTCTTTTCCGCACAAGCTTTCAAAATCACTTCCTTGAATTCATAAAAAATTCACCCACAAAAATATCGGGAAACATTCTTTCTTCCGTCAAATTTTTTCTCTTTCTTTTTTTTTTTTTAGTAGTACAAGTAAAACTACAAATTTATAGAGTAAAAATTTTAAGAAGTGAACATTTGCACATGGCCTCACAGTTAATGGCTCATGAAATAGAATCAGCAAAGCACATTCAGATTCCAGCTGAGACAGTTGGTGTTCACTTGAAACTAATACTCTTGGGAAAAGCAGGGATCCACCCCAACCCCATCCAGCTATGGTTAAAGAGGCAGGTAGACTGGGCTTTCTGGGCTTGGTTGGCAACCAGTTTAGTTGACTGATGACTGTTTCTGAACCAGAAGTGGAGCCTCTAATGCAGACTGGTTACATACACTTCATCGAATATATCAGTTCAGGGATTACTCCTCGCTGGTTATACCATGTAATCCAGTACAATCTGTTGCATGTTACTTGGAGAGGAGATGGGCACTGTCAAATAACTTGCATTGCCCAGATATGCTATGATTGAAAGTACTCAGCATGGTGCCCTTACAATCTACTAAGTCTTGAGTTAAAATAGAACTGAATCTTTGAAAAATTGGAAAAAAATGATAAAAAGTTTGGCAGGCATTTAGAATGTTTGACAAATCATTTCTTCAGAAATACTTGAAAGAAAATTACAAGGGAAGGTAAAAGTATCCCTTAAAAATCAAAATTCAACTTTCAAATAGTAATTGAAAATAAAGGAAATATATACATAGTGCCCTTACGCTGACTATAATTTAAGCTGTCCCTGCTAGGCTCCTCATATCACGGTTTTCTCTTGTCTTGGCTTGCTATATGTGAAATAGACATAGAGATGGCCAAACAGTGACCCACCTAAGTACTGAGCAAACTCAGCTATGTTTACCTCTAGTTATCACTTAAGAGATTTAATTTCTGTAGTCTTTCTCTTACTTAATCGCCTGACCTAGGCGACTGTATTCCTTAATGTCTTCTAAGGCTTCACTGTCTATTCTTATGGTCTTCTGCGTGATTTTATTATTAAACATTACATTTGTCTTTGTTTTGTACACCTTTAACCCTATTTTTGGCCTTCTCTATTTAGATCACTCAACATGTTCTGTAGATCCGCCACAGTTTCTGGTATTAATGCATTATCATCACAGTATCTTAAATTGTTCAAAGATTCCCCATCTATGTTTTCCCAATCTCTCTTCCAAAATCTGATTTTGAGGCTTGTTGTAAAGAGTTTTGTTGGTATTATATTCCCTTGTTTTACTCCTTTTTATCTTGTTAGCAACGATTGGCTGGGAAGCATTTGGTATAAATAGAGAGATACTGAAAACC
>OY735214.1:12859478-12904478 GCA_963457665.1 Thysanoteuthis rhombus
ACACGTGGTTGATGAGCATTTGAAAAATAAGAAATACCATATTTAATCAGGTACAATACAAAAAATTTGATATAAGAATTCTGAGGTAGCATTATATCTGAGCGTAAAAATTTTCTAATGCAATTTATCACAATATCTCCAGAATAATGAGGTGTACACTAATGATTTTTGTATCAGATTTTGCTTCTATCTTTCTTCTCACTGATGGTATGAAGATTTTGACAATAAAATTAACTTTTATATAAGTTGGACATTTTTTTTTTTGTCAGGTGTCAATTCCTTGTAGGTATGTCCATACAGAAAATGTGTGGAGCTAAAAAGCAGGAACCATGCCATTTTTAGATTTTGTGTTTAATGTGTTTTGAAATTTGCTGTGATTTTGCATTGATTTCTTTAAAATTATAAATAACCATTGCTGTACTCAGGGGTCGCATTATATTAGAGGTTAAAATTTATTTCAGAAAAGCTTGGTACCCCACACAGAACTAGCTCACGTGATAAGTAGTACACACACAAAAAAATGTCCTGATACTGGCTACTGCATGCTGGTGCTTTGTACGGCACAGTCCATGTTTCACTTTGCAAGACAGTATCCTAATTTCTTAATTCACTCCAGTATTAGGCAACACTGATTTCCAGTCTGGCTGCATTCAAGTGAAAGAAGTTTTAACATGAAAAATTATTGCCAACGTTAATATGTTTTCTCAGTTTTCTACTAAATGACAGAGAGAAAATATGCCAGGCTGTTACTAGCATTCCCCCACCCCACTGTACGCTCTTTACCTGGGACGTTTCATGCATGCAGTTCCAGGCTTTCCTGTACTGATTTTTAGCTACAAAAAGTGGGGTTGCATTGTAATCAAGAGTAAGTGTAGTACGAATGGTCATTTTGGCACTGTAAGTGAGTTGAGGCAAGGTAGGGAATGGGGAGACTGAGAGAAGAGAGGGGTACTAAAAGCTTTAGTGTTCAACCTCACGATGCTGACGACAACCAATTTCCCTCTGAGCTGAAACCTGAGTAGCAGATCAATACTGAATGCTGCGAATTCAGAGGAAAGCAGCAGACACTGGTACAGTGCAAAATAGAGCTCCACAATTTGGGTGTGGGTTACTGGGACATTGAACAGTGTTATGGCAGGGAAAACAAGCTGCTAGTTGAGATGTTTCAGTAAGAATATGTAACTAGTGATTTCGTGAAATCCCTGAATATTCCAGTAATCCCACAAAATCCCTATTTTTACAATCAGTGAAGTAATGATTAACAAGCTTGAGATGCTGACTATTACTACTGTAATGAGTTTGCTTCTTACTCGGAACACCACTACTGTGGCCTTGTGTCCAACTAAGCTGTATATACACTGTAAATACTGAAGTAGAATATACTTGATGTTTAGAATGATTTGCTTAGTTTGACTGAAGGTCACTGTAGTGGGGCACCAAGTGAGAACCAAATTCATTACAGTAGTTATAGTCAGCATTGCAGGCATGCTAGTGAAACTAAGGATTTCAAAAAATTACTGTTCAGGGATTTCATAAAGTCACGAGTTGCAGTTGGAAAGGGGAGATTTTAGTTCTTTAACAAATACCTGTTTTGTTATGGGGTTGTTTTTTTTTCAAGTGATCACTTTTTGAAAGAAATCTCTTTCATGCCTCTCAAAATATTTTTTTAGTTTCATGAATGAAATTCTGGAAGATTTTAAATCACAAATTGAACACATGTATAGATAAGCTTCTTTATTTATCTTATTAATAAATAGGACCATTTTTTCTGGGGATTCTTTTCTAAAGCGAAAAGAAAATTCTGACTTTTACTCAGTATCATGTCTAGAAAAACTTTTTTTTTGTTTTGTTTTTTAATTTCCCCCTAAATAGGTTTTCAGTTAGAGTTGAATTCACTATGTAAGTTCATATTGAATTGGTCCCCTAGTTAGTGTCTGGTAGCATTCAACCTTGTTTTTGTTTTAAATTCAGACTTTTTTAGTGATCACTACCCAACAAGAGGTAAGAGAAGTAACATTCACTGATCACCTCTTTTTCCAACTTTTAATAGATCACCCATGAAGACATTGATCATGTGATAGTTTCCATTGAGTGATTAACCAGATCTATTATTGAATTTGATTGGTTGAACTGGCAAAATCATTCATTGGGCAAGTTATAATAACCTTAGGTGACAAAAAATTAATGTACAAATCCAGCAATAAGTCATAAAGTTTTGATTACAGTTGCCTAACTATAGCTAACTACTAAATATCTGTTGCTTTGCTAACACCTAAAGCTATATTCTGTATCAGTGTGTTTATACAATAATTGGTATCATCAGCTAAGATTTTTGTATCTATTTTGGGAGAAAAATGAAATTGACACATCACCAATAGTAATAGTTGTAATTATATTATCAGCAGCCAGCAAACAAACTTGTGTACACACACACACAGAGTTTGTATTCTGTTACCCCCTTCCTCTCTTTCTGTTTACTATGTCACAGACAGACTGACATGTAGCAAATTGAACAAAGCCATCATAGATGATGATGAGTTCTATCCTTTTTTTATATTTGCGTGTTTATATGTTTTGCTCAGAGCTCCTGGCTATGTATGCCTTTCTGTCTGTAGACTTGAAAATTGGTATCAGTATTCCACTGCCCACCCATGTTTTTTTGAAAAAAAAAAGCTTTTTTAATCTGCTTGGGGCCAGAATCTAGGTATCTCTTTTACTCTATTTTAGATGTTTCCCAGTGGAAAATACCAGTAATGTCATAAGTAGAATTTATTATGACCATATTTATTCTTTGATGGCATTTGTTTTTACATACTTCAAATTTTGACGCTACGGTCAATCAATTATTGGCTGTGATGGTAAGTTATAATAATGATTGTTTTTTTTTTCTTTTCAGATAATGGATGAAGAAAAAGTCTGAAGATCAGTGGGAGGAAGAGAAGAAGAGAGAGGAAAAATTGAAAGGTACTGCACCCAACCGTCTGAGGCTGAATGAAACAAAGAAAATAATTAGGACTAAAAGAAAGAAAGAGACATTCACCTGCCTTTCTGTGAGGAAATTTAGTTCAAGTTGAACACTATAGGGGCAGAAGAAAAATTAACTGATTAATAAACAAATTAAAAACAAAAATTTGAAAAGAAAATCCCCAAATGGCTTTAGCAAGGGATTATCCTCTCTCTCTTGCTCTTTTAAGAAACAAAACTAAAAAAAAAAAAAAAAAACGAAATCCTTTTTATGTTTACTCTTTCGGAAAAAAATTGTGTGATGATAATGGTTGAAACAACATGGACACTACTGGCCAAAATTAACTGGCCACCTTTCCAATTCCAAATGACTTCTGATTTTATGGTCCAAGTCTATGTTGTGATGAAAAGCAACTAAAAATTGATAATAAAATGAATTACTTCTGTCATAATAAATAAAACTCATCAATAGGGATGCAACATCCGTATTGGTTCATCTGATTTATTACGACAAAAGTAATCACAAATAAGACAGTTGAAATTAGAAAGGTGGCCGGTTATTATGGGTTGGTAGTGTAGGGAACATGGTTTTTTATTTTTGTTTTTTTTAATTGATTTCATTATTTTGACAATTAAATGGCAAAGCAAATATTGCATGTTGAAACAAAAAAGCTAAGATATGATTAAATTTATTTTCAACATCTATATAGAGAAAATTATGCCACTTTTCAGATAATTGAATCTTTTCTAGTCTTAGTTTTGACGTCAAGGATGGGAAGAAAAGATTGGATTGTCAGAACAAAAGTTGGAATGTTAATGACTCTTCACAAAGTTATAGATGAGGTAAAATTTGTTTAAAGAGAATTCTTCTTTTCTCTTCTTTTCAGTTTGGTTCCAACTTGAAAAAAAGAGGTTCTGATATTTGGTTTTGACTTACATGATTTTGTTTTAAAGCATTAAAAAATGGAATCGGGACATTTGACGACAATTTTTCTTTGGAAACTCAACATCTTTTTTGTTAACTGAAAATGAAGGGGTGGAACCAATGTTAGATTTCTGCCTCTCTTTTTAGAATTGATTATATGAGGTGTCGGCCAAAGTGCCCAGCACCCTCTTTTTGAAAACCAGTGACAGTTAAAAACTGGTTTTCTGCTGGGAACTTTTTCATACACTTGATATCTTGTTTTAACAATTTCTCAAGTATACAAGTTTTTTTCAAGTTTATTTTATAGTTGTTAATATCATTGTTATTTTGAAATTCAAATTAAAAGAAAGTTAACCCAAAACCTGAAAGGAAAAACGTATCAACTTTTGAAAATTGAGAGAAATTTGTCTTTTTCTTTTAAAAAAAATTCAACCCTTAATTTAACAAATTGTTTGATACCGCTCCTAATTGATGGTGGAATTTGTCTGTGACAGAGACAAAGTTTGCTGAAAGAGTCATGACAGATATAGCATAAGAATAAATTTTGAATTTACCTTCTACCCAATTTAAGTTGAAAGGGAGCTATCTTAAATAAGTAATCATTCCTCTTGTTATTACCATTTAAATTTTCTAGTATGAATTGAAGAGTTTTAAAGAAATGGTGAGGGGGGAAGTAGAAGAAAAAGAAAAAAAATTTAAACCAACCAAACATTACCCAAAGGGAGAAAAACAACTTTTATTTTGTTGAGCTTCTTAACCAATACTTCTATTATACAGCATGCATGTTTTCGTGACGTATTGTATATCAGTGAATTATGTTTAAATATGATATACTTACCACATGTTTACATTGTTACTGTATAGCTATGTGAGTCCAATAGTTCTTTATATATATAGTATATATATATATTTATGTATAGGTGTGGTTTTCTATTGTGACTATCTCCAGCATATTGTTGCATAAATGTGTATCATCTAGTGTGTTCCTATGAAATGTATGCAATTATAAATACATTTCAGTTATGACATGTGAATTTATTTATGTATGCATGATTAGGAAGTCCTTGGTGTGACTCTGCTTCTTTGGAGGAAGTCCAAGAGTCGTAAAACTCTGCAACAAATCGGTCTTCCGTTTTACTGCTCTGATTTTCTGATCTTCAGAGCAAAGAAGAATTTTTTTTCTATAAAAAGAGTCTTATCGGAAAACGTCACGAAAATCGATTTGGAAGTTCTTGAAATACCCACCTCATGGCATTGTCTTGAAAGTAAAAGTAAAAGTGAAAGTGGAAAGATATATTACCTCTGTCCTATAACAGTAGTTACATTTGCATGTATATTCCCTAAACTGAATGTAGTAAATATTATGGGACGGAGTTAGTATTTGTTCATACTCACATACATAAATACATACAAACACTTACACACATGCTGTGGTTAAAAATAGCAGGTAAAGTTTTCTTTATAAGTTTCTTTATTTATGCTTTGTGGGTCTGTACGTGTTCTCCAGGTTCACTTAGTAGCAAATGCTTGAATTTTCCATAAGTACTTGAAGTATGGGAAATTATCAAGAACCAAAATTATAAAAAGTTCCTGTCTGTTACTTTTAACCAAACTTGTATAGATTTATATTTGTATGTATACACAGGGTATCTATAAAGCCTTTGTCTATTTTCTATATGATTTTTGAACAAAAATAGGTAGAGACTTTATGGACATCTTGTATTTGTTTTCTATACGTTCGCATGTTTCAGTTCTATGATAAAGAACAAAAGAAATGTCGTCCTTACTTCTTTGTTTTGTGTTGCGACTTGAACAGTGGAGATTGGTCGGCTTCCACAAATCTGGAAGAAGATACAAGAGAAGAAACAAGAAGTGGGGGAAGCTCTAAGGCATAATTCTTTGAGTGATTTCTGTTTTCAAGGCGATTTTTGAAGCCTTGAATGTTTGGCAGTCAGTTCTCACCCAGCCACTAAAAGCCACAGTCAAGATGGATTTTAGAAGCCTGTCACCTGACTGAGTTTTGTTGTTCAAGCCTCAATCAAGAGGTTTGTCGCTGTGATGGATCAGAAAGCTCCGGTGAATAAATGATGAGGAAGAGGATGAAGCTAACAGAGAGAAGAGATATGTATAAAATTGGGACAGAGAGGGAGCAGGGGCGTACCGAAGGGGGTGGTGATTGCCACTACTCCCATTGTGCTTTCTGCTGGCAAATTTTTTCCCAGTTGCACGCTCTCTTTGTTGGCCAATTAGAGGCCTGCATGCCCACTATGTCAGCAAATTAGAGGCCTGCACCAACCCACCCCCAAAATTGTTAGGTTTGCTTCTGAGAAAGAGAAAATAGGTGAATCTGTTGAAAAATGTTGAAAATATAAAGATTATTGATACTTTTCATGTTCACCTTGTGATGAACCTGGACACGTCATCTGTGATGTTTTGGATCTTTCAAACACCCTCAATCAGGGGTTGATCAAGCCCCGGTTTCTGTCCAGGTAGCACTGCCCCAACCACAGCTCTTCTTTCCTGATCCACAGAAGAAAAACATAAAAATGACAATGAAAGACCAATTATGTTTCAGTGTTCAATTGTGTCTCAACATTCTATTTGAGATGGTCGATTATTTTTGGTTTGGATTCGTGGATGTTTGTGGATTTGTATTATGTACATCTGCTGAGTCCATTTCCCGTTGAGCCTAGGAAGATGCTGTTATATGCCACTTCTCTTCCCTGCTAATCTTTTAAACCAGTGTTTCTGATATTCACACTGTTTTGATTTTTTTTTGTTTTTTCCTTTGGCTTATGAACAGTTTTGTTGGTTTAAATCACTTTTTCCTGTAGTATATAGAACAGTGGAATAACTCACTGCTCCTATTGATTGTGGGACTCTTTTGTGAATAGAATGAAATATAATAGAACTTATATAAATAGAATAGAAAGAAGAATTAGAAAATTTACCTAAAGGTGGAAGGGAATTAACTTTAATTAGTAGTTATTACCCTTTATGATAACATTCAATCTTTTTATTTGAATTTAAGAGTTTGAAAAAAAATTAAAGACAGATTTCACTTGAATGTAATTCTATGTATACTTCACTGAATATTCCTTTCTTTGGACCAAAATCATCATTGTTGTTGTTGTTGTTATTATTATTATTATTATTATTATTATTATTAATTAACACCTTATTGAACATTTTTTGTGTTTGTATGTAATGCAAAAGATGGTATATATACATGAATACACTCACAAACATACAGTGTAACGTGATTCAGTATTATACATAGATATGTATGCATGCATGTTGTATGTACATATACACACAAGTATATGCATTTATTTACTGATGCATATATGCACACATATATATATATACAAAAATGTTTTCTGTTTAGGTGTGATATTTACTTGTATGCAAAGCTTGTACACACGCCTTTTTTTAACTGAATTTTTTTAATTTTTTTCTCACCAAAAAAAAATTTGATTGCTTCTGTAAAAATACAGATACCCATAAACATCTCTATACACACATACATAGATATATATACCCAAATATACACATACATCCATATATACATATATACTTATACAAATATATACATACACGCGTATGCGTATAGGGTGTCCATGAAGTCCTTATATTTTTTTGTTGAAACAGTATGAGAAAATCTATAAGAGACTTAATGGATATCATGTACAGACTCATTTGTACATATATGTGTGAATAAACAGGGTGTTTTAAATAGGATGCTGTCATCTTTTTGACAATTTGTATTTAAACTATTTCAAATCTAAGAACTATTTTTCCAAGATACAAATAACGAAAACATTGCAGAAAGATGCTAATTACTCATACATTTCAACTTTACAATAAATGTTGGAAGTGATTTCCTTCAACCTGAATACAGGTCTGTACCTGTTTCATTATACTGGAAAATGAAATAGCTGATACAGCAGAAAGGAATGGATGCTCGAATGTGGATAACACTTGATGCAATCATTCCAACTGCTAAATACTGTTGTCTCTGAGTACAGTGTTGCCAAATAACTAACATTGTAACATAAGATTTACATGTGCGTAAATTCTACTCTTTTATCTTTGAGGTTGTGTCCTTTGTGAAACACCCTGTATACACACGCGCGCACACACACGTTATGACTCATCCAGGCATATAGCTCTATTTTCACTGTCTCAGTATAAACACTATGCTCAACACAATCAATATATGTATGTATAGGTATATGTATGTGTAGAATATTCTCATAAAACAGACAAAAGACTCATAAATATGCAGTGATATGGAGAATATAAGGGGAATAGCAATTTTACTTATATTAGGCAGAATAGAATAATTCACAATACAGATGACTTCTTTTGCTAGACCATATTCCAAAAGAAACCAATCACCTTACTCACCTTTGGTTCATTAGATCATGGGTTCAATCCATGGCTAAATCATACCAAAGACTTTTAAAATGATACTCAATACCTCCCTGCTCAGCAATCAGCATAAAGTGTAGGTATGAGGATGTCAGGAGAGGGATGGGCTTCATCAGGCTATCTCACTCCATACACAGGGGAGCTGGAAAAATCCAGCTCTGGGTTATGGGACCAAGGATCAAGAACTGTGTAGGAGGTTAGCTAAGTCTATAAGCCATGGCTAAGCTCAGGTTTTATGGATTTTGATATTTGATTATAGTAAATTAATGAACTTCTAAAACACACATAGTCTAAGAGTATGAATATATTTCCATTTGCTTGGAAGAAATATATATATATATATATATGATGGAGTAAGGATTCGCTTCACAAACACGTTTATGTTTCTGCCCTGTTTACACATTGTATGTTACATTATATTGCATTCCTGATTTGTATTGTACGTATATATATATATATATATATATATATATATATATATATATATATATATATATTACTCATTTAATCACCATAAGGTAAACATGAGTTTTAAAATACAAAAGAATGTGTTCCTGATGATTATTTAAAAAATTACTTGGAACATATGCATAAATTACCATATTTTATCTCTAAGAATAAAGTTAAGGGTTCTATCTAAGTAACATCTTTAATTAAAGGCCTGTGCATCCCATTTTGTCAGCGAATTAAAGGCCTGTACACCTACTTTGTCAGCAAATTAGAGGCCTGTACACTCACTCTATCAGCAAATTAGAGGCCTGTATGCCCACTCTATCAGCAAATTAGAGGTCTGTACACCTATTTTGGCAGTAAATTAGAGGCCTATACGCCCATTTTGTCAGCAAATTAGAGGCCAGTACACCCACTTTGGCAGCAAATTTGAGGCATGTATGCCCATTTTGTCAGCAAATTAGAGGCCTATACACCCACTCTATCAGCTAATTAGAGGCCCATATGCCCATTTTGTTTGCAAATTAGAGGCCTGTACGCCCATTTTGTCTGCAAATTAGAGGCTTATACACCCACTCTATCAGCTAATTAAAGGCCTGTACACCCACTCTATCAGCTAATTAGAGGCCTGTACGTCCATTTTGTCTGCAAATTAGAGGCCTGTACGCCCATTTTGTCTGCAAATTAGAGGCCTGTGTACTCATTTTGTCAGCTAATTAGAGGCCAGTACACCCACTCTATCAGCAAATTAGAGGCCCATATGCCCATTTTGTTTGCAAATTAGAGGCCTGTATGCCCATTTTGTCTGCAAATTAGAAGCCTGTATGCCCATTTTGTCTGCAAATTAGAGGCCTGTATGCCCATTTTGTCTGCAAATTAGAAGCCTGTATGCCCATTTTGTCTGCAAATTAGAGGCCTGTATGCCCATTTTGTCTGCAAATTAGAGGCCTGTCGTCTGCAAAGAAGAGGATTGTATACACCATAAAGATGATTAGATATGCTCACTCACAGACACATACATATATACATAATACTCGGCCACTCACATTTTCATTTAAAGGTTAAAACCTCCATTTATTCTCTGTGAAGGCAATTTAGAATGGAAATATTTTCATCTATGATTCTATTACATTCTTCATTGTATATGATTCAGATTCAGAATATTCTATTGGAGGGGTGGGGATACCATCCTTTTTTTTTTTCTCCTCTTTCCTTTCTGGTCTATTTCCTCTCCACCTCCACCCCCTCTCTTTATCATTCCCCTATTATTTTTAATTGTAGAAACATTTCCTCCATCTGACCCCTCCCCTTACATCTTTTCAAGAATCCTGACTTAAAATGACCTTGTAAAAAAAAATTTCTCTCTCTCTATATATATATATATGATTATCATTCAAACAAGACCTGATGAAACCTTTTAAACTGATATTGATCGATTGTTTAATACACTCCAATGCAGATGTATATTAATATACATACACACACTTGTGTGTATAGGTGTATATTAATGTGTGTGTGGGGAGAGGGAGAGGTATGCATTAAAATCAATGTAGAAGGTAGACCAAAATGAAAACAGTGTGCTAATGTGTATTTTACACACACAAGCATACACATATATATGCAACCTCACACACACTAAAATATATGCGTTGGTTTTGGTATTTTTTTATTTATTTATTTATTTTTGTTAAATTTTTTCTTTTTGTTTTTTGCTTTTTGTTAATTTTTTTTCCAATAAAAATAGCAGCAAAAACTTAAAAAACATTTTTTCCCTTGTGCTGAATGTTTTTCCAATATTAATGAAGCTTATATTGATGTGAAATTTCACTTTATTCTTTCTCAAATACAACTACTACGACTACTATTATGTCTAATACTACTTCCACCACTATTAATACTAATGTTAAATCGATGACATGTTTTTTCTGCAAATTGTGTTTTAGCTTGTATTGAAGTGTTTTGTTTTGATTTCATTTCCTTAGGAAAAAAGAGAAGAAAAAAAGCAAAACAAATGTTTTTATTTTTTGAAAACCCCCTTTTCCCAAATTAATTCCCTTTACTTGATATCTTAAAGAAAAAAATGGACCAAAAAAAAACGAAAATCTAATTTACATGTCTGTGTAAAAAAAACAAAAAAAGACAAAAAAAAACTACCGAAAAGCAAGAAAAATTGGATCAAATGTAAAATCCAGAAGCCAAAATTGATCCAAGTTGAAAGTGCGAATTTTCAGGTTACACCATAATCAAAATTTAATTTAGTTAAAAAAAAATGAAATGTAGAATTCAGACTCTTTAAACTTCTTTAAAGAATAACAGTGTCTGAATTCTGCATTTCATCCTTGTTTTGATTAAATCAAATAATATTTTGATAATCTGATATAATCTGAAAATTTGCGCTTTTGACTTGAATCAATTTGGGGGTCTGGATTTTACATTTGACCTGAAAAATCTGTTCGAAAGATAAAAAATATTCCAAATGGAAAAATATAGAGAAAAGCTTTAGAATTTAAAAAATATGATTAAAAATTGAACGTCAATGACCTTAGAGACCATCTGGAAGAAAAAAATTCCAATTCCATAACTTCATTCTGATGATTGCGCTAAGATGGGATGATTTTTTCCCTTTTTTTCTCATCTTAATTTCTTATATATACTTGTTATTTAGAAATGGATATATGATCCAACAGAATGATTATGAATTGCATCACATTATAGAGAAACTCTTATTTGAAATGATCACCCATTATTACATGGTGAATGTACCATTTGGCCGAGACAACATAAATAGAATAAACAGTCAGAGAAAATGGAGCTGCTGCAGGAATCAAACCTGCAACCAATATATATATATATAAACATATGACCAAGGTCAGAATACTCTATTAACAACTTTATGAAACAGAGAAGAATGTAAATAAAATTTAAAACCAAATTAATACAAAATCTTTGTTAATTCAAATTGAATTTTTATCTTTTTTGTATCAAATTTTTAAGATTTTTAAGGAAAAAAAAATCACATAAGGTATAAGTATAAGAGGTTTAAGTGGAAGAAGAAAAATAATAATTTCAAGGTCGAGTTATGTTGATAAGATATTAATAAGAGGGTAGGAAGGCCAAAGGAAGAAAAGAAAGGTAGCTAGCTAATAGAGTAGAAAAGAAGAGGGGCTGATGGCTGCAACTGGCACTATAAGTGTGATGGACACATCTCTTATCATATATACGATTTTTTAATTAAAGTCTGTTCAGTGGTTAGGAAAACTGTTCAAAAACTATGAGTGTATAACTTTGTTTTCAGTACTTATTCTAATAATGTCAATGGCCTGAGTTATGATAAAATGCAACTATGAATTAAGATGAAGGAAAATTGTAGTTGAAATTGATAGCAATGGTTTATAATACTTCATCTAATAAAAATAGGAACTAATTGAAATAATCTATTTTTATTATTAGATGAATCCACTGTATTAGTTTTAACTACAATTTGCCTTCATCTCAATTTTTTTATTAATTAAACTGAAACAAGATGAAGTAGTCATATTTATTACAATGAATTGAAATCTTGTTTTAAAGAATTGCTATTTGCAAAAAATTGTGAGAAAGATCTTTTTTCAAAAAGTCAACCTTTTTTTTTTTTCTCAGCATTAATTTTGTAAGGGGGAAAAATCATCACAATAGCAATCATCTTCATTGTAATTATCTAAATGATAATTATGGCTTTTGATCAGAACAATTTATGATAATGGAAATTTCCTCCTCCCAATTTATCTTTCACCTCGTTTTGTGCTCTAGAAATGTAAATGTGTTTTGTTTTGTCGTTTCGTAATTGTTTGTAACATTTTTTTTGAAGATGAGAAGAAGAAGAAAAAAAATAAGGCGAACAAAAAAATGAAAGGTATTCATAGAGCCCCCCAAAAGGGAACAAAAACAAATACTTTTGATTTTTTTAGTTTGTTTTTTTATATTTGATTTCATATGCTTTTTAAATTTGTATATGCAGGTTGTACCTCTCTAACCCAGTACCTTGTGGTCTGGCAATCCCCATGATCTGGCACATTTTAAATCTGCCATTACCAGTTCAGATATTTGGCATGAGAGTTCTTTGATCATGTTCCAAACCGCAGTAGAACAGTAATTTAGCAGTTTGTAAACTGATTTGTTGAACCGAATGTGTGAAAAATCTATCTGCAGTTTGAAAGCTAATCAAAAAACTCTAAATTCGACAACTTTCAATGTTTTATTTAACTTTTAATTGCACTTGAATTGATTAATTTTTTTCTGAATTTTATTAATTATTTCTAATGCTACCAACTAAAAAGCAAAAAGGAAGCAAATAACTTTCATTTATTACAATTTATGTCGTATGAATTATATTAAAAATACATTGTTCTATTTTCTGCTCTATCTGAATAATTTCTTTTTCTGGCATTTTTTGTGTTGCGGCAATGGCCAGGTCCCAAGCTTGCCCGATTAAAGAGGTTCAACCTGTATTTTTCTTTTTTATTCAGATTATGTCAATTTTTTTTTTGGTTGGTTATTTCTCTCTTTTCCTTGTGTACTATAAAAAGAATTTTATAAATTTTAGGAATTATTATTATTATTGTTAACAAAAACAACCATTAGTATACATTAGTTGTAGTATAATTACAAATAGACTTTTTTTTATGTTATTTTGAAGGTTTTATTAAAATTGGTGTCAAATTTTGTTCTGGGAAAAATCTTTGAAAAAAAGATTATAAATATTCTTTTTACTTTTCTAAAAATAAAGCAAAAACAAAAGATTATGCAGTTCATTTGTAAAATTGTAAAATTTCAAACGATCAGTATTATATTATAATTAGTATTATTGAATCAAATGTAGAGCCCAGATCCCTAAATTGGTTCAAGTCAAAGCGCAAATTTTTAGATGACACTTTAATCAGAATTTAGTTTAATTCAATCGAAACAATCAAAACCCTTTTAACAACATAAAAGAATATTGGGATCTAAATTCTACATTTCATCCTTGTTTTTATTGAATGAAATTAATTTTCAATTATGGTGGTATCTGAAAATTTGAACTTTTGACTTGAATCAATTTTTGAGTCTGGATTCTACATTTGATCCTATTATTATCTTATCGTTACCCTCTGTGTTGTATTGTTTCCAAGTTATTCAAGTGGTTTTTATTAGTTAGACAAAAAAGAAGAAAAAGCACCCAAAAAAATTGAACAAAGGTAAAAGAGAGAAAGAAAGCAGACCAAAAAAAAAATATTATAAAAACACTTTTGAAGGGTTTATTCAGAATTGAGGATCAGATCGGAGGTGAGGGCACATATATGACAACAACAAAAATGGAAATTAAAAAAAAAAAAAACATTGAAAATAAATAATAAAAAAATAATTTCAAAATGACAAACAGTACCTGTTATTTACTGTTGATGTTACATTCATTATTATTTTTTTTTCTTCATTATTATTCAATTTCATTATTCTTCTTATTCATTTTTCTATATTTCCATTATGATTATTATTATTATTATTATTATTATAATTATTATTATTATTATTATTATTATATCATTCCCTTTGCAATAATGTTGTTATAAATGTTCTGTTGTGTCAACACACAAAAAAAAACACTGAAGAAAAAAAAAGAAATCTATAAGGATAAGAAAAGACTTTGAATCGATCTTGAATGACTTGTGGTTCTTTATTCCCAATCTTTGTTTTATATTTTTCCTCCTTGTGTGTCTTGAGTTTTTTAGGGGATTTTCTTATCTTTCTCAGAATTCCTTGTAATAATACAGTTTCTTGGATTTCTTGAACAACCATTTTGAATAGTTAAAAGTGCCTAGATTAAGGAGAACGGAGGTAATTAGTAAGCTGTACATGATCAACTACAAAGTGATTTGGAAAACGGGATCTGGAACAAAGGTTTTATTTTCATTATTTTGTTACTGATACATACATTGTTTAATTATACTGTATATATATATACATATATATATATATAAATATATATATGAAATGAATATTTCTATATCAATATAAAGAACGGTATATTTAGATTGAGAATGATATTATGTAATCTTTGGATCGAGAATAACATTATATGAAGGTAAATATCTTATCAATACATAGTATATTTTGTATTTATTGGAGCCATTTTATGAGTTTTGAGAAAGTATACTATTACCTGAAAATGGAATACCCGATTTCAGCCATATTTAGGTAAATCTAGCCACTCTTAGTCATTCAAAATAGCCGACTCAAAATGATTGTTCAAGAAATCCAAGAAATTGCATTATTCCAAAGATTGCCATCCTCCTCTTCTTCCAGGACAACCAAACCCCAAGTGTGTTTTGTTTGTCTTCAACCTGTAGTTCAAGGGTTCTCAAACTTCTTTCTGTATACCTGTTCGTCCTATCCTTGTGACAAAATATGTTGTGAAATATATGGAAAGCAGACAATGTACATTGTAATAATAATAATTTCATTTAATTTAATGTTACATTTTTCAATGAGATTAACTTGGCTTTTTTCATTGAGCAAACCAATTCACTATCACAGTCAATAATTGAACACTCTTAGTGCCAAATTTTGAAGTCATTTAAAAAAAATTTGAAAAATTGAAAAATAAATATGGTCAGAATAAATTCTATTTATGACATATCTGGCATTTTCCCCCGGAAAACATCTAAAATTGAGTAGAGTAGTTTTCAAGTCTGTGGACAAAACACGTGTGTAAGTAAGCATAGAACCCTTCGCTGTCTTTGATTGCTGTAGTTGTTCAATTCTGTGCACAATCCCAGAGAGACATACCCTTATATCCTTCTTAATTGACAGTCTTGCATGAAATTTGGTCCATACTAAAAAAAAAAAAGAAAAAAGGTAATCAAAAACACAGAAGGAAGTCAAACATGGAAATGCAGGCAGACAGGAGATGTTTGATTTTATGGAATGATCCATTTGATTTACGCTGTGTTGCCAACTGTATGTCAGGTTTGCAAGACACAAGCTTCATTGATTACTTTGAAAAGCTAGTGTCATTACAAACCTTTCATGGCCCCATAATTTCTTTCGCATACCTCTAGGTTTGAGAACCTTTGTTGTAGCCATTTAGTTATTAATTTGAATGTTTTAGAACAGTGGTTTCGAAACCAGGGTCCACTGACTGCTGGGGGGTTTGTCAAATAATGCACAGGTATCTACAGCAGTGTTCCCTCCAAACCTGACATGGCGAATCTTGTGGCAAAGAAACATCATCCATCATTCCATTTTCAAAAACATAATTATTATAGACAGACCTGAAACATATATTAGAATTAGAATAAATGTGATTCATTTTAAATAGATATCTTTTACTGAGGTAAAAAATTACATTTTATTGTAATTCATTGATTCTTCTGAAAACTAAATGCTGAAAATAAGGGGCTACCAGTATATTTCCTTAATAGAAGGGAACCTTGAGTTTTCAAAGTTTCGAAACCACTGTATTAGAAGAGCAAATCCTTTCTTTTTATCTTTCATTTATATCCTTTATCCTTAACCTTCTGTCTTTTTTTTCTTTTTCATCTTATGTTCTTTTTCTTTTCGTTTCTACTTTTTCTCCCTTTCTCTTTGTTCATGTTTTTCATTTATTTTTTCTCTTTCATTCTTCCAGGGTTTTCTCTTCCTTTAGTAATTTTTTTATTTCTTTCTTTCATTTTTTTCTTCTCAGGAATGTTTTCTTCCCACCTGTCTTATTCCTCTTTTTTCATTGTTTTTATTTCTTATTTCCTTGATCATTTTTTTCTTTTTCTTTCTTTACTCACTTTCTGTCAGTCTTATTCCACTCCCCAAAACCCATGCATCTTTTTTACCCTCAACCTTCCTTCTCCTTCTAAAGGGTTTTTGGGACAGTTGAACTCTTTTGTTGTTTAAGTTGTTCACATAACATTTGGGCCAATTCATTCTCCAGCTTTATACTGATGTAATATGCAATATCCATTAGGGAAGAGAGCCTCACTTTTAAAATAAGTCAATCTATTTTTAGTATCACACCTGAAAAAAGCAGAAGGATGAATCAACCAAAATATTGTGTGAACAACATAAGCAAGAAGTTCAATTGTCCAAAAAACTCTTTAAATGTTAATAACCTTTCTCAAAACTATGCCAGGTGTTCCGAAGAAATGTGTACAATGAAAATTTTGAATAGCTTTTTATTGCATTTAGAGGTTCTTCTGCTTCAGTTGTGTGAACACACAAATATATTGAACAAGTTTGGTTTGAAACCCAAATTCAAATGGTCCTGCCTGTTGACATACAGTTGGAAGAGAGTAACTCATCTGCCTTTGGACCCAACAATGTGCTGCTAAATTTTTTGTGGTGATTGAATGTGAAATACATCAGTTTGGCACCTGCTCAGTAACTGGCTCTGGTTCCTTCCCAATAAGAACTAAGCTTTTTCAAATCGTTTGTGTTGTCACACAACTCGAGCGTAAGAATTCTGATTTTGTGGAAAAGTTTTAGTGCATTATTAGTTTCTACTGCTAAAATTCCAGTTCAGAATCTCAATGCAATAAAAAGTTGTTCTGAATTTTCATTGCAATTTTCTTAGAACACACAGTAGAAGGTATCTTTTTTTCTTCCATGTTACATATTTTATTTTTTCCTCTTTCTTGGCTTTTTTCTTTTTTTTTTTCTTTCTATCTTCCTTCCTCCCTTTCCCTCTTTCCTTTCATCTTGGCTCTTTTTCATTTTTCTCTTTGTCTTTAATCTTCAACTTCACTTTTCCTTTTCCTCTGATTCTTTCTTATTTTTTCCTTTCTCCTTCTCTTTTTCCTTGCTTCACATACCTTGAGCTTCTTAAGGGAGTCGCTGCTGAGACATTCAACATTTAAGTGCAACAATCAACTTTAGTGAAGCATTAATAACCACACATATATAATCATATGTGTGCATAGATATGTGTATATATATATTGGTGAAATTGCCTACTTTTAAATATTAAGAAAAAGAGTGAAAAAAAAACGTCTAGATATATCTAAATTCTGGAGAATCTAGATGTTATTAATAAACCCATCAGAATAAGGCCTCAAAAAGGTCAAAAAAAAGCTTTTTTCCCAAAACTTGAAAAAAAAGACATTTTAGAAGGGTTGTAGTGGAGCACTGATGCCAATTTTCAAGTCTGTAGACAAAGCTGTATGGCCAGGATTGCTGAAACAAACAAACACATGCACATGTAGAAAAAGGATAGTACTCATCGTCATCTTTGATGGCTACAGTTGTTCAATTCATTGTATGTGCATGAAGAATATTTCAGCCTTTGGGGTTGCTTTTCACTAATTAACTGACAGTATATTTTCCTTTTCCATCAAATTACACTAAATGTTTTGATGTGGAGCCTCAAGGATCCAAGCTCCTCAGGCCCCCCAATCTTTTGCTATGCCTCTTCTTGTAGATATCTATCATCTATTCAGAGAAAGGAAGATAGATAGTGAGAAATATATATATATGTATGTATGTATGTATGTATGTATGTATGTGTGTATAGAGAGAGAGAGAGAGAGAGAGAAATATACATAAGTGTATGTATATACGTTGATGTTAATATCTATCTATCTATCTATGTATATATATATATATGTGTGTGTGCAAATTCGTGCATGTGTATGTGTGAGAGAAATATATATATATATATATATATATATATAGATACATACATACAAATAGTTTTCTGTGCAGTTGCCACTCAATAGTTTGGGGAATTTGAACAGAGTATGAACCTAATGTAGTATGGACTTTTGCTTTTATCCTTTGTGTGGGAGTGTGAAAACAATACAAGAAGACTACTTTGAAGAAAATGGTGGAAACTAGGTAAGTATTTTCATAGTCAAATTCACTGAACTTTTGGGTTATACCTAGTAGGTATACATATGTCCACTTATATGTATATATCTCAATCATGAGCATCATGGAGACAGTGCATTCTTAACCTATCTAGCTTGTCACACCATCTTACTCTCTGTCAGCTACAGTGTTGCATATGATCTCTGGGGATTCACATTGTTAGCCATGACATCCAGTGGTTGTCTGCCATTCTTGTAACATGTCCAGCCCATTGCCATTTGAGTTTTTAATAGTTTATGATGTCTCGGATTCCTTTCTGTACTGTGCTGTCTTCTGATCTCTCCTTGTGAGTTTGAGCATGATTCTCTCATGTGCATGATGCATGGTTGTCAGTTTGAGGTGCAATCTTTTGGTTAGGTTGCATGTTTCAGCTCCATAGGTGTCTATCAGAAGGATACATTGGTTTTATACCCTTCTTTTTAAGATTAGTGGGAATCTCTTCTCCTTGAAAGTCAAGCTTGCTCGACCAAAAGCTTACCAATCTAGTGTGAGTCTTCGGTTTATTTCTTCTTCTTTTGATGACTGCATGGAAATTAGCTGTTCTAGGTAGATGTAGTGGTGTACTTTCTCCAGCTCTGCATTTTCAATTTTGATCGATGTGTCAGTCCTTAACATGTTTATTGTATATGACATTTGTTTTGCTGAAGTTCATGTGGAGGCCAACTTTCCTGCTTACTTCATTTAGGTCGTCTAACGTTATTTGGAGATCTTGACTGTTCTTAGCAAAGAGGATGATGGTGTCAGCAAAGGTTACTTACACAGTTATCCCTTGCTATTCACAGGTTTTCTTATCAGTTTTGATAATTCATGGATTAGTCTTGAATAATTTAATGGAAATTTGTGGGGGGGTTTTGTAGCATACTATGAAAAACTGCTACATGAAATATGCTCCACTCCATAAAGAAAGCATAAAAAGTTCAAGAAAGTTTAGGAAATCATAAATAATTGTAATAAAATTTGTCTTACTAATTCATTTATACAGACAAAATCAGTTGAAAACTTATTGTAGTTGAAAACTTGAACTTATTCAATTTTTACATTCACCAACTGGTTAGTCAAACAGTATTTTAGACATCAAATTTGTTTCCAATTCATTGTACTGTTAACAAATTCATTTACTTATTTTCTCGTAGATAAAGTATCATGAATCATTCTAACGATACTTTACATCTTTATGCTACTATTTACCTTCATCTTGATATTTTTGTTGTTTTTTATTGCAACTTTTCTCAGACTGGATAACATTTTTAAAAAGCAACAAGAATATCAAGATGAATGTAAATAGTACCATGAAAAGGAAGAAAATGTTAATAATCACTGCACTGTAGTTATATGAAATTTTGTTCCTTAACTATATTTTTTTTTACTAGCATCTAACATGTACTTATAATAATTAGATATACTCATTGAAAATTCAATTTCCGTTACACCTGCAAGAAACTATCATTAAGTCAGTCATAAGATGAAGAAAAACACTTTTGCTCACCACAAGGGATTTATGAGTCTACTAAGGCTGTATTAATTATCAGTAATATTGATTCTGTCATTGATGGATCTGTTGCCAGAAAAGAAATGAAGTCAAGTTTTAAAATCTAAATTTTTTACTATACGCTTTTCTATATTCATTTGCTTATTTGCACATTTACAATTTGGGAATGGTAAAATGTTTGTTTATTGTTTATAGTACAAGATTTATAGGTTTTGGGGACCTAAATGGTTAAAGGTTGGGGGGTTGCAGAAATTATTTGCACATATTCATATTCATAGTCCCCTTGTACCCCTAACCCCCGTGAATAGTAGGGGATAACTTTATATATTTCTGTGTTCATATGAAGACACTCAGGTTTGGATGATTAATTAAAAAATTTTGGATTTTTTTCACTGATTTTTTTTTTTTTTTTCACTACAACATTTTGAATGCAACGATACTTACCAAGACCTCATTACCACATTAAAATTTTGCCTGAAGAAGGCTGGAGAGGGAACAAGTTGAAACAGCAAAACAAAAAAAAACAATTATTGTGAGTGTAAAAAGTATTTGATACATTTTAAAAAATTGATTTTAATATCCTTATGCAGCATCAAAATCGACGGAATTTGGATAAAAAATTAGAAATACAAAAAACAATATTGTACATTGAAAATCATGTGCAAAAATCAGAAATCTTTGGCTCAAATTCTGTCAATTTTGAAGATGTATAAAGTTGTTAAAATGAACTTTTTGAAATGTATTGGATACTTTTAGCACTCACTGTATGAGGGGAGTGAAAAAATGTTATTGGACTTGAGATGAGGTGTATTTTGGCATATTATTCACAGGATTAGCCTCAAAGAAAATTTGTATTCAACCTAACTGGATTTTTTTTTCAAAGAAACAGGTCAAATTGGTCAGTTAATGGAAATGATTGTGTCCAACATCTTTCAGCAACATACCATGTTGGGGATGATCAATCAAAAGAATTGAAAAGGGGATGATAAATGAATTAGTTACTTCTCTTGCCTCCTGTTGGATCAGTATAAACTTGGAATTTTCAAAAAACGACATGAAGGCCTGAGACAAATCAGGGAGCAATTTAGTATAAACTAACATTGCAGCTTGAACTCTCACCCACCAGAAAAAATCTATTCAAGCAGCTGGGATCATAAACAAAAAAACAATGAAGAGTAAGTGTTTGACTTTTCAACTCTCTAGTGTCATTGGTGAGGCCTGTACATGTGATGCATACATACATTGCCAACCAGCCAGACCAACTTGAAAACTGAAGAAACATATGTTGACTGTTTCTAATTGGAGGATTCCTTCCGAAAAATATAGGCCAGGTAAAAGTAATTCTTGTTTTATTACAAGTTTCTTCAAAGAACAGGTCCTCCTGACCCATTAGCAGGTTGCAAGGTTGCAGGATGACAATAAATGAATAAATAAAGAATAAGGGAGAATAATATTAATAACTATGGAATATTTTTCTCTTCAGGTAAGTGGTTCATTGGAGCCTCTAGGAGTTGTACAATGAAAATGAAAAATATATATATAAAGCAATGCAAGTTGATATAATATAACCATATAATGAGCTTATATGCAAATTTTTCTGTTTGTTTGTGCTCAAATATGATGATCTCATTGGTTGATTTACCTTCCTATTATAACATAGCAATAAAAAAATTTACATCATAGAAACTCTTAAGACTTCATGTCTGATCACACATTGAAAATGACCTTGTGTTGAGTTGGTATTTTTTAAAAACTTGAAATTAAGATACTTGAATTATCAAAAATAAATCAACTAATAAAATAGTGTAAGGCTCCGTTGTGTCAATCCATACGTAAATAACCATGTCACTTTTGGTAGCTATATTCTAGTATAATTTTATATATTTCAGGAGAGTCTATATAAAGCCATTATTATTTGTCCAATTAGGAACAATACTCTTCAAACTATATGAAATATAATCTGAGAATAGCCATGGTTACTTTCATGTCCAAATAGACCAAGTTTCCCCACCCAAATTGAGAAATCTAATTTTGACATGTTTTTTTTGCTATGACTGAAGTGTTTGTTTTTAATACTATCTATAACAAAAGTTGAAGAAATTTATAATGGCTTAACTGCTGACTCACTTGAAAAACTAAAAAGTGCTCAGAAAGTGCATAACTTTGCCAAAGTCACACAGTAAGTAAGAGCTGGATGAAAATCAGTCCTTATATGGCCACAATGTGGGGGAGGACCATCTTCACGTATAAATATCTCTTAGTTGAAATAAGTTCCTGAATCTGCTGCAAGATTTATTCTAACCTTCCTTAACCCTTCCACAAAATGTCATTGAAATTCATTGAGACATTTTAGAGATATTGTGTAGTCAGGGGTAAATCAAAGCTTTTGAGCCATTTGTTTTCTACTTGGTAAGGTTCGATTCATATCTGAATCTTGCTCTCTAATTTTTTGATAAAAGGTCAACAATCAGTAGTTAATTGTTTTTTTTCATTAGATTCCTCAAGATCCTCAGATCAAAAAATTTCCAACTTGACACTGGACTGCCTTGAGCACTTTGGTGAACGTCAACTTTGTACAATTCCCATTTGTTGAGTAATTGCAATGCATATGTTAAGCCTAATTGACGAATTGCCTTATTGGTAAAATTTTCAACTTTTTTTATAGAAAATAAATAAGCACATGGTTTTAATCTGCCAAAATCAGTTAAATCAAACTTTTTTACTAATAAGTAAATACGTAGTTTTAACTTTTTTACAAAAATAAATAAATACATAGTTTTGATTTGATCAAAAGTTCATTTAATCAAAACAAGGATATAAAACAACTATTTCTCTTATAATCAAGTTTGCAAAATTAAATCATTCTTCAAAAAATAACTAAATACATCATCTTAATTTGATCATAATTTTATTTAATGAAAACGAAAATATAAAGCAACTATTTTTTCCAATCAAAAGTTCATGTAATCAAAGCAACAAAGTACTATATGAATTTTCAGTCCTCTAGCTACGTTGGTGTATCTTGATGAGCCATAAATACGTAGCCAGCTAGCCAGACCAACTTAAAAACTTTTGGTTGACGGATCCTAATAACTTACTTTATTTCCTGGTTGAATGATTTCAAGAGATATGTGGCGTGTCTATTCAGACACAGGAATCTTGAGAGATGGACAGATTGATCGATATATGTATCAACACAATTTTTCAGAGCACCACACCAAAGATCTACGTTCAGCCAATTAATCCGGGTGCTCCACATTTGTGGCCTTATGCCAGGCAAACTTAACATCTGTACCTCATATAAGTGAATCACCATTGCCCTCACATGTACCAGAACAAATTATCTAGAAAATTATCAAAAAAAAAGATGGATCTTTAAACTAAAATCATCTTTAAAAAATAGATCTTTCATCTAAAATTATCTAAAAAAAATACCAGCACAAGATTTGGGCATTGTTAGCCCAAAATGATCACAGAGACCCAAAAAAGTACTTTTTTGAAAAATCAAAAAAGCATCATTATGTGTTGCCTAATGGTGTACTCATGCAAATTTTCAACATTGTAGCCCCAAAAATGTGGCCAGGAGTGCCCAAAGACACATATACACATGTAGATACATAAGTAGACACAGACACTTAAGGAAAGAAGAATATGTAGCCCACTTAGCTGATCGGTTGGGCCATTTGTAGGGCTATGGTGCTTTGATGAATAATTACTGAATTCCTGCTCTAAGGCAATGATTAGTAAGCTAGTTTCACAAGCCATTGATAGTACATTTGATCCTTTGTGATTGCTGCACTTTGGTGGCCTTGTGCCAGATAGGCTGAGCATGATAAATATTTATGAAGGTTCTGACCATGAAGCTCATATCAGCTAGTCTCACAGGCTATGACCCCTCCTGCCCCATCGTGGCTTTGATATTTACTAAGCTTACCTTAGTGAACATGTTATGCTAAGTTGGTGAAATTGCCTAATTGGTAAGATTTACTTTTTTTTGTAAAGAATGTTTGATTTAATTTTGATAATATAAACTTTTTGTCATGAAAAAAGTTGCTTCATATCCTTGCATTGGTTGAATAAACTTTTGATAAAATTAAAACTATGTATGTATTTATTTTTGCAAAAAAGCTAAAACTACGTATTTACTTATTTGTAAAAAAGTTTGATTTCACTAATTAGGTAATATCACTAATTCGGTGTATCATATGTTGTAAAAGGCCTAATGTAGAGAGATGAGGGTAGGAAGATTGTGTTGCACCAGTCTTTAAAATAGGAAAGATTGCCATCCTTGACAATCAGAATTTGAGATTCTGGCTTCCAGTAAAGCTTGAACAGGCACTTCTAACATTAGTAGAAAATATCCAACTATTTCAACCATAAGGCATCTCTGCTCTCAAATATTACCTGCATATGAAATTGATTCAGTAAATATACATGCAGATTTAGTTAGTCTCTCAATACAAACTGTCTTGTGAGCAACATCCTTTGACATCATGTTGTGGGGGTGATCAATTTTGTTGGGCAGAAAAAGTCTGAATTTTCAAGAAACAAGTATGGACACAGCCAGCCACAAAGTAAGTGACCCATTTAATATAAATTCACATAGCAAATTGAACCCCTATCCTGCTAAAAACCTATTTAGGAGGTGAGGATTTAAAAACAAAGGTTTTTCTAGACATAATAAGGAGTGAATGTTTAAATTTTCAGCTCTCTAGTTCCATTGGTGCAGCCTGTGATATGTAGATAGCCAGCTAGCCTGACCAACACAGAAACTGAAGAAACCTATCTTGACACTTTTAGTGACAGTTTTGGTTGACAGTTTCTAATTATATTCTTCTTTTATCACAGAAATGTTTGAATTTCTATTAGAGGATTTTTTAGAAATAGTATTACTAAACTAATTTCAGTCAAAGAGTCCTTTGTTATAAATGTTGGGCAAGAGATAGTGTTCCCTCTAATTTTTAATAGTTAGTGTGCCCCAAAATCTTATGTTGTGCAAACTGAATCAAATGTAAACTAGAAATTGTTTATTGATGTACAAATATGACATTTGAAAAACTGTTAGCAGAAACAGTCAATAGAGAGATTATTTTCAATAAGTGAAGGGTCTCTGTTATATCTCTACAAACAATGGAACAACCCACCCAGGGTGCATGCCCTGCTGTTTCATCCATAGCTGGGGTAAGGAGAGATGGATCTATGCTTTTCCCAAGAGCATTAGTGTGAAGTGAACATGAACAGCCTTGACTGGAATATGAACTTGGACTGCCCATTCTATTGTCTATACTGTTACCTTTATGCCAATTGCATCTCCTGCACGCAAGTAAGTACTAATAAGAGTACAAATTTATGCAGATACCAAAACCACAAATTATTTATTCAGCAACTAATACTGCTACACTTCCTGGCGCCATTCCAAACTTTTATTTGCTGAATCCTTGCCAGAGTTGTGTTCCCCTGAGTCTGTTTTCATACATATTCCGAGGGATGCAGGGTTTTGTGATATTTACCAGATGCTCTTATTTATTCCAAGACCAAAGATTTTGATGTTTCTACAAAGTAAAAATACACCAAATACTCAGAAAAGTTGGAATTATTTCCCAAATTATGTATCAGATGATCTTTATTTGGTTCTGCCATAAAGAACGAAACAACTACTAAAACTAGAAAGCACTCAGAGAGTGCATAGCTCTACCAAAGCCATGGTCAGGGGAAGTACAAAATTTCATTGAAATTCATTCAGAACTCTCAGAGATATTGTGTGAATAGACACAAACTTTTGACGATATCATGTTGTATGCACATATAACCATAACAGAAGGGAAGTAATTATGCATGGATCCACCCAAAAATGCAATCACTTCTTCTCTCTATCAAAAAGAATTCCTGAATCAGCCCCCAAATTTAACCACTTTTTCCTTACCCCATAGCCCACCTGCCACAAAATTTCATTGAAATCCTTTCAGTACTTCCAGAGATATCAAATCGACATATAGACAGACAGTCGGAAAAAAGATAGAAAGATGCAACTGAATTCATAAACCTCTGCAACTTCTTTGACAGAGGTGACAGCAAACTGAGATATATCTTATCTATCATCAATACAGATAGGATACAGTTCACTATAGCATGGTTTGCCAAATGAAGTGGATAGGTTTTTGACCCATAAATTATTGCTTCTATTATTACCCACTCATCTAGGAAACCACAAATGGAAACAGAATTTCATCATCATTAAATTTTTTCAATTTGCAATCGATCAACATTTATATATATGGTGTTTTACTCATGATTGATTTCTCTGATCTTGTGATGAAAACAACATCTTTGTTTACTGTTGAACTTGTTTTGGCACTCATAATTCACTTTCAATTATCTGCAGCTCAGTTATAACACAGTTGTCTTTCTTGGACCCCTACTCCTGCATTATGAATTGTGACATCTGTTTTATTCTATTATTAGTTTATAATATATCATATTATTTTGCATCTTATCACAATGCTCTGAGTTGATACACTCCTCATTATTACTATCATTTTATCACTGTTTTTTTACCCATCTTATTTTTGTTCCGTTTTATTGCAGCACTCTCAACTGATACACTCTTCATCAAACTATTATTCTACAACCATTTTTACTCTATCTTATTATTATGGTTTTTTATCCCAACACCCTAGCTAGGTCCACTTTTCATCATTACTATTATTCTGTTATGGATTATTAATGATTTTATTGTTGCTTTTTATCAAAACACTCTGGGTCAATACATTCTTCATTATTACTATTATTTTATTACTAGTTTTCATTCATCTCATTGTTGTAGATTATTCTATGCAGTTGTGGCAGAGAACATGAAGGAACAGATGACTTGGTTTAGAGCTCTCCCCAACTTCTGTTATTCATCCAGTGAGATTCCCTTTGGAATTCTTAGCTACTTGTTTAGTCATGTAAAACTATCCATACATCTAGGAGCAAGTCAACCAGATCAGATGGTATCTACTTCTGTGTTTGGACTCCATATATTTCACCAGTCATGCTAGTCTCTCCAGGAGTTTTGAAATAATGGAATTTTGAGCTAACATATTTTTGCAATGAATGCATTGATTTCTCATGTTGAATATTGTCAAGAGAATATAAAGGAAAAACCAACTAACTCCTCTACTGGCCTTGTATACAGCCATGTGTCAGAATCGTGTAAGCTGCTTCCCTCATTTTCTGGAGCCTCCATCGAAGTTCATTATCTATCAAAAGTTTTTGTTGAATTCACATGGAACCTACATATCAAATTTTTTCATTTTACCAATTTGCCTTAGGTGGTCCAATTTTATCACAATGCCAACATCCAGTATCTGTGATATTCTTCTAACAATTTGACATGGAATTTGTTTGGCCAACATCTTCAGTCATTCATTTCCAATTACAGGAGGACATCCTCTATCCTCTAGATCTTTGAGACTCAAATCCCCACTACAAAACTTTTGGAGCGAACACCACATAAAACAATGAGGGGTGGTTCCTTCACCCCATGCTAGGTCAATATTGGAAGCTGTTAGGTATTGTTGCTAAGTTTACACTTATGCAAGAGGATGATATGCAAATCTTTTTTTATCTTCGGTTTAAGGGTCTACACCGTCTAAAGATAAGTCTGAAAATAAATTGTGAATATTATTGAAAAAAACACATTTCAATCATTAAGCTATATATAATGGTATAATATGCTATTGTAATGTAGGACACAATCAGAAGTTGGTATCTAGAATCAGCTGATATTTTCCAAACAACCTAATATTTGGACTTCATCCAAAAGAGGCTGATGCACCAACTTATTATTTGATAATGAGAAACTGTCAGCCAAAACTCTCAACATCAAGATAGGTTTCTCCAATTTTTAGGTGAATCTAGCTGACTATATAAGTATCACACATAGAGGCTGCACAAATGGAGCTTGACTGTTGAAAATTCAAATACTAACTCCTTTTTATATCTAGAAAAAAATATTTTTTGTTTTTCAAAACTCACCTGCTTTATAGGCTATTAGTGTGGTGGGTTCAGTTTGCAATGTGAGTCTGTGCTAAATTGGTCCCTGGGTTTCTGTCCGGCAGCAGTATCTTATTTCTTGAACAACCCCATTTCCAATTTTCTAATTGATCACCCCCAACACAGCATGCTGCCAAAAGACATTGATCACATGACCATTTTTATTGAGTGACTCACTTCCCCTATTATTATCATTATTATTAATAGTAGTATCACCCTTACACTGGGTAGGACAAAGCCCTGCATAGGCATCACTTATATTGTTCAATATTCTCAACGCGCCTCTATTTCTGGCAAGTCTTCGAGTACTAAGCGGTAATCCTCTGTGTCTATTTTCAGTTTTCTTGTGTATGTGTGATCATTTGAGTGTAGGATTGGACTTGGCAAGTTTGTCTAGAATACTTTTCATTTATAATGGCAGAGTTGTTTTTAGCTTTCCTTTGTATCTTCTCTTACCTTTCTTATATTTGAAATAGCAGTCTGTGTCCATTAACATTAGCGTCCATTAACATTAGGCCTTTCCTAATTTTAGTTTCTTGGAGGCTGATGATATCAACGTTGTATGCAGTACCGGATTAAAATTTTGTAGGTCTCTAGCCTACGGGTATTGTGGGTTAGTGTTCAACTATATATAAGTAGGAATTTTGTTAAATAAAATTCTGTTGAATGTTTCTATTTCTGTCTAATTTGAACTCTTCATTTCCCTCATTAAATCTTAGTCCGGCTGTTATTTTCACGTGTTGTTTTCGTCTTTGTTCTACGGAAGCTATTCTCGTGACTTCGATGAGCAATTCAATTCACAATAGCTTTTCCTCAACCTGCATGTGTGCCACAGTGCGAATATGTTTCCTACATGGTTATACTACACAACAAATGAGGGTAACAATGATGTCCTTGGGAGTCACAGGATGAAAAAAAATGAAAAAAGAAAAAATGAAAATATGTTTTAAAATTTTGTAAGTAAAAAAATAATTGAGATATAATTACATTACATTATTGAAATATAAAGTGTCATTGAGACTCTGGAACAGGAAAACAGTTGTGAATAATAAAGTGTCTACAAATGTATGAAAACTCTTGATGTATTCCCGTCTGTTCACATTCCATTCTTGTACTTAAATATGAAATTAAAGTAAAATTCAGTAAAATTTATGAGATATAACTAAATGGAGAAACTCTGGAAATTAGGTTTCTGCATTGAGGGTTGCAAGGCCAAAAATTTGTGTATGAAAGGTCACAGTCAAAAGAAATTGGGGAAACGTTGGGTGAAGGGTTGAATTTGACACCTTTTATAAACGGATGGCATCAGTTTTACCTCCGGCAGTGAACAATAAATGGCTGAGCAAGCAACCAATCAGATGTAAGTTATGATGAGAGAAGGAACCAATGATGTCATCATTTTTAGAGATACCTTGTTGGGCTTTCTTTAATTCTGCTTTTCTTCTTTTTTTTCTTTGAATTCAGCCATCTTGTTTTGTTAGAAACCGACCATAACTGTCTCCAACACAGGCTTCCTCTCTCTCTCTCTCTCTCTCTCTCTCTCTCTCTCTCTCTCTCTCTCTCTCAGAAAGAATGTTTTTTAATTTTTTCAAATTAATACCCCCCCCTAAACACGCAATAGACTATATTTGACAGTTCAATTTGCAATGTATGTTTATGCTAAATTCGTATCTTAGTTTGTGTCCAGCAGCATTTTGAAAATTTAGACATTTTATAGTGATCACTACTCAATAATAGTCAAGAGAAGTAACTTAATCATTGATCATCCCTCTTTACAATTTTTTTTTTTATTGATCACACCAAGATGGCATGCTGCCAAAAGATATAGTTCACATGACAGTTTTTATGAGTGACTAACCAAATATGTTTTTTTCGTTACATCTTCCTTCATATTTCTGCTAGCTTTCTTTGTTCTGAGAGATAACAAAATGGGGAAGGAGGGGAATCTTGTTGGGTGTGGTATTCGATGAAAATATCAAAAAAAGAAGAACTAAGAAAGGCTGTTTTGAAGATGAAGAAAGAGGTTTTAAATTCATCAGTGGATAAGAAACTTTGAAAAAACTGGGATAAAATTGACAGTGAAATAAAAAATTAAAGAAATGAATGAATTGATAAAAATTAAGAAAAAGAAAGTGGAAGGAAGATGGTGGAGAAAAAGAAATTAGGAGAAAGGAAGGAGAGAAGAAAAAAGGGTAGAGAGGAAGGGAGGGGAAAAGAAAGGAAGAAAAAGGAGAAAATTTAAGAAGAAGAAAAAGAAAAAAGGAAAGATATAAAGGAAGGAAGAAAGAATGAGAGGAAGAAGGAAAATGATAAAGGGAATAGGAGGAAAATGAAAAGAAGGAAAGTGGGAAAATAATAGAGCAAAAAAGAAAGGAAGAAAAAGAAGAGGTAGTGTAGGAAGGAAAGAAAGAATGAAAGATTGAAAGGAAGCAAGAAAGAGAAGGAAAGAGAAAGAAGGAAAATAATAAATGAAAGAAAAGGAAAATGATGAGAAAGAAGGAGAGAAGGAGGGAAAAAATGAGAGAAGTAAGAGAGCACAAAAGAAAGGGAGAAAAAGATGAGGAAAATAAGAAAAAAGAAAGAATTCATAAAAAAGCAAATAAAACATCAAGCACCATTAAACAAGCAACAATGAAGGAAAAAAGAAATTTGAAAAAAAGACTCAATGGCAGGAACAATGCAAAAAAAGCAAATACAGAAAAAAAGAAAAGAGAGAGAAAAAAAAAAGGAAGAAATTCAGAGGTGAAAAATCAATGAGATAATCAGCAAAACAATTTGATCTTGACTTCAAACAAAGCAAGTAAAAGAAAGTGGTTGGGAAAGTCAGGTCGTATGAAAAGCTGATGGGGAGAAGAGGAATGTGGGGAAGTGTGTTCAGAGTGGGGGCAGGGTGCCTTGTGGCTGGCTGTCTACAATAATGATATGTTTTGGCTTTTATTTATTTATTTTCACACTGTTATTTCATGTACAAATATTTCCAGGAAATATCTCTGTCCGCCATACGGATAGTTGGTTGGTTGGTTGGTCAATAAGGACTGATGCTTCGTCATTTTGGGGATGGGCTTTGATGTTGATGATTTTATTTCATTCTTTCTTTTTCCCCAAGTCTGGCTTGGAGAATATATAACAAAGAAGTGCACGCATACACACACACACACACACACACATCCACAGGGTGTCCTAAAAAATGGATATCCACTTTTTGTTTACTAACAGCATATGTAAATATGATTTTCTGTTAACTGACATTACGAAATATATACATAGAAACAACAATTATCCAAATTTTGATTATTCAAACAAGATCTTAAGGTCTTGTGAATATTTAATCATGATCATCTTCAACCAAACATAATGCCCTCGATTGTTAATCTAAGTTTTTGCACAAATAGAACTGTTACTTAGAGAATACATGATTTTATAAGTAAAATATCACAAATTTCCAAGTAGTATTCTTCATTTGTACACATTTTATTGATTGAATGAAATCAAACCTTTTAAACTTTCTTTTTTACACAATTGTGTTCAGTATGGCTTCCTTTTTCATGATCTGATCAGTTATCCGAACAATCAATTATCTGAAGAGAATACTCCCTGCTCGTCTTATTCTGATGATTGAGGTTTCTGTGCGCATGAGTGTTTATATATATATATATATATATATATATATATATATATATATATATATATATATATATATATATATATATATATATATGGGATCCTCACTATAAGTTTGTTTCACACTCCTCTGCAATAATAAAGTGAGTTATAATAAAAATTAATATAAGATCTTAAATATACCCTGTTTTGTGGGTAACTTAGACCTTAATAGTACTGTAAACCACCAGCACTTCCAAGATAGATTTTTAAAAACCATGATACATAACATTTAAGAAAAATTAAAATCTAGAGAGGTAAAAAAAAAAGAATGTACAAAACAGGGTATATATAAGATTTCATATGATTTTTATTAAAACTAAACAAAAAGTGGTGAGGAATCAATCAGTATATTATTATTATACTAACTCTTCTTCATGGGAAATATTCAACACTTTCATTATGAACACAACTTCATATCATTATTGCTAGAATATATATATATATATATATATATATATATATATATATAATATATATACATATAATATATATATATATATATAATATATATATATATATATATATATATATAATATATATATATATATATATATATATATATATATATATATATATATATATATATATATATATATATATATATTATAATGAAATGGAAATATAATCTAATTGAATAATTATAAATAAGTTATTTTTATCTAAAACTTTATTTGAACTGACATCCTGTTTTCACCCAGTGAATATACTGGTTGGCCTAGACACCATTAATAGAATGAACGATTAAAGAAATGGGCTACTTGGAGAAACACAAAGAGCAGATAAAGGCAGTGAATAAGCAAGACAAGATTCGGGTATAAAGCTGTTATTCAGGCCTCTCACTTACTAGCACCATTAAACCAACCTTTTACATCATCTGTAGTCCTGTCTTCTGGCTATGTGTCCTGCCCCCTCCATATTTATCACTTGATCCCTTCTATGATATTTTCTTTTAAGAGCATAACTCTCTCCATTGGTTTTTTTGTGACTTTGAGTCTGTTTTCAAGTGATCTTGTTAGTTTCTATCACAGGTATTATACATTAATTGTACGTTTTATGTATGTTTTAAGCATACTGGGAAGGTACCTCTCAATATATCTCTATTTTCACTAAATTATTTCCAACTAATCATTACACCTCATTTTATTTTACTTTCATTATCTTTTTTCAAATTTCTTCAAGATCTTAAGTAGTCCTAAGTACATGTGCACCTTGATTAATATGAACGAATGATTCCACACAATCAAGAACCACATTGATCAAGGTCTTCTTATAGTTTAATGTTTTATTTATTCAACTTATACTTACATTAATTTGTATAGCAATACTTTAATCATACTGCATTAAAACCCACACAAATCAGAACTATACTATTCAAGGTTTTGTATTCCTTAACCTCTTCCACACCTTTATTCTCTATTTTAATGGTTCTCAGGTTCTTACAATTGAATATTATAACATGAATAATTTGCTGAACCTGTTGGAGAACCATCAAGCAAAACTGTCAATATAGGTTTCTTCTTTGTTCAAGTTGGTCTGGCTAGCTAGCTGGCTGGCTGCTTATGTATGTATCATTTGTACAGGCCACACCAGCAGAGCTAGAGGGCTGAAAAGTTAAGAAGTTACTCTTTATTATGTGTAGAAAAAAAAATCCTTTTTAAAATTACTCCCATGAATAAGTCTTATGGGGAGGGGGGTTTATTTGCAAAGTAAATTTATTCTCAATTGGCTCCTTAGTTCATGCTTGTCTTTGAAAATTTATACTTTTTAGTGATCCAACAAAAGATGTGAGGAGTTGCTTATTCATCAATCACCCCTTTTTTTAAATTTTTTACCCAAGAGATGGTTTTTATTGGTTGACTAACCAGACCTGATATTCATGTATGTCTGTATTTGTTTGTGTGTATGTTGGCAACTTTTACCTATTAAAACATTGTCCCTTGGCATCCACTCAAAATGGCACACATTATTTCTATCTTTTGTTGACAGGTTTCAAAATTAATGGACAGCTCCTTCACCATCACCCTAATCCTTCTTTCCTTCAGGATCTGCTTTCTTTGTTCTCATCAGACTTTCTTCCCTAATCCTTGGTTAATCAGACAGAAGGGTACTTAAAGAAAGTACCTTCCTATGAAGAACACGTCAGTCATTGATGTTGTACAATTTGCTTCCCCTACCCCCAAAGTAGTGAGAAAAAAAGAAAAAAAACAGAAAATGAATCTGATTCCTTATTTATAGTTTTGGCTTCAAATCAAATTGTTTCACTACGATTGCCCCCTCACACTTTAAACAATCAATATCAATGAATGACAAATACTTATTTACTTATATGTATTCACTCATGTCTGTCTGTCTGTTTTGTATGTCCACACAATATCATCAAAAGTTCTCGATGAATTTCTATGACATTTGTTTGAAGGTTGGGGTGTAAGGCTGTATAGAAGAAATGATTAAATTTGGGGGCGGATCCGGAAATCTTTACAGTTACATCTACTGCATCATAGCTATATGTTCACACGATATCACTCAAAACTCTCAATGAATCTCAGTGACATTTTGTGAAAGGTTGGACTTCAGGCTAAGAGAGAACTGATTAAATTCGAGGGCAGATCCAGGAATTTTTTCCAACTAATGCAAATTTTTTTCATTTTTCTGTTTGCCCACAAAAAAGTTCTTAACGAATTTCAATGACATTTTGTGGAAGAGGGAGCTATGAGCTAAGAGAAAGCTGATTAAATTTTAGGCTGGGTCCAGGAATCTTTTTACTGTTACCCCGGCTGTAGTGTTGCTATTTATGAACTGATTTTCATTCAGTTTTTAGTGACAATGGTATTGGCAGCGGTATGCACTCTTTGAGTCCTTTACTATTATTAATACTGTAACATTAGCAAAATCAAAGTATTGTAGATATATACTAAGCACAAAACCACAATATAAGGGGAACCAAATGATGATTAAACTCACTAGACGAGCAAATGGTCTGCAAGACAACCCTAACCATCATTCTGTAATAGGTGTCCTAAATATAATTTAGTCTGTTACAAAACCATGATAATGGAGCACCCAAAAAGGATAAAACTCACAAAACTAATGAATTATTCTGTGAGAGAAGCTTGTGAACCTCTGTGCTATGGTAGATCCCTAACTACATCAAAATGGAAATATCAATTGATAGAAAACGTCTATTGAATTTAATAGTGTTCATAACCACTGAGCACCATTTTTTTGTTGACCCCCAAACAACCTACTCATTTCTGAAATCATTTCTATTGGCTAAAATTTCCAGCATTTAATCTGATTGGTCTGAAGTCATTTGCCATACTCTTTGGTATCTGGGGACATATAAGTATTCAAGGACCATTCAGGACTGTTATTAAAAGCATTTCCCAGAATAGCAATTTCACCATCAAACCAGCTCAGCTTCTGATGGAAATCAAATGAAGAACGATGGACCAGACAGAGAGATAAAAAGGTCAAATTGTTCTATCAGCAGCTCAAGAAGAAGCAAAAAGATGATTTGAGTGATTAATACCAGCTAAATATTGAGCATTCAAATCTCCATAACTCAAAAAGTAATGCTTGGATTTATATGAAATTTTCAATGTGATTGGTTGAAACCAGGTGCTTTCCAGTTGTAGTTCCTGTTTCCGGATCACTGTCAAAAATGACTGGTCTGCTCAGTCACTCGATAGAAACTGTCACTTGACCAACATTTTTTGGCAGCATGCTGTATTGGGAGCCATAAATTAAAAATTTGCAAAAAATGGTTGATCAATGAATAAGTTACTTCTCTCACCTTCTGTTGGATTTCTAAAAAGTCTGAATTTTCAACAAAAAAAACAAGCATGAATGTTACCAGAAATAAACTAAGGAACCAATTTTACCTTGAAATGATCACTTAGATCAGAGGACCAACATAAAATTAACTAGATGCAGCAGAATCAATTGTATAAATATAACAAAGGTTTTGCATAAGCTTACATTGTAAATTGCACCTCCCTCTGAAAACTTTTTATTGCAAAGGGATTTCTAAAAAAACAAAAATGACTGTTTTTTCCAAGACACAATAGAGAGTAAATGCTCAAATTTTCACCCCTTTGGCTACATCGTTGTGGCCAGAATATGCAACACATACATGGCCAGCCAACTAGTCGAAATCACTTTAAAAGTAAAGAAACCTATGCTAACCTACGCTGATAGTTTTAGTTGATGGGATTTCAATAATTTTGGGGTAGAGATTTTATAAAACACACTTTTCAGAGAGTTTTGCTCTGTAATCTTTAAAAAAAAAAAACTGAAAAAAAACTTTACACTTTGGCTCATCAGTGTATATTGATCATATGTTGATGGGTTGAAAATGATAAGGAGGTGGTGAATCCTTTTAAAACATTAATCTTTAGTATATAAGATGATCGAGTACCAAATGATCATCGCCTTACAAGCAGAAAAAAACAACAAATAGATGATATGGTCAGTTTTGAGTAGACAAAAGCCAGCATCTTGAGCTTTTAATACATAAGTGAAATCAAGTACTTACCTTCACTCTACTTCAGATATAAACATACACTTGAGTGGATAGGTTTTTATGAGGTACTGTTGCTAGCCCAATGCCTGAAGACTGACTGCCTCACAGGACTAATAGGCTCAAACTACCCTGCTATTTACCCATAGCTGGAGAGAGAAGTGGATCTATGCCTTTCCCAAGGGTTTTAATGCAAAGTGAATGTAAGCAGCCTTGGCAAAAACTTGAACTCAGTTTGCCAATTCCATTTACCATGCCATTCACCGCCTGGCCACTCCTGGCCTCTGAAGTCTCCATATACAGAGTACTAATACTTGAAATGTTCTCTGTGTGTTTGTACAAAAGATTTCAATTATTTTTCATCATATCATATTACACTTCTCAAGAAAGCCTTTCTTCAATAATTTTTTTAGCTCTTTTACAAATAAGCCTGAATATAAAATGTGGGTTTTTTAAGATACAAGTTCTTTTTACTACCATTGTCTGAAAGTATTGGTTATGACCAATTCGTATTGGACATACCTGTTCTTGTGGGATCACCAAAGTTGAGCAGTGTCGAATGTGGTCAACACCTAGATAGGGGACCAACTTGGTATACCAGGTGCTGTAAACAACTGGAGATCATGTAGAGAGCCTCTAGTGGTAATCCTGTTAATCTTCCTATGAGGAGACTGATATCTACACTATGCTCAATAATGCTAGCCAAAGGCCCACCCTCCCTCAGAATCTTTTGACGGGCACAACTGCGAGCAACAAAAAATGAATGAATGAAGATGAAATATTTACATTGTTACATGTTTTTCAACATAAGCATGTCTTATATATATATATATATATATATATATATATATATATATATATATATATGTGTGTGTGTGTGTGTGTGTGTATGTGTGTGTGTGTGTGTGTGTTTGTTTTGGTGGAGGGTTTCTAATAAATATGACTAGATTGAGATAGATATGAGCAATCTGAAATAGATAGATATGATCAGACTGGGATATAGAGATAGATAGATATGAACACACTGAGATAGATTGATAGACGGATGAATAAATGTTGAGAAACGTAGATAAAAACAGACTGAGATAAATTTTACTTGAGCCTTTAGCATTCTGCAGGTAACTTCGTTCACAGAGCAAAAAGTTTGGCCTGCCACTGTAGGTGACTCTAATTGTCTAACCATAGTGTATTTGAATATCACAGTTGTGTTATGTCAATTTCAGTCATACATGAACAGACATACAAGTTACAGGCTTTGAAAGTTACTAAGTGCATAAAATCTTGGCACCCTTGAAAAAGAAGGAAGAATGCTAATGGTGGATCAAATGCTGAATCAGGACTCCAAAATTGATTCAAGTCAAAACTGAAAATTTTTTGATGACAGAGCGAATTTAATCCAATTTAATCAAAACAAGGATGAAATGTACAATTCATACCCTTCTAACTACATGAAAGAATATAGTGAAGAAATAGTATAACAAAATTTGAAAAACTCTTCATACAAATTAAATCAAAGGCTAAACATCAGTGACAGATTGCGTACATTCCGGCTCATATGTTTCAGAACTAATTCACATGTAAATAACCCTTCAGCAAATTGTCAACTTAAGCACAATGCCATGTGTGCATTTCAATCATGTATTTTCCTACCTTTCATTCCATGTGTGCGCACTGTTGCTGCAGCAATGGATGATGAAAGACGCATGAGTCATGTCGGGATTCAAAATCAAACCATTATTTTCCTTCATTTGCCGACTGAAAATACATCAATAGTCTCTGCTTGAAGATTGTCCATTGTCACCGGATTGTATATACATTAATAGTCTTCCCTTGATGACTAAACAAAATCTTCACTTGCATAGAGAGTGAGGGAAAGATTAATCAGTCCTTCTACTGCCAGCAGCCAGGGCCGGTGGTCCGTAGACCATCAGTAGTCACCCTACTATTTTATTCTTCTGCTCTTCTGGGGATCAACCTTTGATCCCTTAACTTATAGGCAGGTGTCCTTTTTCTGTGATGCTATTTCTTTTACTGAATCAACTTATACCTTCTTCTTTCACCTGATACCAGAACTAAATGATCACCTACCCTTTTCTCTTTTATTTTCCTCCTGCTTCCTTTCGTTTCTCACATCACAAAAATTATAGTCTTTCTTACTTCCACCCTTCAAATCCCTATATACCATCCCTTTTTTATCAACCCTTTTCCACTTTCTTTCACCTGATGTCTTTTCAATTAAGTGGCTTTGACTGGCTATCTACCTGGGGTGACAGGAGTTCAAAGCAACCAGGCTTCATCTTGTCAATAAATCTACTTAAAACGTTTCTATCATCCTTTTGACATTTGAAAAGGGTTACTTTTTTACACTTGTGTATGTACATATAAATAAGTAACGTATATTTAAAGATCAAATGTGTAAGTATAGTTCACATATACCCACATGAAAAGTATCTTCTATGAAAGTGTTATTTGAAAATAAAATGAATTATTTAAGAACAAAAATGAAATAATTAATTAATTATTCATTCTTGCTCTGAGCTCTAAATCAGTGAGCACTTTCGGTCCACAACAAAACCACTCATGTTGGTAACAGAAATAAAAACAAGATATTTATGTCAGATAATCTTCCACTAACACTTATGAAAGAGCACAGCTCATACATAGTGGCTTGCTCAACCACCAGGTAAAGCAATGATACTCGAAGAGGGCATTACCATACCCTTGGATGAATGGAGTTGGGGGTGAACACTATGAAATACATGCTCTAAAAGGTTTGAGATATTGCCCTCGCATTAAACCCTGACTGAAGCTTATAAATAGAGAGAAATGTAGGCGGCTTTAAATCAAGCTTAGATAAAGCCATGTTGTTGACATTTGTTGAAGGACTTCTGATTGGTCATGATGCATTGTTGTCAATGGTGACCATGTGTGGCTTCTCAGGTCACCATTGACTGTGGGAGAAAAAAATCTTGAAATTCATCTGATTTCCTAAAGCAAATGCATTAATTTTCACTCGCATGATGTGATGTTAACTGAGAGCTGTCACTTTGTGGCTTATAGCCTGTGAATCAAATTCCTTTGGACTGGCAATATTTGATGTCCAAGAACTGGCATCAATGACAAAACAGCATCAAATCGCCAAAGATATGGACGTGTTAAAAGTTGTTATAATTACTTTCTGGAGCCTTTGTATGCAGTGTTCAACTATCATATTTTACATTAGAAAGACTAAAGATTACCATTTCCTCCAATTTATGAAATGAAAAATATCTTGAACCTGATTAAATATCTCAAAAATAACACTTTAAACATTTTTTTTTACAAACATTAAAATATTGCATTCTCAGTAAAATTTTCAAATCACTAAATTATTAAAGGAAGATAAATTTAATCGGGAGTTATTTCCTTTAAATTAACCTTCTATTTTCCCTGTATGAACTCGAGAGTTGAAGCAAATCAATATTCAATCAAATACAGGTATACTTTGATTAGTTCAGTTAATTTGTTCCAAAGATTTCTATACTGTTGAAAACTTCACTATTCAAGGTATTACTATAATTCAATGTATTTTTTCAAGTTTATACTTGTTTAATTTGTACAGCAATACCTCAATCAGAACCCGCTCTAATCAAAACCGCACTAACTAAAGTATTCTTGTATTTTTTTTAAATGGAAAAGATTGATAAAATATTAGTTTATTCACATAGTAAATATAACCTACTTTAAATTAACATTACTACACCATGATTCATCACTTCACTGACAGTTATAATAAATGTATTACAAGTGACTAAACTTGTGATTACTATTGATACTACAAGCATGACAGACACTGTAGGATGGGAGAGAGGAGAAAAGGAAGTTGTTGTTAAATAAGAGGCTACGCAGTTCAATAAGAGGCTAGGTAGAGAGAGGGGCTGATGGCTGATACTGATACTATGTTTGATAGACATAGCTAAATATGCTTAGGATTTAATCAAGCATTCCATACAGTGTTTCGGCCCTTTATGAATCAGGCACAAGACGTAATTTTATCAAAAATCCAATACTTTAATGTCCGTAGAGAAATAGGAAATGTTTTCTCGATCTTTTGTAAACCACCATATTGATGTTTGACAGTACATGGGTGTTTTGTTTACTGTATTCAACAACATGTGAGAAATCCCTTTTTTCACCTGTAAAATGGCTATGAAGGGGAACAAAATCTTTGTTGTCCAATTCCACATTGGCCAGAACTTGCAGAAGGGTTAAAAATAGAACTAGGTGATAATTATGAGGAATTCAGGGAAATGTATTTTCTTTAATATTCACTGCTGAAATAGGGGGTGGTTATATACCATCAAATACAGAATGAAAGAAAATTTTATAGACACTGGCAATGGATTAGGCTTTGGGGTTAGGTAAAGGCTATTTTGGGTAATTTTTAAGTGCTTATTTTGTGCCAGGGGTGTAGGGTCTGGAACATAATTGAATCAATGGAAGTATGTAAAATTCATTACTTATTTATTCACTAGTTGAACCGGTGAAAATTCCACAAGTGTTTACAATGATCCACCATTATCTCATGTCTCTTCTCTCACCCTTTGCCTGTAACTTTTAATTCTCTCTCTCATGCCTTCCAATCTTCTGTCTTTTTATCTAAATATCATACAAACATAAATTAATTTTATACATGGATATCTTCCCATCCACCCTCAGTAAACTACTTATCTGTTCTCCCCTCTGTTCTCCCTCTCCCTTCCAACCCTCTTATTGAACTAACCTTTCCTTTCATGTTGTTATTGAAAGCATAACATTTGAATGCAGGTAAGAACAAGCAGAATAATATTACACATTATTTATCTGCCATGTGAACTAAATTATAGCAGTATTTTACTTGTTAGAAACCATAAACCAATTCTGTCCCCCAAACAGCCAAAATTGGTTTCTTTAGTTTTCAAGTCAGTCTATGTATGTATGTATCATGTATACAGGCTGCACCAATGGGGGTAGAGGGCTGAAGTTTTATATATTTACTTCTCATTATGCCTATAGAAAACAACGTTTTGTTTTTTTTAAGTTCCCCTCCAAATAAATTTTTAGTTTATGCCAAATTAGTCCCTAGATTGTGCCCTCTTGTTTTTTGGAAATTCAGACTTTTTAATGATTACTGCCAGCAAAAAGCCAGAGGAGTAACTCATCATTGATCACCCCTTCTTCCAATGTATTAATTGACCATCCCCAATACGACATGTGGTAAAACATTGATCACATGACGGTTTCTATTGAGTGACCAACCAGACCTGTATATCTAATTAATTATATCATCATCCCAATATATCACATTTTTACGGCAACTGAACTTAGCACAGTTTCACTCTGGCAGTGAGTAAATAAATTAACAATGCAAACCGGGATAAAGAATAAGTTTCCGGTGAGAATTGAACTCACAACCTTCTATGCCAGAGGGAGGCTGGGTTAATGCACATCTGCACTTACCATTGAATAACAGGAACTTGTGGCATACGCAAATCAAAATCAAACCTTTAAACTCATCCCCTATCCTGATCTCTTCTGCACCATGTTGGTTTTTAACTTGTTGTTCAGTATCGGGAATCCAATTTGTTTTTTTATTTTTTAGACTTTATCAATTTCTTGCTACTATTTACCTTCATCTTTAGGGTATGAGTTCAAAGGTCTGATTTGGATTTGCCACTAGTTCCTATAGCTCAGTGGTATAGCACTCAGGCATTAACAAAGTCACCCATTTTCTCTCCTATCTTCCTTTCATTCTCTCCTCCATTTTTGTCTCCATTTTTTATTCTCCTTACCTCCACTTCTCTCTTACTCTTCCTCTTCCACTCACCCTCTTAATCTTTTACTCTTCACCTCTCTCTTTCCAACTCTCCTTCTCTCTTTTCCTTGCCTCTCTCTTTTTCCTCCCTTTCTTCTTGTCTCTTTCTCTCTCACATCACTTTTTTCACCATCCCTCCCAATCTTTTTCTCTTTCTTTCTGTCACACTTCTCCCTTTCTCTCCTATCTCATAATTTCTCTCACCTTCTTTCTTTCTTTATAGCCCATTTTTGTTCTATCTTTATCCTTTCTCACTCCACGTTTTTCTCTTTATCAAGCTGTATTTTTCTTACAACAATTTTGTATTTTCTTCTTCCACTCTCTCAATCTTTTTCTTCTGTCTCTGTCTTCTTCCTCCCACTCTCTCATCTTTTTCTTCTCTCTCACCTATACTCTGTCTTTCTCCTCCCACTCTCCATCCTCCCACTCCTCCATCTTCTTTTTTCTCCGTTCTCTCCTACTCTGTCTTTCTCCTCCAACCCTCTCCATCTTGTTGTCTTCTTCCTTCTCTGTCCAACTCTTTCTCCTCCCACTCTCTCTCTCTTATCTTTTTTTTACTTCCTTGCCTACTCCCTCTCTTCATCCTCTCACACTTTCAAACCTCCTGCTACCCAGTGTCTATTGCAATTAAATCCCCAACCAGTTTCTCCTTTTAATTCTATTACGATTGATTCTCATGATTCGTCCATCGTACCAGCTTCTCTCATCTTGTCTTCCATTTCTGAATCAATCGGTCACTCATTCACCACAATCATTCATCGTTCTACTTCATTGTCATTCATTCATTCATTCATACTATTTCATATGTTGAGTTTTTATTCTCCATTGTCTCTTTCAGATTTTGTAATAAATCTCCATCTATTCATATATAGGCTTATGTTAGCCGATTCATATCTATCTATCTATTTATTTCAATCAGTTCATATCTATTTATCTATCAATCTATCTATCTGTCTGTCTTTATACTATCTACAAAGAAATGAAAGCATATACAGACTAACAGTTAAAGATATATCAGGATCTATAACTAAGCCAGGAAGCCTCAAAATCTATAGGCCATTGACCCCTTTATGAAATCTTTGATCCCTTATTGACTTCCAGTCATGACAAAACAAAAATGAATGAATAGTAATAATAATCAAATAGATGTGCAGATTCGGACATGATTCGATTTTGTTTGATTGAATAAAGGTCTGGTTAGTCACTCAATAAATATAGTCACGTGACCAATGTCTATTGGTAGCATGCTGTGTTGAGAAAAAAGGATGATCAATCATTGTTACTTTTCTCACCTCTTGCTGAGCAGTGATCACAAATAAAGTATGAAATTTCAAAAAGCTTGTCCAATTTATCATGAAATTACATTACAAATTGAACTCCTATTTTGAATTGTCAAAAAACAAAAAGATTTGTTGTAGACATAGTAAGGAATAAACATTGAGATCTTCTGCCATCTAGCTCTATCAGTTATGTTTGTATGCATGATACATAGATAGCCAGCAAGCTAGCCAGAATCACTTAAAAAGAGAAGAAACCTATGTTGAAAGTTTCGTTGACAGTTTTGGTTGATAGTTTCTGCCGAGGAAATACTAAACAAAACCAAATGTTCAAATTTTCAGCCTTCTTGCTCCATAAGTGTGGCCTGTATGCGTGATACATACATAGCTTGCCAGCCAGACCTACAAGAAAACTGAAAAAAAACCTATGTTGACAGTTTTGATGACAGTTTTGATTAATGGTTTTTATGGATAATAAAAAGTAATTTAATCAGAATCATCTTAGGAACAAAAAGTCCCATAAGTCCTGAAAGGAAGGGTTTATAATAAATGTGTCCTCCCAATAGTCACCCATGAAGCTGAAATGTGGAACCTAATCAAAAGATTGACCCTCAAACTGAAAACCATGCAACATGCGCAGAAGAGGATCATACTTGGCATTGCATGGAGGGATCACAAGACAGCGCAGTATATTAGAGAAAAAACAGGAGTCAGAGACATCATAGAATCCATTAGAAAACCCAAATGGCAATGGGTAGTACATGGTACAAGGGTGTGAGACAACCACTAGACATCACAACTCACATTGTTGATCCGCAGAGATGATATGCGAAACTGAGGCCCACAGAAAATAAGATGGCATGACAATTTAGATAGGTTCTAAAGATATTGATGCCATAAAGCCCACAATTGAAAGATCTGTCAAAACTTGGGGAAGGTCTATATCCAAAAATGGACTTCAAAAAGCTGCTGATGCTGATGATGATATATATATCTGAAATGTGAATCAGCAAGTTGTATGTTATGTATTTTCATTTCTTATACGATTGCCAGCTTTTGAACCTAACACCCTCTACATACACATGCTGTGATTATCGACACCTTAGATTATTCTTTGTAAATGTGACACTGATGTGAAATATTTGGAAAGCGCTGCCTTGGATAGTCCCACAAACTTTGAACTGAGCCTATTTATTCACCCTCCAGTTCATGCATACTGATTCAATTGCAGTTACTTACAGACACACTTTCTCTGAAATGGGTGCATAAAAAACCAGAATCGATTCAAAATGCCACTATGGTGTACATTATTTTTCTTTCATTTGTTGCATTAAGAGAGAAAGAAAAAATTGACAAAAATAAATCTTTATGACAGGGAAAGATATTTCTAAGAACTGCTATTCAGAGGAATCTCTTAAAGTACTTAAGATTCTGACCTACACAGTTGGCGAATGAAGAGAATATATATATATACATATATATATATATATATATATATATATACATATATATATATATATACATATATATATATATATA
>OY735214.1:12906978-12944478 GCA_963457665.1 Thysanoteuthis rhombus
CAACAAAATAATCTATTGATTTTTACTTGCACATCAATGTTGCGGAACGGTTGCCAGACTGTAGCTAGCTTGTACATCTTTCAAAATCTGGATGTTTTACACATAAAAAGTCTCTCATGCAAATTATCATTTTTTTTAACACGATGCAAACAACTTTTCCTAACAAAAATATCACCAGTTCTACGACAAAAATAATCATCTTTGTTATCAAACTATAGCTAGTTTGCAAATCATTGTTGCCAGATTGTACCTTGCTTGCACACCATTATTATTGCTAGCCTGAAGCTAGCTTGCAGATCATTGTTACCAGACAGTTGCCAGACAGTAGCTAGTTTCTGCACCATCATTATTGCCAGACTGTAGCCAGCACATCATTGTTGCCAGATGGTTCCTTAACAGTTGCCAGACTGTAACTAGTTTGCACATCATTGTTGCCAGACTGTAGCTAGTTTGCACACAATTGTTGCCATGCTATGGCTAGTTTACAGATTAATAGTGCCAGACGGTTTGCACATCATTGTTGCTGGACAGTTGCCAGATTATTGCTAGCTAGCTCACTATTGTTGCTAAATAGTCATCAGATAGTTGCCAGACGGTAACCATTTTGTACATAATTGTTGCCAGACTGTAGCTAGTTTGCTCATTGTTGTTGCCAGACTGTTGCAAGAATGTTGCTAACTTGCATATCGTTGTTGCTAGATAGTTGCCAGATGCTCAATTGCTGCCAGACAGTTGCTGGCTTGCATATCTTTGTTGCCAGACTGTTGCTAGCAAGCACATCATTATTGCTAGATAATTGCCAGACTGTTGCTAGCTTGCATATCTTTGTTGCCAGACTGTTGCTAGTTAGCACATCATTATTGCTTGATGGTTGCTAGACAGTAGCTAGTTATGAAATATCTGATATAACATACAATGTAAATACCCTACCAAAAGTAATAGATGTACAACCAAGAGTAATATTTATGGTATTTATGAAGTATGCATGCTCTTGAACTAATACAACTCTTATACGCACATATAACCAGGAAAATTTTTCTATTTACTTGAATTTAGAGGCTTAACTTTTATATTTACATGAATTTTTTATATACACGTATTACAGCGGTTTCAAAAAACTATATCAGGTGTCAGCATAGAAAAACAAAAAATGCTCACTTGAAATGTTCTTTATTGTACTTCTGTGTTACTTTTTTAGGCTGATCATATTTATAACATGGCTCCCATTGTGGTTTAGAGGGTAATGATGCTTGATTATGTACAATCTAAAGCCAAAGTTGCTTTTTGCAGAATTAAGTTTTTCCACGCACAGTTAAATAAGAACTCTTCTTTTGAATTACAATGTATGATAGTTCGCAACAACTTGACTAGTTTGAGTAATTATTTAAAATTGTTTTTGATAGGACTAGGTACCTCCAATATATAAAGATGATACCATAGATTATCAATTCTATAAGTTGTATATCTATTGTCATTAACTTTAATCCTCACCTCATCTAATGCAGCCTGTGGATTATCTTTCAAGGTATCAGTTTGCAATAAAAGAAATTTGTCTTCTAATTCAGAAATTTTGAGCTGGACTTTGAATTTCTCTGTCAGAAGATGGATGCTCTCAAAGGTACTTTGTTGATTGTAGAAGTTTAGAAAGTGTGCATGTTTGAGAACGTCATCCTTAAGTAGAAACCATTTTGATGCACACAGGAAACATTTCTTTTGATATACAAGGCATGCGTTTAAAAATTATCATGTTGCATTTCAGAAATGCCATCATCATTTAACGCTCCTGAGGGTATATACTTTATTTGTACCATATTCTGGCTTCATAAATAGGCTGAGTAGAATGCAAGATGTATTATACAATGCATTGTACATAATATGAATTACTGGATCTATTAAGTAGTGAAATGAGACATTGCAATGTCGAATTCAGAAATGTACAGTAAATTTGCAGCATCAGGTTAGTGAACAAATTGATCAATCTGTTTAAACCAGTTATTCTTTTCTTGCCATCCTTAATCTCTGGATCTTGTAAGGGAAAATAGTAGTTCAAAGTGTAGTATAAAATCTTGACAAAATATGTTACAATACTGTGTATAGTTTCAAGAAGGGTCATTAACCAGGCATACACGTTACCACACAGAGGCCCTACATGTGATGGCATTGAGCCTTAACAAAATGGAATTGATTAGTGCTGTGTATATAATCTGGTAGCAACTTTCTGAAGCAGGTTAAATTTCACTAGATGTCGATGTATATTGCTACATGATAAATTATTGTGTATGTATACTGTACATGTGTTTATTCTCATACATTTGGCACATCAACCAGATTCAACATCTTACAGTTATTTCTGAGACTGTCCATGATGTTGCCTTTGAACATTCATTATTTTTTTCATGAATTTATCATTAAATTTATAGGGAGAAATCTTTTTTCTAAAAGTGCACTTTAGAGAATAGGTGCTTAGCAATGTTCTTTTTAAGTTTCAGTAATCAATGTATACAAAAATTTTTTATCGTGCAAATTTTTTCCTGTGAGAAAAGTATGTGTGCATTGATGATTTGGGCACAGCCTATCTCTCATAGATAATAAAACTGTATTGGCATATTTTGATACAATACAAGTATGAATGCATTCTACAAAGCAACATATCTATTCAAAGAGTTTTCCAAACTATTGAACTCCTTGTTGTCTACGTTGTTAACACATAAGTGTTAAGTGTTAGCAAGTGTTTCTTGGGTAGAGCTGTGTATCAAAATGTCTGATATAATATGTTCTTAAATAAAATAGGTTTACTCGACAGCATGTTTTTAAAAAATGAGAATGACCCTCATTAAGAGTGCAGCAGCAAGGCAAAGAGAGGTGTTCAGGACATACTTTATATGCTACGTTACAATAACCATGTATAGCACTGTTTTATTTAGTGCTGCATTCTTCAAGAAACCAGTCTTGAGTGCTAAATGAGGTTGCACTATAGTTCAAGAGATGTTTTTTCAGTAACAATTCAGTATGATTCCATCATATCTATCACACCCCAGGGGGTCAAAATTTATGTGTGCCAAATTCCATCTCAATCCCCCCCTGTAGTTTTGCAGACTACGCAGTCTAAGACGCACATATATACAATCTTCTTTGGTTGAGAAATGCTGCTGAGTTGACTGGTATTAATAAATTGATTGATACACTGCTTGCTTTTTGCTTGAAAAAGATGAACAAAGAAAAGTGATAGTTTAATAATTTCCACCATTTTGACTGCTGTGGCCTAAATAGCTGTCTATGAGCATGCTGTAGTACAGATCATTACTATTGTTAAGAGTTCAATTAGCACTGGGTGCTCCACAATTGCTATCTTGAGCCAGACTAAGCTAGCCTTAATAAATGTCAATGAGGGTGTCTTTCAATGGAGCAATGCTTTGCAAGCTAGCTTCATAGACCATTAATACTGCAGTGAGATTGTGTCATAGTCATCCTGGATCCAGGAAATAATAGGTCCTTCTGCATGAATGCTGATCATCTTTTGCAAGTGAGTTTTTATGGAGTAGGATTGCAAGCTCCCCCACTACACACACACACACACACACACACACACACACACACTTCTTTTGCTATTTTCACACATAGCTGGTGGATGAAGCAAATTCCACTCCTGGTTTTGAATTCATAGTTGTCCTTCCCTTAAACTGTTTGCCATCCAAGGCTATAGAATCCAGTCAGTCTGCTCTGTTATCTTATCCATAGCTGGATGGGATAGATTCATGCTTCTTCTAATGGCATTAGTTAAAAAATGAATCCAAACAGTACTGGCTAGAATTTGAACTTGAGTTACAAAACCATTTTTCTGTGCTGGTAACTATTACACCGCTCAAACCTTCAAAAGTAATAAAGAGCTATAAACTGTGGGAATAGACTTGATGTCTCCATTCTTTCAGCTGTAATATCTGTGAAGACTGGTTAAAATCTAACAAGTGGATCACCAAGTGAGGATCAAGCTCAATATAATACCAAATTGGCCACACATTCAGAGAGCATTAGGCAATCTGTGGATAACATATTCCAATGGTTGAATATTCAGAATTCAATCAAAGTCGACCATAGACTGTACGGGGTTCAAAAAACCAGGTTGAGTACAACTTATCCGAAACTCTGAAAACTGAAATGTTCGAAAACCTGAAACGTTTTAAAAACCAACAAAACATCACAAGGGGAAAATTCTACACTTTGGCTCACTGGAAGAATGGGGACACCAAGTCTGAATTTTACATTCAAAGACAAGAGATGAGGCTGACTTCCAAGGCATTTAATTGATTCTGATTATAGTAAAATCTTGGTTGTCTTTACATAACTCTTGTTAGACATTTCTAAAAAAGTAAAATTACATTTACATCACAAATGGTGAAAGGAAAAACAAGTCCCAATCAAAACAAATTATTGTCACTGTTGGACCTACATGCATTAATCACTGTATCTTTTGCTTTCTCTCTCATCTGTACAAAGACATTGTTGAAAGTTGGTCTCCACATCAATTGCAGTAAAAAAATCTCATGTTTGATAAATATCTTGAAGACAAAAACACAACAATCAAAATCAAAGGCACAGAACTAGAAGAAATTACACCATCACATCTACCAAGGACAACGAATTTCCATGAAATCCTCAAAAGAAGAAATCAAGCGAAGAATCATTTTAGGTTGACAAGCTTCCGGCAGGGCAAGCTCAACCTTCAAGAACAAGAAAATCCCACAAGTCCTGAAAAGAAGGGTATACAACCAATGTTTCCTCTCAAAAGTCACCTATGGAGCTGAAACATGGAAGCTAAGCAAAAGACTGGCCCTCAAACTGAGAAATAAGCAATGTGCACAAAAGAGAATCATGCTCAACATAACATGAAAAGATCACAAGACAACGTAATAAAGATCATACATTTGAATTTTCAGCCCTCAAGCTCCACTGGGCTCTACGCATAATAGATACATACATAGCCAGCCAGATTAAAATTGAAGAATCCTATGATGACAATTTTGGCTACAGTTTTGGTTGATACTTTCTAATGATTTGTTATATTTCATTTAATAGAAATAGATAAATAATGTGTGATGGTGTTTGGACCTGATTCATGAAAAACTTTCATCAAATTTCCTCCAATTCCCTCTGATCTATAAATTCATTTTTCCTGGGTGACTGAAATGAATTTTTAAATACTTTCCACTTATTCATAATGGAGACAGTCATTTTAAAAAGATGTCAAGAGAAGCACTACCATTGTCTACCACAGAAGATTTGTTTTCTTTTTTCATTTCAGTTATTTATTATTGCTTGGGGAAAAAAAACTCAAGTAGATTATTCACATTAATTATTGATGTTTTTTTTAAAGATTTGTATTTGTGTGTGTATATGTGTATGTGTGTGAGTGTGTTTGTGTTTGTGTGTGTATGTGTGTGTGTGTGTGTGTGTGTGTGTGTGTGTGTGTGTGTGTGTGTGTGTGCGCGTTGTCATTTATCTTGTGATTTTGTAAAATTCCGAGTGATTTTTTAAATCCATGAACATTTCAGCGATTTCATGAAATCCCTACTTTCATAATCAATCAGTTACTACAGCAATGAGTTCGATCATCACTGGGTAATCCTCCACATCTACTTTCGATTTCAACATCAAACTAAGCTAAACTTGGTAAATGTCAAGTATACTCTGCTTCAGTATTTACAGTGCATATACGACTTGGTTGTTGGGCATCCAGTATAGTAAGGATCAAAATCATTTGAGGATCAGGATCACGGGCTTGTTAACTATTACTACTGACAGTGAAATTAGGGATTTCATTGCAGAAATGTTCAGGGATTTCATAAATCACTGATTTTACTATCTCACTGTGATATGCATCTCTCTCTTACTGTAATATACATCCTACTTAACATTTACTAGCTGAAAAACCATCCCACAGACAGGTTATTCAGCTAGCATATAAATATAAATATATATATATATATATACATATATATATACATATATATATATATATATATATATATATATATATATATATATATAAAGTAAGAATCCACTTTTGCATTATAGTTACATTATAAATAGAACCAACCCAACCCCCTCTAAAACATTTAAAAATCTGGGGTTTTTTTCAAAACTTTTCAATCCAGTTTTTGATTTTTAAAAAGTCTCCTTCACTTTTGACCCCTTAAAGGATGGGTTTCCCTTCACTTCACACCCCTTAAAGAATTACATATAAACATAAAATAAGAAGATATGTTTATAGGTAGGAAAGTATGCGTAAAACAAAAAAACACTGAAGAAAATTGCATAAGTCTCTTATTTCCCAATATCTGTTAATGTAATAAAAGTGACACAAATTTTTTTTCTCATGTTTAATGTTTAAAGCTGTAAAGCTTTATATATATACATATGTATACATATGTACATTTATATGTATGTATGTATATATATATATATATATATATATATATATATATATATATATATATAAATATAAGCCAGGCAGCAGCAGGGTTAAATAGCTCTCCTTCTCCAATTCCAACTGAAGATGATTACTGTTTTGTATTGTATAGAGAATGAATTATGAAAATATATAGTTTTTAGTTTAAAAGTATCTATTTATTTGAATGAACTAAGCCTTAGCATATCTATGAGATAAATTTCATAAATATACAAGACTTCTCACTTTGGCCCAGATGGTGAAAGATCAGACTAACCATTCGCTTGGTCATGTTTTCAAATCACAGTAGGGAAATGTTAATTTATCAGAATGATATAAATCCTTGTGTATTTCTAACATGAATTTTGCTAGGTATGTAAGCCTTGTCAATTTAGCCTAGTTAGTAGAAGTCATGACTTTTGAATCAGTTGGTTGTGATTTCAAATCATGGTGAGGGAATATTAAATTTTGCTCCCTTAAATAAGTGGAGATTGTTCTTGTAACAAATCAACTAAAGGTTTGGACTGCTGGGGTTTGGCTGTGCATATATATATATACATATATATATATACATATATATATATATATATATATATATAAAAGGAAGAAGAAGAAACATGAATTAGCAATCACAAGTAATTTCAACACTTGCGATCCAAATAACAACCTAGAACCCATATCACAAGGACAGAGGCAGAAATGATTCGAATGCTTACTGGAGGAACGTGCCTCAACTTGTTCGTAATACATACACTTCTGTACATGAAACCACCCACCCTAGTCAACCCTCTCCTACCTCAGGCCCCATCAGAGTGCTTCCTGCACTTTTCTACCTGTTGTCCCCACCCTCTACTGTCACTCTCCATTCAGACATCTTTCATTGATACTTGGAAATTTTTTGTCTATTTTGCTATTTTGCCGATCAGGGCTTTGAAGAGATCTGACACACTATTGATTTATATATATATATATATATATATATATATATATATATATATATATATGTGTGTATGTTTGTGTGTGTGTTGTGCGGATGTGAGTTGATCTGACAGAATGTTGATGAAAAAGACAATTGGAAGTTGGATTGTTTAGTAGAAGTGGAAGAGGGATGTTTGTATCTTTATAGATGAGAGTCAAGTTTGGTTTCGTTCCTGCCCAAAATACAGAAATAGACTCATTTCTTTCTCCAAATCTCACACATGTAAACTGCATACAGTTTTCTCTGCACCGCTGCAAATTTCTCTGAATAAAATGACTGGCAACCATCAGAATGCATTGAAACATGCCTAAATGATGATAAAAATTTTCTTGAGATGCAACAGTTGTTTTTCTCTGAAATTTTCCTCTTTTTATAAAATTTTTTTTTTAGATTTATTCATAAAAAATTATCTATTTGAAGAAAGAAATGGGTATATTTCTGAGTTGTGGGTTGTTTAGTGGGAGCAAGAGGGGATTTTGTTTATGTTTATGTGTAGGTGAGAGTCAAGTTTGGTCTGAAATAAGAACCAAGTGACTTTCATCATTGGTTTTTTGAGTTTTTAATTAATTCTGGTAGCTGGTTTGCTATTTATCGATGTATATGCCATACATACAGACTCCACCAGTGGAGTTAGAGGGTTGAAAATTTAAACATTCACTCCTTATTATATCTTGAAAAGTCCACCCACCCCCCACAAAAAAGAAAGTTTTTTGTAGGGTACAATTTACAATGTAAGTTTATTCTAAATCAGTCCCTTAGTTTGCAGTGTTTGCACTTGTTCTTTGAAAATTCAAATTTTTTTAGTGATCACAGCCAAATAAAAGGCAAGAGAAGTAATTTATTCATTGTTCACAACTTTTTCAATTTTCTTAATTGATCAGCCACAACAAGGCATGCTGCCAAGGTATATTGGTCAAATGACCATTTCTTTTGAGTGACTAACCAGATTTGTTTTATAAAAAATTTGTTTGAGCAAGTCTTGGCCCTTTGCACTGTATTATGTATTGAAAATCAGAAAGAAAGAGATTGTCAGTGGTCTGAATTGGTCAAGGCAAACATTACTAAAAGAATAAAGCCAGTAATGTAAATGGGTTCTAGGAACTAGTTATCCAGTAAGGCTTGGTTTGGAGAACTAATTATACAGTAAGGCTAAGTTTTGGGAACTAGTTATACAGTAAGACAAGGTTTTGGGAACTAGTTGCACAGTAAGGCGAGGTTTGGGGAACGAGTTATACAGTAAGGCTAGGTTTTGGGAACTAGTTATACAGTAAGGCTAAGTTTTGGGGATTACGTATATGATAATACCACCATTAGTATAATGGTGGCATTATCATATAAGAAACCTAGAAATTGTGATGTAGGTACATACTATACTCTTGCGTGCCCCCACTCTATTATACATATAATGAAAATGCATTGCAAAAGACTTTACTATAAAAATGCATTGAAAATCAAGAGGAAAAAGATTGTCAGGAGGCCAGAATTAATGCAAATATTACTGTCAGATTACGTGCGTAATTAGCATTGCTAACAATTTTACTAGAGAAATCCGAGACGTGTTCTAACAATCAAAGAAAATGGACGTCATTTTCAAAGCATTAAGAAAACAACATTTTTTTTTTTTAATGGATGTAATTTTGGAAAAAAACTAGCAGCTTTTCAAAGTCAATACAATAGAACCATCAGCTCCAATCATCTTGGAATGAATTGGCTGATTTGTGAAGTATCGTGCGCTTCTTGGAGTGCAACAACAAGTACATCTTAAACAAATACACATGCAGGCATCTTCATTCTGTGGACCAGCACTCAACGGACCATATACCATCATCCCCAACCTCAAGGGATAGCCATAAAAATAATGAAGAGGATGATAGAAATGCATACAAATGAGAAAAAAAGGAATTGCCAGTGGTCACAAATTAATGCAAGCATCACTGAGAGTATCAGGCTATTATGTATTTATTATTGATCAGGTTTTTTTAATTTTTGCTGTATCTCTCTGTTTGTTCGTATATGTTTATTTCTGTTGATATATATGTCTTCCTATTCATATGTATCCTTCTTGAAAGGCTCATTTCTATCTATCTACCTATTTATCACAGTCTGTTGATATCTATTTATATCTCAGACTGAGATATAGATAGATATGAGGTATCTATCAATCTCAATCTATTACTACTTATCTGTCTATCTATCTATCTCAATATATTACAACTTATTTATCTATCTATCTCAATATATTACTACTTATTTATCTATCTATCAACTAGTTTTCAAGTTATAAATGACAGTGTAATCGATTGATTGGACCCTATAAAGGTTGACTCCCAACATCACATGGAGAGATCAAAAGACAGCACAGTATATTGGGAAAAAACCCAGGAATCAAAGATATAAGAACCATTAGAAAACTCACATGGCAATGGGCTGGTCATGTTGCCAGAATGTCAGACAACAGCTGAACATTAGAATTTGCATAGCGGATCCCCAGAGATCTCATGCAAAACTGCGGCCTGCAAAAATATGATGGTATAATAGAATAGACAAGTTCAGAGAGTATTGGCTCTGCGACATCCATGATAGAGGTTTCGTGAATTTAAAGGAAGATCTTTGTCCAAAGGCTGATGATGATGAAGTTGAACTGAGTACTGCATAACATCAGATGAAAAGTTTTTAGTAAATTAAGCCAAGTCTGGCATAAGGTCATATGTACAGATCATTCAGTTAGAATCAAAAAGTTAATGTGAGCTTTTTTAGCTATCAATATCTGTAGTGCTGCATCAAACTACGGGCCCCGTACTAAACGGTTATAAGCTAAGAATTTTGATTCAGTGATTCCACACTTGCTCTGTTGCTATAGTACTAGACTGCCTTCAACTTTTATGAATGAATGGGTGTTTAAGGTTTGCGATTATAGCTAATTATCACCTTTGATTGGGATTCTTGATCAATGGGAGAGTGATATGTATATGACACATAGATACAAAAGTATTTAAAACTGCAATCATGGTCATTACTCAAAGATTGAAATGAAATCAAACTAATAGTATTATTGAAAAGTCGTATTATATGGCTGTATAGCAAATGAAAATATTTGTTACTTCACTATGCAAACAAAAAATGTATGTGTTCCAATATTTAGGTGTTTTTTCTCAATTTAGGGTCCCTTTATTACGTATGCAGCAGACCCCACACTAGCTTAATCAGGCACTTAACATAGTAATAATCTTTGTTATCTTGGAATGTTATGCAGAATGTTATTGACAGAGGAAGAGTTTGTTAAGTGAAAAATGGATGAATTTTGAAAGGAACAATTTTCCATACATAGGTTAATTAAATCACCCTTGTTTGAATATTCAATTTGTGGAAAACAATTAAAAAGAAATCATTAAAACTAAAAAGATATGAATGTTTCAAACCACTTTGCAACTTTAGCGCCACCCTGTATAATCTTAGCCTTCCTCTGTCTCTTGATATCTTTCGGTTTTTGAGTTTGGCAAGCCGTTCAGTTTGAATAAATTTTCTTTGATTTCTCTTGGGAAAATCGTGTATAACTGCATCTGTCCATTCGCATTTTCCCAACGTCTTAAAAAAAGAGAAATAGAATTGAATGAAAGCCAACGGGAAAGAAAGAAACAAATTATATGCACATCGCTTTCTTAAACATTTCATCTGGTCATCTAAAATGAATCAGCATTAATCAATTTATATCATAATGATCTGATTTTTGTATGTATGTTTGTTACTGTAACACAGCAAAAACACCACATTGTAGTGAAATTTTTGTTAGTGCAATACCGTCAAATGATAAAACTTGAAGAATAAAGCAATTTCCAGTCTAATTTACGGCTTAATAATAGTATGGGGTCAGTGTCAGCACTCTCCCTGATAATCTATATTATAATGAACCAATTTCTCTCATTAGATAACTGTAAGTATTTTAAATGTTAATCACAGAATGAGGTGAGTTGTCGGTAATGGTGTAGACAACAGAATCAGCGACCCAAATTCAAACCTCGACTAATTAAGTTGACTTACATTAATGTCCTCAGGAAAGGCATGAATCTATCTCTTCTCCTTACAGCTATGAGGAAATTAGTAGAACAGATTGGGCTTTCTAGCCTTGAGAAGGCAACCAGTCAACTCTGATTCCAAAACAAAGGAATGGAGCCCCATTAAGAAAGTGTGACATCCTCCTGACAGCTCCTGCTGCCAGCAGATGCTTTCCTCTGGACTACATCAGCAAGGCCTTGGGGAAGATTCTGGCGACTGGACATTCCAGGATCTCCATATGCTTCACACAGGCATATGCCCGGGAGGGGATATTCTATTGTATGTAGAAACAGAATGGAGGCCATTCAATCTCTGAATCCCTTATTTATTGGCAAATAATTATGATATAAATTCTATAAATAGGAAGCATTTTGACATTGAAGCTTATGGCCGCTGAAAGCAGCCTTCCAGTAAATAAATTTAATTTGAAAAAACTAGCATTCCAAGGGAAACTATGAATCTCCACCTCCCATATATGCTGGTGATCAATTGAAAAGTTGAAAAAAGAGGTGATCAATGAATAAATCACTTTTCTTGCCTTTAGTGAGGCTATGATCACTAAGAAGATCTAAATTTTCAAAAAAACAAGTGGGCACTTTCTACTGATCAATTTAGCATGAACTTACATTGCATATTGAACCCTCAACTATGAACAGTAAAGGCTGAGCAAAGTCTGGATAGATAAATAGATAGATACAAATGTCAGAACACGTGATCAACCTAAACCAAGCAACAGTGATTAAACAGGTCAGTTGTGGGTAGCTTTGATTAAAAAGATAACTTTCTCTTCATGCAATCCGAAACAGTTTTCTTTCTATTTCTTGGGATTTTCCAGAACTTATCATATATTTTAGCAGCAGAGAGATACATAAAGTAATTGGTGTCCTTATGCAGGTTATGGATTCAGCAATCCCTGTTTAGCCTCGGCCTGTGATTTGTAAAATAGATTTGGAGGCAACAGGTACCCTAAATGGTGTAACTCATTTCATCCTTAGCTAGGGACCCACTATATCAAAAATGTCAGCATATACGAAATACATTTGATTATACATTTTATACACATGGATAAAAGAGATTGGCATCTAAAATTTATCCAAGTTATTCTTAAATCATTTATATTTGTACTTTATTTTACATAAGATGATAAACTATTTCAGTATTTTCAAAATTCTTTGGGAGAAAAAATCAATTTGTTTTTATGACTTTGTTTTAGTATTAAAACTAGTGGGTAAATTTCTTGTCTTATCTGACTTATTAAACATTAGAATTCTGTAATTTGTAGAACTATTTATAACCTTGAAAGTCTTGATTAAGTTTCCTCTTGCCTTTCTCTCAAATAATTTTGAGAATAACTTAGATGAACTTCAATCCTGTAGGATAGAGAATAAATTGATAGGGCAATTCTGGGAGTTATCAGCCGAAAAATGTCGAAGAATTTAGGAAAAATAAATGAACAAAGTGTGCCCGGTAAATGTTCCTCTGTACTGGTAAGATAGTAAGACAAATTATTTAGTTTCATGCATCTTTATAACTCGAATGAATGTGTATTTTAATGTTGAATAAATATTTCTATTGTAAATTGTTCAAGGAGATGTCCTTTCAGGCATTCTAATTTGATTAAAAAAATGAATAAAAGAAAAAAAAAGAATGAATGATAGATTGAGGAATGTATAAAAGAAAGAGAATAATATATCTTGAATAAAAAAGTTTCATCATTCATCACCGTCGTCGTCATAGTCGTGACCATTCACGTGATGAAGATCTTGAAATTCTCCAGGAATTTGTGATCAATTCTCATACGTTTCCATAACGACATTTTTCTTGTTTTCTTGTTTGTTTGTTTTCTTCATTTATTTTTCATTTCATTTTATAGACAGAAAGAGAATAGAAAGCTGTTATCAGGGTACAATGCGAGGAAAGTGGTTCCTATTGTAAACTTTCACACCCTCACTCACTTGATGTTATAAATGGCGCACAGATAAAATGTTGTTTTTTTGTGGGTTTTTTTTTTTCCTTTATTTCATTTTTCAGACAAGAATAGAATAGAACAACCGAATCAGGGTACAATGTCAGGAAGGTGGTTCCAATTGTAAAGTTTCACATCCTCGCACACAGATGAAAAAGCAATTTAACAATTCAATTTATTGAATGCAATAAAAATTTGATTTTATTTTGATTTTTTCTCTCATGAATTCTGTTACATCTTTTTGTTGGTGCACCGTAAGATCGAATGCGAGGAAATTTGAATCGGGACAACTCTACTTATAGTGCCTTTGTTTTTTTCCATCGTTTTGGGGGTTCGTTTGTTTTTGGGGTTTTTTTCTATCATCTTACAGACAACGCAGAATGAAAACGAATGTCCAGACACGTTCTTTTTTTTGTTTGTTTTTTTTTTTGTCAAGATACTATTTGTTTGGTCGATGGATGAAATACATTTATCAATCGATTAAACTTATGGATTCGGGTGATTTTTCTGCAAAAACAGGCTAAAATCGTCTGTTTAACATAAAAAAAACCACGAGGATAATTCATTGTACTACAACGACAGACGTGTGGGCACGTGCTTCAAAAAAGACGGGGGTGGAGAATACGATAGTGTGTAATGGATATGAAAAACAATGAATGAAAGAATAAAATGAATGGATGAATGAAGAAATGGTACAACTAAGCGAAGGCGGCCCCGATTGGAATTCAGCTGACATCACTTAGACATGCGATCTGTCAAAAATTTATGTAGCGAGGTAAAACATTTTCACGTTTAAATTTATTCAAATCAATAACGATATAAGTCGTGCATTTACGTACCTCTGTTTTTCTTTCATGAATTTTCTATCATTTATTTTTTTCATTTGTGCGCCGTTTTAAACATCACGTGTGCGAAGGCGTGAAACTTTACGACCGGAACCACTTTTCCTACACAGTGCCCAACTATATTACGAACATAAACCAGGAAATTACCCTATCTTGGATTTTTTTAATAATGTTTTATTTTCGTTTTCACGTAATTATTTGTGAGAATATTTTCCATTTAGACCCCACCCTCCGAGCTCTATTTGGACCCCCTGGATCCGCCCCTGCGTGTTGGCACGTGCTTCATAAACAGCGGGGGTGGAGAAAAATATACGAAATCCTCACTACGAAGGCAAAGGATATGGAGAATATGGAAAACAAATGAATGGTTCAATTAAGGGTTCAGCTTATTGAAGGTGGTCACGATTGGAATTTCAAGTGCGAATATTCCACTCATCCGAATACTCGATGTTGAGAATAGAGTATAGATAGAAAGGAATAAAAGAATTGATGGAGGAAAAAACAGTAGGAAATCCATGTATTACATTGTTATTGTTTTGCTTTGAATAAATTAAATTCTTTGTTGAATTTTACTTCGATTCGTGGATGTCTGGCAGATCGCATAGCAGTGTGACGTCAGCTGACCTTCACTTAGTTGAACTGAATGAAGAAATATTGATGACAAAAGATGTGGTAAAAATGAAAAAAAAAGTGGAGAGGGAAACATGGTTGATGAAATATTCGTTCATCCAAGACAATAATGTACTTTTATTGTCGCTTGGTGAATGAATAATAAATGAACGGGTCTGGTCAGTCACTCAATAGAAACCGACGTCTTTTGTCAGCATGCAGTGTAGAGGATGATCAATTTCAAAATCGGAAAAATGAGTGATAAATGGATGAGTTACTTGTCCAGTATTTTATTGGGCAGTGATCGCTCAAAGTGTCTGAATTTTTAAAAAAACGTAAATTGACCCCCCCTCCTCTAAAAACCTGGGGAGAAGGTAAAAACGGTTTTTTTTCTAGACTTGATAAGTTGTAAAGGTTTAAATTTATAAAAATCAATTGTATAAAATAATTATCTTCAAATTACTAATTAAATTGTTTATTATAGATAAGATTGCCGACTTTCGTATTGTTGATTGATTTGCAGCTTGCATATTGGTCTTTTGATAGGTCATGTGACAATTTACCCCTTATTGGGACCCACTGAACTCATATTAAGTCAGAGACTGATTGGGAAGGGGAAGGTTCATAGATTTCCGTCTCTCGCCGGAATTCAGCTATATTGACTTAGACTTGGGATCAGGAAGGGTGCTGAAGGGTGTTAGTAACTGACCTGTTACAAACAGACTGGATTTTCACCAACTGAAAACTGGCAACTAACTAATAGCTGGCATATGGATTCACCATCAATATACTAAGACAGCACAATTTTTCAGAATATGAGGGGATATCCGTCAACTTTGTGATCTCAACAAAAATCAACATTCTTCTCTTAAACAGAACCCAACAAAAATACTTGTCTCCATGAACAATAAAATCTTGTCTAGAAACCCTTTTTCTTCTACAAAGACATTCATCAACCTCTTAAAGAAGACTGTTGAAACACACTGTTTTTCCCCATGAGAGCACTTAATTTTGCAAATTTTTTCCCCTCAACTATTTCTCCGTTCTTTTCTTCTTTCTGTTGAATAAAAGATCGAAATTTATTTGAAAAACTGAGGTCTTTGTGTCTTTCATTTAATTCAATTGTTTCGGGACGTGCTGTTCTTGACGCGCCACAATTAACAGGTATTATTCAAAATAACCCCAACAAATTTTCAGCTTTCTAGTGCCATTGGTACAGCCTGTATGCATGATACATACATACATGCACAGCCAGCCAGACCAACTTGAAAACTGAAGAAACCCATGGTGACAGTCTTATTGATTGTTTCGGATGGGGGTTTCTGATACAATTCCCCCTCAAAAATCTTTGTTTCTGATATTTCTTTAAAACAAACCTGTTCACTATCCATATCTACCTTCTTATCTATCTTTAATAATGAATAATTTAATTGCCAACCCTCTTTTTCTCTTCTTTCTTTTGTGGGGATTTCTATAAGTTTTATTTTTGTTGCTTACTCCATTAAGATAGGATTTATAGTATAGTATCAAAAGGTCCCTGCAGATAAAATTAGGTACTTGCTTGCTACTACATGAAAAGGGGTGTGGATGAATCATTCTGCTAAGTAGGTAGGAACACTTGTCAGTTAGAGTAAGACAAATCACAGGGGAATAAACAACAAAGTTTTCTCATGTAAAAATGCTATACTATCTATTGATGAATTATAAACTTATGAGAGATATGATTTTGTGTAATGTGTAGTGAATGTTAAGTCTGTACAAGGTGTGAAGTAAAAGTCTGTAATCAAGGTACTCAGCTTGTAATTGAGCCGCTGTGTTATTATATACAGCTGTTGTTTGTCAAAGGGATTTTACCAGACTGTCCTGTTATCTCTTGGCTTCCCCTGAATAAATAGGGAGTTTTGTTTTCTTTGAACTCTGAGCTTTTTTGTTGGAATTCTTGTCATTTATATTAAAAGGGGATAATTCCCAGGAGAAATAGTTGGCCTTTGGCAAATTCATAGGTGTAATCCGTTTCCAAATTTAGCTATTGTCTTTTCAGTTTAATAGAACAATGAGAGAAGGAGAGTCATAGAGAAAAAAAGAGAGGGTGTGTATTTGTATTTGTATCCGTAGTTATATTTTTCATTTTAGTAAAATCTTTCATGTATTGAAAAGTATTGGGGAAACAGGGAAAAAACACTGAGGAAAATGACATAAATTGCATTGACAGATACTGAGGAATGATTGACTGGAGTGACACTAAAGAAAAACAAAAAAAATCTGTGGAAAATTTTTTATTATGTTTAGTGCTCAAAGCTGTAAAGCTTTCTGGACTATACATATATATATATATATATATATATATATATATATATATATATATATATATATGTATATATATATATATATATTATTGAGTTGGGATCACTACACTTTCCCTCTCATTATCTGTCTATCTTTTCTTTTTTCTCTCTTTCCTCCTCATTATCTCTCTTTTCTCTTCCTTTCTCTTTCTTTACTTCCACCTTATTATCTTTTCTGTCTTCCTCTCTTTCTTTTCTTCCTCATCATTATCTTCCTTTTCTTTTTTCTCTCTTTCTTTCCATCCACCTCATTATCTTTCTCTCCTTTTCTCCTCTCTTTCTTTCCTTCCACCTCATCATCTCACAACCTAACCGACTTCTACCAAGATTGTACCAAATCACCCTACAGTCTTTTTACCTCTGCCAACATAATTGGAGACATATATGTATTAGGTCATCTATATCTTTCCATCTGTGGCTATCCTCACACCATCTCTGAAAGGGTCACTGGTCATTTGCATACAGGTCAATTGTATACCTGGACATTTGCATTCAGTATTTTTGCGTACTGGTCAATTCCATGTCACTAAATTGCATCCCGATCAATTGCGAACTATTATATGAATCATAAATTGCGTTATATTATATGGAAATTTACTTGAAATGATCTCCTGTCATTTCATTTTAGACAACGTATATAGAATAAATAATTAAAGAAAATGGGACTGCTGCCGGAAATGAACCTGCCATTCATAGGGTAGCCACTTCAACGTAGCGATGCTCTGACCATTGAGCTAAACAGTCACGGGTAATACAAAGGCTAAATAACAATATACCCCATGTTATAATTGTAAGCAAATGATGGCTGCTTGGTTTGCGTCTTATAAACGTGTTGACTTTTGTTTCAGTAGTATTTTTAAAGAATTATAATATTGGTGTATTGCGTAGTTTTTAACAGTCATTACTATTAGAAATAATGATATCATGAGGGACACTATGGCCGCATTGTTTTGTTGTCATTATTATTACTACTGTTTATTCTTCTTTTTCTTTTTCTTCTTCTTCTTCTTCTTCTTCTTCTTTTCATAATAATAATAATGATAGTAGTGATATCAATAATAATAGTAATAATATTAATGATAATGATGATAATAATCCACACAAGAAAAGATTTCTTTCTTTGACAAAAATACCTTTTTTTCTTTTGAGAAAATATATTTATCTCCAGTCAAGAGATCTTTGTATAATCAAATAAATAGATTAGAATAAAATGAATCTTATCATTTTGTTTGAAAATAGATTGAGTGCAAAGTCGTTGCAATATAGGTAAAAGGAAAGGATTAGAGTTGCAATTATAAAAAAATCAACTGAAAAATTCAGATGAAAGTGAATAGTGATAATTAACAACAATGATTGATTAAAACATTAAAATACTGTATGCAAATGTCCAAGTACGCAAATGACTGGTGTGTGGTTGCTCAGTATGCAAATGTCCTGGCATCCTCTAAAAGTTTTCAATGAATTTGAATTGAATTTTTTGGATAAATGGGCAATGGAATTAGGGAGAGTTGGATAAATTTGGGATATTTTAAAGATTTTTTCCATTATTTTTTCCATATATTTATGTATCCACTTATCACTGTCCACATAATATCTTCATCTTCTCAATAAATTTCCATGAAATTTTGTGGAAGTGTGAATGATAGGCAACGGAAGAAGTGACTAATTTTTTAGACAGATCCATGCACAATTACCTCCATTATGTCATATTTATATGTTCAGACCACATAATATCCCAAAGAGTTCATGCATGACCACACAATATCTCCAAAAGTTCTCAATGAATTACAGTGAGATTTAGTGGAAATGGGGCGATGGGCTATGGTAGAAATGGTTAAATTTGAGGGTGGATCCATGTATGATAACGCTCTCTCATAATAGTGTTGGCAAAGGAGTGCTTTCTTTAGGATTATGTTATGTTCCTTTCTATCTATCTAAGTTTGTTCACATCCATCTATCTATTTTGGCATCTGAAATGTCTGAACCTTTATTGATACAAGCAATGATTGCCAGAGCACCAAACTTCCCTCGTTGCTTCTATGAAAGATTACAAACCTTGCTGATTAATTTTTTTCTTTTAGCAATTATACATGTTTTAAGTAGCAGCAAGGATGATAATAATTGAATATATATATATATATATATATATATATATATATATATATATATATATATATATATATATATATATATATATATACATATATATATATAATACATTGAAACAGCTGTCTGTCGATGACATAATAAATATATGTATATATATATATATATATATATATATATATATATATATATATATGCTTGTACAGAATAGATAGCCACTCCCAAGGATGGATCAAATGTTGATTGCATGACTTCATTGAATGATTTAAAAATTTGGAGAACCTCCAAATATAACTAGCCAGAAAGATTAGGCATCAATCAAATGTATTTCAAAAAACAAGAGACAAGAAACTTAAAAAATACTCTGAATTATATTTTTCTCTCTCTCTCTCCCTCCTCTCTCTCTCTCTCTCTCTCTCTCTCTCTCTCTCTCTCTCTCTCTCACACATTAGGTTGTTCAGAAAGTAAAGAATAGACTCTGTTTTGTCCCTACAGACAATGGAATGACACTGGAATGTTCTCCCCAGGGTGAAGCATATGGAGATCCTTGGTTGCTCAGTTGACAGAATCCCTCTCTCAGCCTCACTGATGTCATCCAGAGGGAAGTAGAGATGCAAATTTGAAACCCATAAATTATTGTAAAATCAGAGTTGAAAATGAATCCATAAGACCTACCAATTTTTTCCCCCCAAAAAAAGGTAAACATAACCTTTGTTTTCTAGTCCCTCATTTGCCAGAACTTGAGAAGGGGCTCAAAAGAACTGGATGATAAATGAGAGGAATTGAGGGAAAGGAATTTTTTTCTTTATATTCCCTGCTGTAAGGATTTAGCACAGGGTTTCTCAAACCAAGGTACATGTATCTGTAGGGTGTTTCGCAAAGAAATTACCGGGGTACTCGAGGTTTGTAAAAACACTGGGATTTTTTAATAATCATATGCAACTAATCACAACTCATGTGTTTTATAGATCTGTCATACAAGTCTGTTAAGTCACTCAATAGAAACTATCAGGTGATTAAGGTCTTTTGGCAGCATTCCGTGTTGGAGGTGATCAATTGAAAAATTAGAAAAGGGAGTAATGAATGAATGAGTTTCTTCTTTTGCCTTATGTTGGGCAATGATCATGAAAAAAGTCTTAATTTTCAAAAAACAAGTAGACACAAACTAAGTGATCAGTTTAGCATAGATTTACATTACAAAATAGGTTTTTAGTGGGGGGTTAATTTACAATGTTGGTTTATGCTAAATTGCTCCTTAATTTGTTTCTGGCTGCATTCATGCTTTTTTTTTTTTTAATTCAGACTTTTTTGTGTCCAACAAAAGGCAAGAGGAGTAGCTTATTCATTGATCATCCCTTTTTCAAAATTTTAATTGATCTCCTTCAATACAGCATGCTGCCAAAAAATGTTAGTCATGTGGTGGTTTCTATTGAGTGACAGAACAGAACTGTTTTTTTGATGTTTAGTTATTGTTGGATTACAATTATAACAATGAGGGGGGGGGTAAAAAAATATACTTTATCAAAAGGAGTTGTGAGAACATTTGTCTCATCAAGAAGGGTTGCGAAAGATTTGCCTCATCGAAAGTGGTTGCGAAAAATTAGGTTCATAGAAAGTGGTTGCAAAAAACTTTGTCTCATCAGAAGAACTCAAAGAAAAAGTGAGAAGCAGTAAAAAAAAAATGAATAAAACCATTATGATAATTCATTTCTTAGGAAGGATACAAAAAGAAATGGGTTAATTCATGTGATAGATCATGGGACTTACCAATTGATTTATCATTATAAACAAATCATAGAATGGTAGACTACAACCAATCTGCTACGTGAATATTAGTTGAACAAGTGATGATTGTTAGATTGTTGCTGCGGAGTAAGATGAGAAAACCAGAGAAGCAAGCAGTAAATTTCTTCAACTGATAACGTGATTACAATATCTAATGCAAAGATCCATTCTACTATTGACGAGTGTGCGTCCAAAACGTGGTGAGCACCATTTAGAAAATAAATGTCATCAATTAAATTAAAAATTGAATTCTGCTTTGAAGCTTTTCATTCTATTACATCCTCTTTATACATCTGCAATCTATAAGGTTTCAATAAGATGAAAATTTCAAATCAAGAATTTGATTTTTGATTTGATCAAACACATTTATTTTTTAAATGGCGCTTATTTCATTTTTGGACCTACCTCTTCAATTTCAGTCTCAAATAATTTTTATTGTAAATAAGAAAATTAAGTTATCATATTGAGTTCCATTATGTCCACAATTTTTGTGTATGTCGCACAAATAGTTTGACAGATGTTTGCTAATCTTGACGGCATAGTTTCTTTTAAGCTGTATGTAAGTGTGTGAGCACATGTATACACGTTTTGCAACCAGTGCACAAAGGAAATTATTGCATGCACAAAAGGTTAATTGTCTAAATTAATATTGTTAGAATGAGTTGAAAGAGTTTTGATTTAACCATTTCCAGCAACTTGAATAATAGCTAGCATTCCATGGGAAATTATACATCTCACCATTCACATATACTGTGTTCAGGGTGATCAATCAAAATTTGGAAAAAGGGGTGATCAATGAATAAGTTACTTTTCTTGCCTTTTGTCAGGCTGTGATCACAAAAAAAGACCTGAATTTTTTTAAAAACAAGCAGGCAATTTAGCATAAACTTATATTTCATATTGAACCCCACACTAAAAAACCTATTTTGGAGGGGAATTTGAAAAAAAAAAAAGAAACCATCTTCCCGTACCCATTGAGAAAAGTATGTGTGCAAAAATTCAAGTTTCTACTCAAAGTGGTAAGAGCTGGGAAAAGTCTTGATAGATAGATAGATAGATAGATAGATAGATAGATAGATAGATAAATACACATAAATGACAGAACACATGAATAACTTAAACCCAGCAACAATGATTAAACTGGTCTGTTGTGGGTAGCAATGATTAATTGAATTGATGGATGTTGTTGTTAATGATCTATTTCAACATACCATCACATAAAAATAAGAAATACTCATTGATGTTGGGATTAATGGAACAAGAAACTGAACAAAGTACTTCATGGTATAGAGTGAAATACAAATTAATTACTTAATTTTTAGAATGCAATAATACTTGTATTATGTTGAGAGATGCCAAAACAATTTTATTAGCCATTAGCAATAATACCTGGCATTGCCAAGGAGAAAAATAACTGCAAATATGACGACATCGTTTCCACTTGCTTTAGACCTCTAAAAAATAAATAGATTTAACAAAAAGTTTCCTCTCACTTTAGACCCCTGAAATAGTTGCCCCTTGCTTTTGATACCTTTGAGTGAGAGATTGTTCCCATTTAAATTTGATTCCTAAAAAAGAAAGAAAAAATTCATTGCCATCGATTTGATCAATTAAAAGTGAAAAAAAGTTCCTTCACAATTTAAACCCTAAGAAAGGAAAGAAATTCTCCTACCCGTTTGACTCTTGAAAGTGAAACAATTCTCCCTCAATTTTGATCCTGAAAGTAAAAAAGTTCACATCAGGTGTGACCCTACCTTTGATTTTGACTTTTAAAAACGAAGAAAAAAAAACACCCTGAAATTTTTCTCCCCCTTAATTTTAACCCACTAAAAGTGGAAAAAGAATCTTCACCTTGATTTTAATCCCTAAGAGTTGAAAAAAAATCTTACCCTTGATTTTGATCCCTAAAAGTGAGAGAAAATATATCCTTAGAATTTGATCCTTAAAAATGAAAAAACAAGTACTGAAATAGTTTACCATCTTATGTAAAAAATAGTACAGATATAAATGATTTTTAGAATAATTCAGATGGATTTGCATCCATTTGGATAGAAAATAAATTGAGCGGATAATTTTGGGAGTTAACAACTAAAACATATAAAGCAATTCAAGTGAAATGAAACAATGAAAAGTACCTGGCAAATCTTCCTCTGTACTGCTAAAATTGTGAATTTTTAATCTTTTCAAACATTTTTATAACTTGAAAGAACGTGTATTTTAATGTTGAATAAGAATTTCCAATATAAGTAAAGAAGATGCTGATAGGGACATTTTTGTTTAATAAATGAACAATAGATAATTTCTACCTCGATCTGACCCCTAAAAGTGAAAAAAAAATCTTTTCCTTTATTTTGATCAGTAAAGGTAAAAAAAAAAGATCTCCCTTAGATTTTGACCAATAAAATTCAAAAAAAGTATAGTTGTTAAAATAGGAAGTCATGTGAAAAAATTATTCCAGGGAATAAATGTGAAGAGAATAAGTGTTCTTATGTGACATGACAGCATTTTTTACAGGAAACAAACTGGGGGTCCTGTTCAGCATTATAGTCATGCAGTAAATAGAACTCCCCTCCCATCAAAACCCTTAAAAATGTTTTGTACACTCTAATCCTGCACATTTTGGGGATACTTGGATCACTAGCTCTAGTTGCAATGCACTGTTTGGGTAGAGAAAGTGAAGATTGTCACAAACTTTCACAAATATGAATATAAGATGAAAGATCGACTGCGCCAAAATTATCTTGAAACAATTTCAAGTTTACTTTTGCATAAGTATTCAGTGTACGAATATTTTTGTTATAGGAAAAAATTTGCACAATTTAAGATTTTTGTGCACGGTGACTGTCAAAAAGTAGAGGGATACATAGCTTGGAGGACTTGTCGAAGTTGATTTGTATAAGTTTCCCTAGCATGTTGTGAGAGATGAAGGTACTATACTGCAGATGTTGCTCAGGTGAGCTGACAACTGAAAGAGAAGAGGTTACAAAGAAGACTATAGAGATAGTAGTAAACTCTATTGTCATTATTATCAATTGTATTCACTGTTATAATGACTGGAGAATTGATATTATGATTAACATAGAAGTAAGAGAGATGGTTTTAGTCTATTGGAGTTGTGTCATTCTATGTGGGTCTGCAAGAATGGTTGAACAAGACTGAAGGAATTAGTGTAATACAGTAATTTAATCAAACTAAGGCAGTGCCCATTCCAAAGGCTTGTTTAGAAACGGCCAGACTTTATGGGGTGTAGAATAGCCTGCCATAATTGTCATGTAAAATAATTTTCTATCCATCATACAAAACTTGGGTTCAGATTATTTTGGTATATTTTTGTAGCCAATTTTGATATTTTGTATCTAAATTTAGATCTATGATTTTAGATAAAAGATCTATTATCTAGTTTTTTCATTTATTTTTTATCAGATTTCTCAAGACCCACTGCTCCAAAGAAATTCAAACTAGACACAGCATTGCCTTGTGTGCTGACTAATTTATTTGGCAAATGCCAGCTTTGTGCGATGGCAGGTTGTTGAGTAAAGTATCGCATTAGATTTCTTATGAACTACTGATCCAAACAACTTCAAACTCGACACTGCAATGCCCGGTGTGCTGACTAATTTATATGGCGAATATCAACTTCATACAATGGTCAGTTTTCAAGTTATCTTAGTGTATTCACACATACCTATAGAGATCTCTCCCATCATTTGATCAAGTGATACTATTAAAATAATATTTCATGTGTTTATTGCTATTCAAAAGCTGTCACATATATATTTACATATTTGTCATCTCAACTTTTTCAGAGAAATAAATTTTTACGCTTTTATATAGTTGATTAACATATTATTTAATTCAAGTACAATAAAAAATTTCAAAATATAAGCAGTGTAAGCAAACAATACTGAATTTTTAAGAATTCAGAAGAAAATTAGAATTGTTGCTGCTCTCTGTAAAACCCGCAATATGGTGTTTGGTAAATGCTACGATGTGTTTTTATGTGTATTTTATAAGACTTGAGTTGATTACCCTTGTGTGGGACTCACATGCTGCATAGATATTAGAGCCATCAGATTCAAATATATAGTTGTTTATTGGTATGAAGGTGGCTGAGCAATTGACATCACAGAAAATGACCCTGGGAAAGGCATGAATCTATCTCTCTACAACCACCCAGCTAGTAAATAGCTTGGCAGATTGAACTCTGGTCTTGGTTGGTCAAACAAGTATAAGAGACTGACAATTTTGAATTCAAACTGGGAAAATCAAACCCCTTGTCCAGTGTCGTGAGAGGCTGGTAACAGGCAGAGTTGAGAACATGTTCTGAAAAAGTACTCTCAATAGGGTTCTGGTGAAGCAAATTATAGTAAAATCCTCAAGTAAAATAACCTATCAAAAGCCTCAACCATTCAACAAAAATAGCATAGGCTATAAACCCACAATTGCAAGGGCCTCACGCTAAATGCTTGCAAGCTTTCAAATCCAATTCAGTGATTCTGCACTTGCTCTATTACTATAGCAATATACTGCCCTAAAATTTCATGAATGAGTAGTGATTTTAGCCAATTGTCAACTTCGATTGGTGTTATCATTTTAAAACAGTTATCAATTGGAGCATGGTATCTATATGATCTATATACCTTACATGAATACAAAGGTTTTTGAACCTGAAGTGAAAAATGAATATGTTTTTACATTTACTATATATGTTGCCCAATAAGTCAACACCTAAGGCCAACCAAAATCTCTGCAAAACTAGAGGTCAACTTATACATCAAGTATAAAATGTGAACCTTTACTGCAGAATGGTAAACAAGTGGAACAGTCTGCCTAACACTCGCTGTGCACTATTTAACGTAACTCTCTCGGCACACCACAAATATTTCCAACTGAAAATCGTGTTCGGAAAAATTTATTTACCGTAGGAACAGTAATAAAATTGGATGAGTTACCTTACAGACAGTAATAAAATCAAAATGCTCACCAACCACATACCATTCCAAAAAATAGTTAGAATTTCGCTGGAAACTGCTTTCATTGTTTATGTTGCAAGATAAGTAAATATATAATTGATGTATTTGATTTTCAATTCAGTTCTTTGATTTCTAAAAGATTCATTGTCTATTTGTTAAAAAAAGGGTAATTTTGTCATGAAAGTTCCAATTATAACCAAAAAGTGAGATTGTTTACAACTCTGAAGTCTGGATGCATGATTTGTGAAACGTGATCTTATTTACAGCTAATAGTTAGCCCTTAAATTTATCATGCTGATATGTGGAAATATTGATTATGCATTATTCATTTTTAGCTTGTATTGCTTTTGCTTCTATCTTTGGGGGTCAACTTATATGCCAAATATAGGCCTGAGCCTGAATTAATACCTAAAAAATTATGGATCAACTCATACATGCCATCAACTTACAACCCAGCATATATGATAAGTATATTTTCTCAATTTGGGTTATCTTTATAATATATACAACAGGCTTTGCAGTAGCTTAATCCACTCTTGGTTTTATTGTGTTTCTCCTCTAAATAGTGACTGAATAGGCCAAAGTGATAACGAAATTCTATAGAATGTTAAAAATTTAGAGATGAGTATAGATGTTTGGAAAGCACTTGATGAGTGTGTTCTTTTAATCACTGTTACCCACAACAGACTGGTTTGAACACTGTTGCTGGGTTTTAAATCAAAGACGCAGAACTGGAGAAAGTAGACTACTTCATCTACCAAGGACAATGAATCTTTATGAAATCCTCAAAAGAAGAAGAAATCAAGCAAAGAATCACTCTAGGATGGCAAGCTTTCAGTTGAGCAAGTTCAAATTTCAAGAAGTAGAAAATCCCATTAGTCTTAAACAGAAGGGTATACAACCAATGCATCATCCCAATAGTCACTTTTGAAGCTGAAACATGGAACCTTACCAGAAGACTAACCCTCAAACTGAGAACCATGCAATGTGAACATAAAAAAATCATGCTCAACTTCACATAGAGAGATCATAACACAGCACAATATATCAGGGAGAAAATAGGAGTCTGAGAAATCATAGAATCCATTAAAAACTCAAATGGCGTTGGGCTAGTCATGTTGCAAGAATGGCAGACAACTGATGGACATTACAACTCACATCATGGATCCCAAGTATTAGCTCTGCGATGTCTGTGATAGAGAGGTGTGGTGAATCCTGGGGAAAGTCTACATCCAACAATGGATGTTAAAAGACCAATGATGATGATGACGTATCTGATCTTTGCCCAGCCCTAACTGTTCATAGTTAGAAACTTGAAATTTACATGCACACTCACCTAAGTAAGTAAGGAAAATCATTCTTTTGCTTTTCCGAATCCCACCCCCTAAAGATGTTTTTAGTTGGGGGTTCAATTTGCAATGTAAGTTCATTCTAAATTGATCATTTAGTTGGTGTCCGGCAGCCTTCATGCTTGTTTTCTGAAAATTCCGACTTCTTTAATGATCACTACCCAACAAAATGCAAGAGAAGTAACTAATTCATCCATCATCCTTTTTCCTATTTTTTTTTGATCGGTCAACCCCAACACAGCATGCAGCTTAAAGACATAAGTTATGTGATGGTTTCTTTAGAGATTAATCAGACCTGTTTTTTCTTGTTTTTTGTTTTTTAAATCATGAATGTATCATTCAAACCATACTGGATGCATTTCCATCAAAGTAACAAAATTTTACCACCATCACTTACAAAGTAAAAAGAAGCTTACATAGGTGCTGGTGATCCTCAATTTCCCTTGGAATGTATTTATCATCAAAGATGAGGAAGGGTTTTATCCTTCTTCATATTTGCATGTGTTTGTGTGTTCTTGTGCCATACCATTCTGTCTTACAGACTTGAAAATTGACTCTACTACACCCCCTCTGAAAACGTTTATTTTAACTTTTGGAACAAAAGCTTTTTTGACATTTTAGGGTATTTATTTTGATGGTTTTTTCTTTAGCGTCTAGACTTCCAGAATCTATATGTTTGTTTTACTGAATTTCAGATATTTACCAATGGAAAACAACAGTAATGTCATAAATAGAATTTACTCTGACATATTTATTCTTCAATAGAATTTTTTCTTATATGACTTCCAATTTTGACACTACAGTTGTTCAATTATTGACTGTGATGGTGAGTTTTTATTTTATTTTTGCTTTTTTATGAGGTTAGGCTTGGTTTGGGGGCTGAAACATAATTACCACTAATCCAGTGCACCCCAGCAGTATCTAATCATTACACCAGGCTTTGTTGGTTCTCCACAACAGTATTCATGAGTCAGATCCATGCAGATGCAATCTGTTTCTGATCTTGGCCCCTCTTGATATAATAAAAACCATCAACCAAAACTGTCAACCAGCTTCTTTTAGTTTTCAAGTAGGCTGGCTATTTTTGTATGTATGTATCATGTGATCAGCTTGCACTACCAGAGCCAGAGAGGCAAAAATTTAAAATTTCATTCCTTATTATGTTTAGAAAAATTGTTGTTTTTTTTTGTTTTTCCAAAATCTGTCTCCACCCCACACATGATTTTCTAGAGGTAGGGTTCAGTTTGTAAGTATATGCTAAATTAATCCCTTAGTTTGTGTCTGCTTTCCTTTAGAAAAATTTTTTTGATCACTCCCCTGTGGAAGGCAAGAGAAGTAACTTATTCATTGATCACTTTATTTTCCAATTTTTCTAATTGATTACTCTAATGCTGTCAAAAGATGTGACAGGGTTTCTATTTAGTGACCAACCAAAACAGTCAATGTAGGTTTCTTCAGTTTCCATGTTGGTCTATCTTGCCGTCTGGCTATGTATGGTGTTAGGGGGCAGAAAGTTTAAACATTTATTCCTTATCATGTCCAGAAAATGTTCTCTAAATTACCCCTTAAAATAGGTTTTCAGTGAAAGATTCAATCTTCAATGTATGTTCATGCTAAATTGGTCCTTATTTTGTGCCTGGCTGTGTTTTTAGCAATCCAAAGAGAAGCAAGAGAAGTAACATTCATTGATCACCCCTTTTCCCAATTTTTTTTTATTGATCACCCCCAAAAAGGCATGCAGCCAAAAGACGTTGGTCACATGATGGTTTCTATTGAGTGATCTGTTTTTTTTTCTCTATTGAGACGAATTAGATATGTGGAGGCTGGGTAGGTAACAAAACCTCAGCATTTAACTTAGTCCAGCCATTCCTCATACATTGTTCTTACAAATCTCCATACATCTTCAGTTTACGTCGATGTGCCCAGTCGATATTTTCCTCAAAAGGAATTGTTAATTAGACAATGTGAACTTTTTTTCAATTAACTGACCAGATCACAAGATCGGGATGCTGGGAGGTTAACATGATCTCAGCTGGAAAAGCAAAAGCAAGGAAACATTCCAAATAATTATATACATATACATATATATACAAGGGGGATCCCATGTGGCTTTGAATTTGAAAAGCAGACATAATTGGTCAGTCTGGATGATAATGCAGCTGACCATGTGATCTGTGGCTGTTTTTGCGGTGAATGGTCAGTGGACAAGGTCATGTAATTGATAAAACATGGTTAAAATGAAATTAAAGAGAGACAGACAGACAGACAGACAGATGGAGAGAATAGAAATTTAGTGGAAAAGAGAAAAGGGAAAAAAAAGAAAGGGAGAAACAAAAATAAAAAAGGAAAAGAAGAAAGAAAAGAAAATGGACGGAGAGAGAATAGGAGATACAGAGAAAAAAGGGAAATGAGAAAAAGAGAAAGGGAGGGAGAAAGAAAGACTTGAAAATCGAGAAAGAAAGAGATGCTGAGAGAGGGAGGGGAAAAAGAAAAAGGAAACAGAAAAGAAGAGATAGAAAAGAGAATAAAGGTGAGAAAATGAAGGGAAAGTCATGAAAACATTCAGTTATGGTAAAATAAGAAATAGGGATTTGTAGCGTAATAGTCCATTGAAAGTTGAGCTTGTTCTACCGGAGGCCTGCCATTCAAGAGTGATTCTTTGCTTGATTTCTTCTTCTTTTGAGGATTTCATAGAGTTCTATTGTCCTAGGTAGGTGTAGTAGTTTACTTTGTCCAGCTTAGTGTTTTCAATTTTGATAGCTGTGCGTTTATTTCTGGCATGTTTATTTTACATAACCTTTGTTTTGCTGAAGTTCATGTAAAGGCCATCTTTCCTGCTTTTTTTGTTCAGTTCATCTACCATTAGTTGGAAGTTGTGGAGGTTCTCTGAAAGAGAATGATGTTGTCTGCAAATCAGAGATTACTTAGATATTCGTTATCTATTCTGATTTCTTTGTTTTCCCAGTCTATGTTTCTGAAGATCATCTCGAAGCAAGCTGTGAAGGATTTGGGTGAGCTTGTCTTACTCTTTTTTTGAGCTGAAAGGGCTCTGAATCTTTATGTAGCCTGATATACGAACTGCATTGACTGTATATATGTTGCAGTACTCTGACATCTATGGGGTCAACACCTTGTTCAGTGATAGCATCAATGACCATTGGAATTTCTGCTGAGTCAAAGGCCTTCTTGAAGTCTTTAAATGCTACCATGAGTGGCATTTTATATTCTGCTACTTTCTCTTTTAGCTGATTCCCGTAGTTGGTTTTTGTATCGTGTTTTGGTGATTTAGTTATGATAACTTTGGTGAAAAGTTTATAGATTCAGGTGAGTAGGCTTTTTGGTCTCTATTTTTTTAGGTCTTTCAGGTTTCCTTTTTTATGTAAAAGCATTATGATTGTAGTGTTCCAATGTTCTTAGACTTTACTTAGTCTTCAGCATAAGTTGAATAAAATGGTTAGTTTCCTAGAGATGACCTTACCGGTTTTATTGTGTCAGTTGATGGTGATGTTATCTGGTCCTGAGGCCTTTCCTTTTTTAGTTTGTTTGATAGCTTGTTTTACTTCCCATGGTGTAACTTCTTGGGAGTCCTCAAACTGATTGCTCATCTCTTGCACATCCTGTTCATCATTTTGTGTTTCTTATTTGGAAAAGTGGAGTTTTTAGTAGAATTCTTGGGCATGTTCGATGATCCAGTCCCTGTCTGTTGATAGGTCACCAATTTCTTTGAGCATACTAGTTCCAAATAAATAAAAGAATTTCATTTAAACAGTTACTCAAACCTCACACAACCAATGTCTTTTGGAAGCATACCATGTTGTGGGTGATCAGTTGAAAAATTGGAAAAAGGAGTGATCAATGAATAAGTGTAAATTCTGCCGGAAGCAAACTATGGGATTAATTTAGTATGAACTTATATCACAAATTGACCCCCACCCACTAAATACCTTTTTTTTTTGCAGAGTCGGGGGTGAATTCACAAAAACAAAACAGCTAGACATAATGAGTGAATAAATAAATGTTTAGATTCTAAGCTCTCTATGTCCATAGATTTACAAAATGGGGGGACCAGGGTGACCCCCCCTCCCTATTTGGACAAAGTAGGGTAAAAATTTGAGTAAATTAGAATAACTCAGGCAAAACCATATAGATTTTCAGATAAATCGAGTCCTTTGTCCCCTTTGACTAAAGAGTTCCCATGTCCATCTCCATTGATATGGCCAGTATGCATAATACATACATAAATAGCCAGCCTGCCAGACTAGCTCAAAAATTGAAGAGACCGATATTGATGATGACTATGCTTATGTCTTGGTTGATGGTTTCTAAAATGTCACTGGAACAGTGGAAGAAAGTTAACAGATTTTACAATCAGAAGAATGGAGACACAGTTGTTTTCAGTTTTCAAGTCCTCAGCAAGAAATTTTGATGAAAAGGTATTTATTATTTCTGAGGACTTTCATGTTCAAAGAGGTTTCAGACTTTTCAAACCTCACATCTCTATTTGCATATTCATACATTAAAATAGGAAGCACTCAGGGTCAGTCTCTTGGTTACATTCCATGTTTTAGCTCCATAGGTGACTACCAGGAGGATGCATTGCTTCTATACCCTTCTTTTTAGAATTAATAGGATTTTCTTGTTCTTGAAAGTTGAGTTTGCTTTACTAAAGGCTTACCATTCTAGAGTGATTCTTCACGTGATTTCTTCTTCTTTTGAGGATTCCATGGAGATCCTAGGTAGATGTAGAGGTTTACTTTCTCCATAATGTGGAAAATTCCTGGAACTGCCCCGAAATTCAATCAATTGCCCACGCTTCCACAAGATAGGGGATACTGTATGGACAAACATGAGCGATTATTTGAAAGTAGAAAAAGAAATAAAAATATATCTTTCAATAGGAAAATTCCAACACTTGACCAATTCTCCTTAACCCCAGAATTTCCTTAAAATTCATTGAAAACTTTGGAGATATTGTGTGGACATGTAACAATAGTGCAGGGTAGTAATGGAAAAAAATTCCTGGATTCATCCTAACATTCGATCAATTTTTCTTATTGGCAGCATGCCATGTTGGGGGTAATCAAATGAAAAAGGAAATGATCAATGAATAAGTTACTTCTCTCCCTTTTGTTTGGCAGTGATCACTGAAAAATTCTGAATTTTCAAAAAATATGTGTAAATGCTGTTGGGTGCAAACTAAGGGACCAATTTATTTTAACTTTACATTGCAAATTGAGCCCCTACTAAAAATCTATTTAGGGAAGGAATTTTGAAAAAACAGAAGAAAATTCTTTTTAGATATAATAAAGGGAAAATGCTTAGATTTTCTGCCCTCTAGCTCCATTGGTGCGATTCTGTAACATTCTAGGCAAAGCGAAGGAATTCTGATTCTAGGTAGAGGTTCTGGCAACAAGACTTTGATTCAAGGCAGAACACACAAATACTCTGATCCAAGGCAGAAGTACTGATCCATACGTAAATAATCCTATCATCTTCATGGGTAATCTGCTCATGCATCTGATATTATACAATCATATATTTATAACTTGATTTAATAATATATACTAGTAAAAAATCCTCACAGAAATGGTCTATTTGCCACTAGTCTTGAAAGCAAAGTCGAGAGAAAAACTGAAAAAGCATACTCAGCCTAATGGTTAATCTGCAACTGACTTCAAACGTGAAGAAGAGAGAAGGAAAAAAAGTGAGGTTCCCACGGAGGATCTGATCCAAAGACGTACTAGTTACAAGCCAAATCCCTATAACCGCTGACCCGTAGTTTTGATGACAAAAATTGTAACTTATTTGTCCTTATGAATGATATTATGATTTGGTTATGACCTGTTTTAATGACCCTCAGTAGTTTTCAAAGAAAAGAAAAACAAAATATTTATATACACTATTATTATTAATTTTTGCTGCTTTTTATCTTCATTTAAATCATTATTGCTTTTTATTGCTACTAAACAATTAAGATGAAGATAAATAATTGAGGTTGTTTCTTTGGGAATGGTTATTTGATTTCATGTTAATGCACTGATGTAATTAGACAAAGTGAACATTGAAACAAAGTAAAAACAAAGGCTAAAATAAATTGACAACAAATTAATATTTTATATCGCATTTTGCATTATTGATGTATCAAAAGTGGAGATATTTACTTGAAAAATATCTCTGTTAAATATTCATTAAAACATTAAGTCCAGTTGTAGTAAGTTGTAAATGATGACAAAATCTTTTTGGAAAGTAAACTGAACAGTCTATTGCTATTTAGATGTAAACAAGGACTGATTTACCTTTAAACTAATCCCATTTTAAATTGGAAGACCCAAAAGATGTGTAAATGAGGTTGAAAGCTTTGAAAAATCTTTGAAAAAATCTTTGAAAAATAAACGATAAAAAGCAGCAGTCATTTGAATAAAAACAGAACAAAAATATACAAAATGAGCAACAATCCTTACCCTCACAATGTCTGTTTTGACCAATGGCAATAGATTCCAATATGATGTCATTCAATCTTTCTGTTTTTTTACCCTCCCTGATTAAATTCAATGCTGAAATTGAAATATCTTAAATTTTAACGTCTGACTAATTGCAGTGATAAAGTCAACCCTATAAGAGTTTGACAATATGACTGATTTTTCAATTGCAGTCAAACAATAATAGACCATCAAAGATGGCAAAGGGTTCTATCCTTTATTATTTGTGAATGCATTTGTGTCTTGATGTGTTTGTGTGTTCCTGTGCTCCTGGTCATATGACTTGAAAATCAGTATCAGTACTCCATTAGACCCTTCCAAAAATGTTTTTTTTCATTATTGGCAAAAACTTTTTTGAGCTTTTGGGGGCCTTATTCTGACAGGTTTATCAATAATATTATAATTTCCAGTGTAAAACGCCAATGATGTCATAAATAGTACGCAATCTGACCATAACTATTCTTCGATGGAATTTTTTTTTACGTGAATTAACATCTTGATGCTAGGGTTGTTCAATTATTGACTGTGATGGTGAGTGTTATTGGTTTCCATTTTGTTCTTTGTGTAGTGGCTATGATAACAGTTTAGAGCAGTTTAGTACTGTAATAATAGAGCAAGTGTAGAATCCCTGAAAAAGAATTGATAGCTTCCAAGCATGAAATTGTAGCATATGCTACTTATGCTATATAGTTAAACTTACTATTCATCACTGTCGGCCAGTTGTCTTCAAACTTTAATTATTTAGGGAAACCTTTTCAATAATTAAATTTTCTAGTGAACGCCCTTCAAAAACAATTTTCCCTTTCACATATTTACATGTGTATGTATCTATTGGATTTCGGCATTGTTTATCAAATTATCAAAATACATACAAACCCAAATAGAAAATACATATTCGAATGGAATAGTAAGAACGGTGCTTACTGAAGAAAAATAGACGTATGAATGATTACTGACTGGACAATGCCCGTGTCACATAAATAACCAAGATGTTTTTCTGTTAAAAAGGCAAAATGTTGAAAATTTTCTCTTCTATAAAAAGTACTGTTCATGTTAAAGATATAGAAAAGAGGCATGTAAAAGCCGTGAAGGAATAATTTATGTAATGTAGAATTATTAAGTATATGGTAAAAATGTCACTTTTCGCTATATCCTTGGAAAGGCTATACAAGACCTTGGAACACAGTTTGAATACCACTGCTGTCAGCTGATCAGAGTGTATCCTTATCAATGGGTACCAAAATATGACACTGGTTGTTGATGAAATGTATTGTTTATACAACCTAATAAATCAGTCTGTCCCAAATACTTATTTTTTTAGATCGATTGAAAATCATTATGAATTTTTATAAAGAATATTTTGAAATTTTTACAATATAAAGAAATTTAATAATATAATGATGAATATTTAACACTGAGTGTTGATTTATAAAAATGAATGTAAATTGTTCCGATTTTTTATCCTTTTATTCTATCCTTTATCAGCAACTGGCAAATAGCATTTAGGATCTTTCAAATGATAACAATTATCTGAGCAGGAATTTTTAGATAACAATCGTTATCTAAATAGGATCTCTTAGGTCACAATACTTATCAAAAAATGGTCTTTTAATTAACAATAATTATCTAAGCAGGATCTTTTAAATAATAATACTTATCTCAACAGATTAATTTAGATAACAATAGTTATTTAAACAGGATCTTCTAGATAACAAAATTTATCTAATAGTGGAAGATGTTTAAGCAAAGAAATATCAGATAGATTGAACTAAAGTTTATACTTGGCACATTTGTTACTTGAGTCTGTCTGATAAAAATACTAAAAGTTTTCCCCACAGGATCTTCCAGATGTCAATAGTTATTTTAACCGGTGATTCTAGATAACAATAGTTATCTAAATAGGATCTGCTAGATGGGAATGGTTATCTAAATAGAATCTTCCCATTGGGATCATTTAGGTAGCAGTACTCATAAACAGGTTCTTCTAGATGAAAATAGTTATCTATTCAGGATTTTCAAATAATAATAGATATCCAAACATGATCTTCTAGATGACAATAATTACCTTGACTTAATCTTCTGGATAACCATGGTTATCTAAACAGCATCTTCTAGATATCAGTAGTTATCTAAACATGATCTTTTAGAAGACAATAATTATCTAAAAAAGATTTCCCATGTGACAATTATCATTTAAATGGGATCATTTAGCGATAATAGATAACAATTGATATCCAAACAGGATCTCTCAGATAACAATGGTTATATAAATAAGATCTTTTACCTAGCAAAGAATCACTCTAGGATGGCAAGTCTACAGTAGAACAAGCTCAACCTTTAAGAACAAGAAATTCCCACTAGCCCTTAACAGAAGGATATACAACCAATGTATCCTCCTGATAGTTACCCATGGAGCTGAAGCATGGAACCTAACAAAAAGATTGACCCTGGAACTGGGAAGAGAGAATCATGATCAGCTTAATATGGAGAGATCATAAAACAGCACAATGTATTAAAGGATAAACAGGAATCATAGATATCAAAGAATCCATCAGAAAACTCAAATGACAATGGGCTGGTCACGCTACAAAAATGGGAGACAATTGCTGGATATCACAACTCACAATGTGGATCCCCAGAGACCATATGTGAAACTGTGGCTGTCATGATATAAGATGGCGTGACAAATGAGATAAATTCAGAAAGTATTGGTTCTTTGTATGCCCATGATAGAAATATCTGGTGAATATTGGGAAGGTCTATGTTCAATGAAGGACACCAAAATCCTGCTAATGATGATAATGATGAGTTATCTAAACCGGATCTTTTAAATAACAATATTTATCTAAATAGGATCTTTATATGATAATAATTATCTAAAAGACCCTGTCCCAAAGAGAACCCAATGTGCTGCTTCTATATTTTGTTTAAATCGTCATTACAGCAATGTAGTAATTTTATCTGACCTCTATTGAGACTAGCACAAAGCAACATAGCAAGACCCTGCTTTTGAACATTTTATGCATTTTTTGCACTCACATCTTAATCTTTGTTGTTTTGATCGTGATTATTTGGTCAGAATCATCTTTGACCTCCCTGATGTCTGAAATTTTGAGAGTCACTGCTTTTATCATTTTATGCATTTTTCAGACTATCATTTACGTCTTTGTTGTTTTCACTTGAACATTTGCGCCTTTCTTAAATGTGTGTTTGTGTTGCAATCGATATTCTCCACAATTTTTGCTTTGAAAGTAGCACAAGAGCCGCAAGCAAGAATCGCAATGACCGCCAGGAAGAACAAGCAGTGCACATGCTGCACAAGCTCCACATCTAGCACGAGCAGCGCAAGTGCAGCACGAGCGACACAAGTAATGCAAGCAGCACATGTGCAGTTGTACAAGTGGCTTGAGTGCTGCACAATCAACACATGTGCAGTGGAAGCAGCACAATTGGCACAAGTGCAAGAGAAGTACTCCAAGCCGCACATGCGTAGCAGAAGTAGCACAAGGGCAGCATTGGTAGTACAAGCAGCGCACGTACGACACAAGCAGTTCAAGCATCACAAA
>OY735214.1:12956978-12991978 GCA_963457665.1 Thysanoteuthis rhombus
TATGATTGCACATTTTTCTATTCCAAATTCCATTCCAATGTTATCACTGTATTCTTTTACTTAGTTGAACAGCATCTCAAGCTCTCCCCAGTTTTTTGCAAACAATTTTATATCATCTATGTACATTAGATGGTTGACTTTTCCTTTTGTTTTCTAAAAAAGGTATCCTTTGCTGTACTTCAGGATTCTGTTGAGTGGTATCATGGTGAGAACAAATAATAATTGGGACAGCGAGTCTCCTTGGAAAATTCCTCTTTTTATCCTTACCTCTGCTAAGTTTTCTCCTGTGGCTGTCAAGTCTACTTTCCAGTTTTTCATAGAATTTCCGATGAATCTAACCACCAGTTCACTGATCTTGAACATTCTAAGGCATTCAAGTATCCAGCTATGTGGGATCATATCATACGCTTTTTTGTAATCTATCCATCCCATTGCGATGTTCTTTTTCCTTTTTCTTACTTCTTTTAAGATCATCTGGTCGATGTAGAGTGAGTCATTTGCCCCCTTGGTTCCTTTCCTGCAACCTTTCTGTTCTTCTGGTAATAGTCCCCTTCTTTCCATTGATATATACATTCTCTCCGCTATTTGTCCGATCAGGATTTTCCACGTAAGTGGTAAGCACATGATTGGTCTGTAATTGCTTACCATATTCCCCTTTTCAGGGTCTTTTCAGATGAGGGTGGTTCTGCCTTTGATCATCCATTCTGGTGTCTCACCTTCATTTATGCAACTATTTTTATTATTATTATTTTTATTATTATTATTATTGACAATGACAATGATGAAAATTGTTATTATCATTATTGATAGATATAAAGAGAGAGAGAGGTAGATATAAAGAGAGAGAGAGAGGCAGTGAGAGAGAGGGAGGAGGGGGCATCCATGTAGACAAATATGTAAATGTATAAATGTTCCAAATTATATATTCCAAAATGGTCTTGGATCAACATTGATTTTTATATTGGTATTGTCTACCTGGTTGTTAAGAGTCCTCAAAAGAGCCAGAGAGCTGAAAATCCAAACATTTACTCCTTATTATGTCTAGAAAAACATGTATAGTCACAGCAGCTCCTTTATCAGGCTACATAAAAACTCAGACCCCTCTCAGATCCAAAAAGGGATAAGACAAGGTGATACCAGCTCTCCCAAAATCTTCGCCTGCTTCAAGATGATCATCCGAAACATAGACTGGGAGAATAGAGGAATCAAAATAAATGGTTAATATCTGAACAACCTTAGATTTGCGGACAACATCGCTCTTTTTGCAGAGAACCTACACAACCCCAAACTGATGATAGATGAACTAAATGAAGAAAGCATAAAAGTCAGTCTACACATGAACTTCAGCAAAACAAAGGTCATGTGCAATAATCTCATCAAAAATAAGAACAAAACAATCAAAATCGAAAACACAGAACTGGAGATAGTACCCAAAACAATGTTTCGCATGTGATCTCTGGGGATCTATGCTGTGAGTTGTGATATCCATTGGTTGTCAGCTATTCTTGCAATATGACCAGCCCATCGCCATTTGAGTTTTCTGATTGATTTTCTGATGTCTTGGACTCCTGTTTGTGGTGTTGAGTATGATCCTTTCATGCGTACAATGCATGATTATCAGTTTGAGGATCAATCTCTTGGTTAGGTTCCATGTTTCAGCTCCATAGGTGACTATGGTTGTATATCCTTCTTTTTAGCACTTGTGTCATTTTCTTGTTCTCAAAGGTTGAGCTGTTGATGATGGTAGTGGTGGTGGTGGTGGTGGTAGTGGTGGTGGTGATGGTGATGATGATGATGATGATGATGAGGAGGAGGAGGAGGAGGAGGAGGAGAAGGAGGATGGCAGTAGCAGCAGCAGCACATTATTAAGTTATTTATTGAATTATAATCTTTCAAAAATATGTGCAAATCCAGAATCAGCAAATTCACAAACTGGATAGGCAAAATTTATACCCTGGGGGTGAATTTATAGCAGGTTGTTACTTCTGGACTGACGTACATCTAACAGCGAGAAGTTTTGCGGGACCGTGTCCACTGGTGTGATGTGGTTACAGCCCTATAGGAATAAACAAAAGCAAAGAGAAAAATTCACTCACAATGCTGAAGAAATGCTTTTCTCTTTGGCAATATGTTGTTAAATCAGGCAGATCAGGTTAGTCAGTCAATAGAAACCATCTTGTAACCAATTTCTTTTGTCAGCATATCATGTTTTGGGTGATCATTTGAAAAAGAAAGAGGGAATCAATGAATAAGTCATTTCTCTCACCTAGGCAGTGATCACTAGAAAAGTCTGGATCAAAAAACAAGTATTAATATAAACTTACATTGAAAACTGAGCCCCCCCACTGAAAAACTATTTGGGGGGATTTTTGAAAAAACAAAATCACATTTTTTTTTCTAAACATAATGAGTAAATGCTCAAATTTTAAGCCGTCTAGCTCCATTGGTGTGGCTTGTATATGTGACACATGGATAGTCAGCTAGTCAGCCTGCCAAAAGGCCACAAGTATTGGGCTCCCAGGGTAGATTGAAGTCAATCCCTATACTAAATGTAATGATCTGTAAGACCATCTTTCAACCATTACACCATAAAAACATCTTTTACAAACAGTTGATAAGTTTAGTTTTGAAAATTCTAACTATGATAGTGTCAGTGAATGAGCTAACATCCACATCATAGCTGGCATGTATTTCCTCAACTTTGGTACACTAAACATGTGCTTATCAGAGACTGTCAACCAAAACTGTCAACATGGGTTTCTTCAGTTTTTAAGTTAGTGTATATCTGTGTAGGTATATTATTGCACGTACTGGCCATATTAATGGAACTTGAAAACAGTGAAATCTAAGATTTACTCTTTATTATATCAAGAAAAAAATGCTCTTTTTCGTTTTTTTAAAATCCAACCCTAAATGGGGTATTTGTGGGGGTGCAATTTGCAAGGTGAATTAATCCTAAATTGGTCCCCTGGTTTGTGTCAGGAAGCATTTACATTTGATTTTTGAAAATTCAGACCTTTTAGTGACCACTGTCTGACAAGACACAAGAGAAGTAATTTATTCACTGACCACCCCCTTTCCCAATTTTAAATTGATCACCCTAACATGGCATGCTGCCAAGACATTAGTGAAGTGGCAGTTTCCACTGAGCGACTGATTAGACCTGTTGTACTTCTTGGTTAATCCAAGTCTGGAAAGGTTGGCAAAGGTGCCAGACAGAATGTCAATTTCAAAGCAACTATTAGGTTCAGCAATTATTTTTATTATTAACTGTGACGTAAATCTACAGTTCTAAGAAGGGTAGAAATTCCATGTTGACACCAGATTTGAATAGGTTAACAGTCTTGGTAAAGAATTAAGTGACCTGAAGAGAGAGTGGTTAAAGAGAGATAGACAGCATTCCTCACTAAAAGAGAAAATTGTTATCCAAATCTAAGGTAGGGGTGGGGGGTAATAAGAGAGAGAAAGATAAATGAATTTCTTTTTTATGCTAAACTACATCATATCATTCCTTTTTTGAAAATCAATTCTCAAGATAAAAAAGTAGAATGCAAGAAGGAAAGAAAGAGAAAAAAAAGACAGCAGACTGAACAGAGTTTATAACTAATCTATACACTTCATGAATATATATATATATATATATATATATATATATATATATATATATATATATATGTATATATACATATATATGTATATATACATATATATGTATGTAACTTTTTCCTTTGCCAATGAATTATATTGCATATCAGATGATGTTTTTCTTCTCATTTTTGTTGCTATGATTATTTATTTTTGTTTCGGATATTTCGGTGGGGATTAACTTGAAAAATCAATTGGAAACAAATATTTAGAATTTAGAATTTTTATTACAAAAATAAATATTAGCAAATGTTGCCAAATGCTATCAAATTTTGTACATACAATGTTGCTAGTCTTGAACCAAGTCTGTCCTCTATCTTGTTTATTTTCATTTGTTGAATTTTTTATGTCTTTTTACTTTCATCTTAATTTTTCCATAGCTTTTAACGCAAATCTATTCAAGTCATTGATCTACAGCAGTGAGTAAATGGCATTGATCGGAAGTAAAGAAATAAATAGACATATAATTTGTTATCATTAGCAGTTTCTGAGCTCTTACCAGCAAAATATGGATGCCAATAATTAACCTTGAGGGAGGCCCAAATCTGTTCTTAATGATGAAGAATTATCAACAGCAGTGGCCAACAACCCTTGAGCAATGGTTCAAGCAATTTCTGAAGATTTTAAAACTTCAGCAGTAACCATATCATGTCAATTCAGGATGATACGAAAGGTTAAAGAATTGAAAAAATGGATCCTTTATGCATTGAAGGGAATGTTCCATGACAATTCCAGAACCTGCATCACTCAACTGACTGTGTCCAAGCTTAGATAGCATATTATGATTAAAGGATCAATAGAAAAAGGTTATTGCTTCAAATGGGTCATATTTGATAGAATATTTATCTTTTTTGCTCTTTCTATGAATCTTCATCATACTATTCAAAAAATAATACAATGATGATACTGATTCAAATGACTCATTAAACAAATAAGGGGATCATTCTGAATTTATGCCTTTGTCAAAAGCATCAAATAATCTTTTCAAACCATACTGTCAATTTTTTTTATTTTATAGCCTGTCTATCTCGTTTTAATATACTAAGAGTCTGCTCGTCTGCATATGACAGCCTACAGAAGAAACCATAAAATATTTCCCCACAAAATTTTCTTAGTGCAAGAAAGGGACTACAGAACAGATTTTTAGCAGGTTAGTTTTTGAAAATCGCTCCCCCCACCATGTTTTTGCTGGAGAGGTTTGATTCACTGGGTAAATTCATGCTAAAATTGACACATTCCTGTGCCTGCTTTTCAGCCGAATTCACTTGTTGATGATGAAGAACTGCTTGATCACAGTATGGATGGAAACTTTCAATTGTTCATAGAGAGGAGAGAAGAGTAAGAGGGAGATATCGCTAAGAGTGGGTACCTTGGTATCATTCATAGAGAAGGGTTGAGAGTAAGAGGAAGAATGACCATTTATTTTTTTGTTCAGCAGTGAGTATGTATATTTAGGATATTTTTAGATTGTCTATAAATCTCTTAAAATTACAAATATCACTTTTAAAAAACGAATTGAATTAAAAACTATCTGATTTCCATACATCTATTGATTTTGTTGTTTTTTTTTACAGCAGTTTATCCCAACCATCAGGTTGAATATTTAGCTGGTTGGAATAATTCACTCTGTATCAGTACGAATACATTCATTTCTCTTTTATTACCCATTGCAATCGCATTTTACGCTGGAGTGTATCTAAATACACCATTAAGAATTGAATTTTTCCACTTACCCATGCTTCCAACCATATGCCAGATGTGTATTATGTGGCTTTGTGGGTGTTGGTTATCATGAAATAATAGAGGTTGTTCGATCAAATATGTATATGTATATATACATATATATATATATATATATATATATATATATATATATATATATATATATATGTACATATATATATATATATATATATATATATATATATATATATATATATATATATATGTACATTATTTAGAGAAAAAGAGAATGAGAGGGAGAAAGAGAGTATAACAAGGCAGCAATCTTTCATTCGAGCATGCATTATTAATAATTACTGACAAAATCTGTCTACTAAACTTTTTAGCTAACTTTTCTTGTTTGCACACAGATTTTTTATTAATTATTAATACAGGTTTGTGCACCAACAAGAAAGATTAAAAGTTGAATAGATAGATAGACAGATATTTTTAATAATGTACGTTTGAATATATATATACATATATATATATATATATATATATATATATATATATATATATATATATATATACATAATCCATGAAACAAGTGCATAGTAAAACAGCTGATAAACCCCACAATAGAATTGAACATATAACATTAGTATCCAAATTTAAATAATAGTAATAAAATCAATTTCTGCATGATACTCTGAATACAGTACATTAACAACGATCGGAAATATAATTTGACTTGCATAACATCATGTGATAATTTGGGACTGTATAAAATTTATGAAATTTCTACAAGAAAAATTCTGTCTTAGCAGTAATGTGCAAGTTTTCAAAGACTATAAATATATATATACATAGACATGCAAGAAATCCATTTTTTATACGTAAGCACAGTTCATCACTGAATTAAGTTTTACATGCTATTAACTATTTTTTTGTATATTTACTTTCTCTGAAAATATCTATCTGTCCATGTGTGTGTGTGTATTTGTGTATGTGTTACATTAAGATCGTGAAACTAAGCTAAACTTAGTAAATGATAAGTATATTCTGCTTCAGTATTTACAGGGGTTATACAGCTTAGTTTGACACAGGGCCCCATCAGTAGGGCACCCACAGACAATCAAATTCAATGACTCTAATAATGGTCAGCTTCATAAGCTTTTTAACCATTACTCCACTGATTTTATCTTCTGTAATATATATATATATATATATATATATATATATATATATATATATATATATGTGTGTGTGTGTGTGTGTGTGTATGTGTGTATATACCTAGCAATACCAGGAGAAAAAATAACTTTAAATGTGGCAGTATGTTCCTACATATATTTCCTTGTATACAACGCAACAAATGGAAAAAAAAGATTGATCACCCTGAGAGTTTATTCTTTATCAATAATCTGTACTGTTTACAGAATGTCACAGAAAGTTATGATTAAAAATATTCAACATTTGTTTTCCCACTAAAACTGGAAAACTGTACAAAATTGTTTTTTCCAGAAAAAAATTTTTTTTCATTTTTTATGTTTCAAAAAATCTCTGTGTTTTGAAAAATGGTTTCGGATGTTCCTACAACAGACGGAAAGTAAATTTCCAGTTTGGCGTTATGATCACATCCTAAATAGCACCCCTCGAACTCCCCCCCAAATTTCTCAACGAGTCACACTTTTCCAAAAGTAATAGAGGTCTTATTGACTGAAAGCACAAAAAAATTAATCGGAAAAGAAATTTTTCATAAGTCTTTTACTTTTACTGGTAAGAGAAATCATAACCTAAAAAAATATAAATAGTAATCTGAAATAAATAATAAAGGTTTATAGCAGGGCTTCTCAAAATGCAAAGTTCAAACCATATTTTGGCAGGCCCCACATGAGCATTTATTCATGAAGGTGACTGAACAACTTGAAAAATGTTGCAAAAAATTGTTTGTAATTAAAGAAAAGTTCACAAACAGTATTTATCGATAGACTGGAAGTAATTTTCCAGTTCAGCATTACAGTTGCATCGTAAATAGAACTCCCATCCCAAACCAAAATCTTTTTTCTTAACAACTGACTCTTATCCAAAAGTGGCAGAGTTGTTATTGATTGAAAGCACAAAAAATTCTTCAGAAAATGAGTTTCTAATACATTTTGGTAAATAGTAAAGGAACATTACACCATTTGTTATATTTATCTATGTATATTTATTTTACAAAAAATATTGAATTTTTAAATTTTTGAATTAAATTAGTTATCAAAGATGAGCTTAAATTGAATTATTCTCAAATACTTTGATTTTACAAAAACACTTTCGGTAAATACAGTTATTTGGAAAAAATTGTTTACGACTGACAATGCCTTTCCACTGCTGATGAAACCACAACAAGAATCTCCCTGAAATCAGAGTACACTTATCAAGTATCTCCCTGTGTACCACAATCAATGCAGAGTCTGACTGCCACAAGGCAGCTCACATGTTCAAACCTGAGTACGGACACTGGACATTTTGAATATCGCTTTGCTTCTATTGTGATCATATGTGCACACAAACATGATTACAGAAAAAACGAATTTATATATATATATATATATATATATATAGAGAGAGAGAGAGAGAGAGAGAGAGAGAGAGACGAAGAGAGATTTAAGAACATTTATGTCTATATAAAACTTATTTATCCATCCATTTTCATATTTTTTTAGACTTATACAGATGCAAATATGCATGAATATATAAAGTATCAAGCGCGTTTTAAAATTTCATTCTAACATCCTTTAAAGTTGAAAAAATTTGTACCAAAGATTAAAAAATACAAAAAACAAAAGAAATATTGAAACATGTCTGGTTATTCACTCAATAGAAACTGTCATGTGACCAACGTTCTTTGTTAGCAGGCCACGTTGGAGGCAGTTAATAGAAAAATTGGAAAAAGGAATCAATGTTACTTCTCTTGCCTTTTGTTGGGCAGTGATGACTAAAAGAGTCTGAATTTTCAAAAAACAGACGTGAATGCTGCCAAACACAATCTATAGTATAAGTTCTGCACAAACTCAAATTGCAGGTTGAAACCCATGCAATTTAAAACCATTTAGGGAAAGGGTTTTCAAAAAACAAAGAATACCCCCAACCATTCAGGCCTTCTCACCTATGATTAAGGGGTTTGAAATTTGGAACCTTATAGCCAATAAAGGATAATTGTGCTGTACAACTGTTTGATGTAACTCCAACTTATTGTACCCATATAAAAAGATGGTATTATTTTTCGCTGATTACAGGATTGCCACTAAAATATATTCTGAATAAATCCTTTTGCTGCCCTAACCCGAAAATATAGCTGATTGCTTGCCACTCCAAGGAAGTGGCAGCAGATGCCCTTGCCTCTGCCAATGAAGTTGGAGAGGTAAATGTACTACTCTGTGTCTTTTCATCAGTCTTTCTATCTGTCTCTCCACATGATATCTCCAAAAGCATTCTATGATATTCAATGAAATTTTGTTGAAGGAGAGATCAAATTTTTCGACGAAGCTATGCACAGTTAACTCCCCTACATCGTAGCTATATGTCCAAAAGTTCCCAATGAATTTCTATGAAATTTTGTAGAATCGTGGGCAATGGACTACGGAAGAGGTGATTAAATTCTGGAGAGGATCCAGCAATTTGTTTTGATTTGGTTTTCTAATTAGTGTAGACCCTGGCAGATGTATGTGCTCTCTGAGTGCTTTATAGTTAATTTAATCTATCAGTCATTCATTTAATCATGGTATGATGTCTACTCATGTCCATGAAATGTTCACATAATTTGATCATTATTTAGCTTTGATTAGATGAAGCATTGTCAACCTTATTAATCAAATCACCGCAGCCCCACAACCAAGCCAAGTGGGCTACAGATTTTTCTCTCTTTGAGTGTCGATGTTTATATAGAAGTCTATGTATGCGTGGGTCTTCTGGCACTCCAGGTCACATTTTTGGGGCTGCAACTGTGACGATTTGCATGAATACACCCCTGACGACCATCTAAATATTTTTCTTTTTTTTCAAAAAAGTGGTTTTTGGAGTCTCTATGGTTATTTTGTACCATCTATGCTCAAATCTTGTTCTGGTCTTTTTTAGATAATTTTTGATAAACAATCTATTTTTTAAAGATAATTTCAGATAAAAGATCTATCATTTTTTTTAGATAATTAGTTCTGGTATTTGCACAGGCTATAGTCCCAGGAGCCTTGCCCAAGCCTTGCCTGGACATGCAAAATTTAATCCTAATAAGATTTACCATATTAAGTAATAATGAGGTTTTGTAGAAATGTTCCAGTTCTTCAAAAAATTTAACTTTTGAGGAATAGAAACCACTGTAATTTATGTTTCTCAATAATTCATTATTACAAAAGTTGGTTAAAATTTAGGCAATATAGGTGATTAGCATACCAAATTGATTAACTTATGTAAAATCTTTGCCCGCCCTTATAGTTTTCTCTCCAAACCTTTCCCAGGCTGCTACAAAACACTTGCACCATCACTGGCCATAGTGATTCATGTACGTGAAGTATGGATATTTTTACTGGCATTCTCTTCCATCTAAAGCAACTAAAAAACAGGTCTGATTGGTTATGCAATAGGAACTGTCATGTGACCAATATCTTTTGGCAGCATGCCGTGTTCAGGAGGGATCGATTAAAAAAATTCAAAAAATGAATAAATTATACCCTCATGACCCTTTGTTGGGCAGTAATCATTGAGAAAAAGTCCAAATTTAAAAAAAACAAGCATGAATGCTGCTAGACACAAACTATACGACCAATTTAGCATAAATTTAAATTGCAAATTGAATCCAAACTCAAAACCTATTCAGAAGGGGATTTCGAAAAAACAAAAAAAAGTTTTTTTCTTGACATTTTCAAGTTTTCAGCCCACTATCTCCATTGGTGTAGCCTGTGCAGGTCAAACACACATAGCCAGACAGACAGACAGACCAACAGACAGACAGACAGAACCATAGGAGATAAACTGAAGCAAACAATGTTGACAGTTTTGATGAGGGTTTCTAATGCCAGTCAAAAATTAATGTCTATCCAATCATTGTCATAAATTAACCTAAATCTTGAGGCTATCGCTTACACGGAATAGATACACACAAATATACAATTATGCAGATGTCTATGTTTATTCATGGGAATCTTGTGACGACTGCGTATTTCACACAGTGAAGTAGTTAGCACGAGATACAAAAATGTGTTTGGAAGATGTACTGTCAAAAATTTGCTGTCAATGAAGGAAAATAATATCTTACTAACCGGTCTACAGTGGCAGGCCTATGGTTGGTGTCACCTGGAACGGTAACTCATGGCGTCACCACCCAGCACCCATCCAGAACTTGCTTTATTTCCAGGACATCTAGAATTTTAGTGATCTTTATGTACGAATACATAATACACTATTCATCATGATTCCCCCACATTAAATGTGAAGGCATGAGCTTACATTTACTAACCATTCTATTTAACTTTGGTTTTCAACTTGAGGATTCTAACTTTGTGAAATGATATGAAAAGAATAATTATGGGTACCATGAAAATTTAAAATTCAATCACTTCTTCCATAGCCTGTCATTCATCCTTCTGCAAATTTTCATAGTAGTTCATAGATAACTTTCAGAGATATAATCTGGACAGTCATGAGTATATGCAAAAATGAATGAAAGAAAAAAAAATGGAATATCTCTCAATCAGAGAAAAATTCCTGGATCAACCCCTAAACTTGACCAACTTTTTCTCACCTATTGTCCACCTTTTCACAAGATTTCATTGAAATTCATTTAGAAATTTTCGAGAAATCATGTGGACAGATAGATGTATTTACTAAAAGAAAAAATTACCAAGAAACTAAATGGAAAGTTTTTAGGCAGTCCCTTGGGCGTCACCTCCTCTGATGGTCTCTAGTCATTCACCCTTTATTCAACCCCACAAATAATTTTATTTGTCCTTTGGTGAATCATCTACCAGTCTAAGAAGCCCTGTTGTAGAATACAGGAGAGACTCAATAGAAAAATTGATAAAACTCATGAGGGGGAGGGGGCGTATGTAGTGTTGTTGAAAAAATTCAGCAAGTATTGTATATCTATGTGCATTTGTTAATACAAATATCTCACTTTTGTTTTCACTCTATCACTCTCTGTCTCTCACTCTGTCCCTATATCTATCTGTCAATTCATCTATTCCAGTTTCTACAATTATATCCAACTATCTATTCATCTATCTATCTTTATCTCTCCAATTATATATATATATATATATATATATACACACACACACACACACACATATATATATATATATATACACACACATATATATATATATACACACACACACACACACACACACACACACACATATATATATATATATATATATATATATATATATATATATATATATATATATATATATATATCTTAGTCTCTTTATATCCATCTATCTATCCATCTATCTATCCCAGTCTCCTTATATCTATATATCTATCTGTTTTGGTCTTTACTGATCTATCTATCTACAAGTCCTGTAGTTTGACCTGTAGTAGTCTAGCCTTCTTTTCATCTGGCCAAAATTTGATCAATATCTTTTATTCACATTTAATATATGTTTGTGTTTCTAACAATCCATGATACTTAAAAAGCATGTTAGGTGAATAATGAATAGATCAGAAGTGTTTTGTGGTTCATCATCTTGCTCTGTGATTGATAATCTGATCAAATGCTTAATCTGATCTTTGGATTCATGGAGAATATCCTGACACCGGATCCAAAAGGAAACTTTTGGAGGTCTTGTAGAGTCAAGTAAGAGCTATTTTCTTGGAATGTAGCTGTCCATTAATTTATCAGGCAGGTGGTCAAAATATTTTGACTCATCATTGTATATAGATGAAATATGTGTAAATTTAAAACAAATATATTCCTCAAATATATATATATATATATATATATATATATAGAGAGAGAGAGAGAGAGAGAGAAATAGAAATAGATATAGATGTAGATATGTATATGTATGTACAATATAGAACAGAGACTGATACTTGCATATGAATTAATTTTTATTCATTTCTTAACTGCAGTTTCATTATTACACCATCTTCGGAGGTTGTTATTTCTACAAAGAAAACTCTCGTTTTCAAACGTTCACACAGACACTTATCCTGTTTTTTTATAAAAACTATATTAAGAGCAATTAAAAAACAATACATGAATTTGAAACAAGAAGATGAATCATACACATGTAAGTAGAGTGATGTGCCTGTTTGAGACAATGAATTAGACAATGCTTTTCAGTTTTTTCAATTCACTGTAAATATTGAAGTTACTATGTATTGTGCACATATCTACGTCAGATGTTTGTTCATCTATATGGTATGTATACTTTTTAAATACTGAAATAAATGTCTATGAAGTTTGAGGTATATGTTCATTTAAAATATGTAAGTTTTAGTGTATATATATATATATGTATATATGATATTTATGTACATGATCAGTTTTTGACAGAATGAATTTAGTTAACAATAAAGAAAGGACACAATAATTGTATGTAAATTAAAATTTATTCAAACGTGTTCCGCCTTTCTGTAAGCAGTAAGTTTAAATGAAACAATATTTGATGTATCCAGTTATTTCAAGTTTGATAAATTTTAGTTTACATACAATCATTGTTTTCTTTCTTTATTGTCAATTAAATTGATAAGTATATATGTACATGTGTATGTATATTTAGGCATATATATGTATGTATATACATGTGGTTGCATGTTTATACCTATTACTATAAAAACTGCAAAAGTTTGTTAATTTGCTTGCTTGTATGTATGCATCTTATAGACTCCCAAACAGTTGCACCCTAGTGGCTGCAAATTTTTCTGTAATGGTAACTTGATCCCAGGAACATAGTATAGGTGATACTGACCTCTTAGGTCCCTTCAAGTAAAGTTAGAGTCAAAACTATTTTTTCCAGCTTAATTTGCAACAAAATGTTTGACTCAGACAAGCTGAGAAGTATGCAATGTGCACATGAGAGAATCATGCTCAACCTTACATGGAGAGACCACAAGATGGTACAGTATAGAAGAAAACAGGTGTCCGTAACATCATAGAAACTATTAAAAAACTCAAATGGCAATGGGCAGGCCATGTTGCAAGAATGAAAGACAACCGATGGACATCAAGATCACATGAGAAACCGAGGCCCACAGAACACAAGATGGAGAGATGAACTGGACAGATTCAGGAAATACTGGCTCTGCGACGCCCATGAAAGAGAATTGTGGCAGATCCTGGGAAAATTCTATATCCAACGATGGACATTAAAAGACTGCTGCTGCTGCAGCTGATGATGATGATGAATCTAGAACACACATACACACACACATACATATATATATGTATATATATATATACATATATATATATATATACTTTCAAGCAAATTTCATCGAACACAATGGATAATTTTTGTTGATTAAACTTTTTTATTAATTTTTCTTGTTCACAAACAAGTTGTTTTTCCATTATGTTTTATGAAGCTTGCTTAAAAGAAAACTTGCATCCAAAATATACATCAGTTAAAAAATACATACGAATAGACTCCTGGGGGATTTCAAATGACACTAGGAAAGACTTGTAACAGTTTGGAAAGACAACCACGTGGTGTAATGAGTGTGGCTAGCATGATTCAGAATGTGCATCCTTATGGGACTGCGGCACCACTTATGTGTTACCACATCACAAACAAATGGGATATACTTCCAATATGTCCTAAAAGTGAGAAGAGATCAACATCATCAAGCCAGAAAAAAATCATCTGACTGAAATTGGTCGCAGTGTGTATCTCAGACAAATTTTTTCATTTGCAATTCCTTCTGATGAGGCAAATTTTTCCTGCAACCCTTCTTGATGAGACAACATTTTTCACAACCCCTTTTGATGAGACAATCAATTTCACAGTCCCTTTCAATGAGACAAAATCCGTAACCCTCTTTACGAGACAAATCTTTTTGTTGCCCTCTTGATGGAAGAGATTCTTTTACCAAGACTTTTGATGTATCAAATTTTTTTGCAACCTTTTTTTGATGAGACAAAATTTTTTGTGACCTCTTTTGATGAGACAAATATTTTTGCAATCATTTCTTTATTTATGAATTAGCACACCCCTTTTTGATGAGATAAATTTTTCAAAGCCCTTTTTGAAGAGGCTAATATTTTGTAACCCTTTTGTGTGACCTTTTTTGATGCGACAAATTTTTTTTATGACCCCATATGATGAGATGAATTTTTTACAACCCTTTTTGATGTAGCAAATTTTTTGTTACCCATCACTCAGCATAATAGTCATTATCTGACAGTAACTAAACATGGAAACAAATAAAAATACAAAATATTTATAATCTATAATGAGTTTTACAATGTTTAAGATGGGAAAAAAATTATTCTTTTAAAATAAACTATTAAAAGTTACAAAGGTAAATTTATTATTCTTTTTAGAATTAGTGTTTAGCATCGAACCATTTTACAATAAGCTCCTGAGGGAGTACATTTTTTGATAGAGATTGCTAAAAGAACCTAGTCTAGACTTTCCAACTGAAGTTCACATTCACCATTCAGCATCTTCACATAGTCATCTGTTCATTTAATTAAAATCCGACTTGTTTTATTTATTTATAGCTTGTCATGCTAGACAGCCAGTCAATTTATTGTAATTAGAAACCTTTAACCAAAACTGTCGACCTAAGTTTCTTCAGTTTCCATGTTGGTCAGGCTGGCTATGTAAGTATGATGCATACAAGCCATACCAATGGAGTTAGAGGGCTGGAAATCCAAACATTTACTCCTTCAGTCTAGAAAAAACAGTTTTTTTTGCTTTTTGAAAATTTTAATCCAAAATGAGTTTTGGGGGAGGGGGTTTTAAGTTTGCAATGTCAGCTTATGCTAAAATGGTTCCTTTGTGTGCAGCTGTGTTTATGCTTGGTTTTCAGAAATTTAGACTTTTCTAGTGATCACTACCCAACAAAAAGCAGACAAAGTAACTCATTCATTGATCACCCCTTTTTCTCATTTTTTAATTGATCATTTCCAATATGGCTTGTGCCAAAAACATTGGTCACATTACATTTTCCATTGGGTGACCAACCAGACCTGTAATTTTATTGATTTTTAGTGGGTCAGTATCAGCTAGATCAGGTGAGAGTGGACAGTTTTGCTGAACATGTTCAGTGTCCAGCGTCCTTTCACCACACTCACAAGACCCAGTGGTCCTCAAACATGTTATCTCCTGTCCTTCAGACTTCTGTCCCACAGACTCTTGTTCTCATACTGTTGAGAGTACACCAGTCACATCTGGTGAGCATCGCTGCCTCTGTCAGTATTTCTATGGGGTCTAACACCAATTCGCTGGGGTTTGTGCTTCCACCTGTTTCCATTGTTCCTTTCTACATTTTTATAGGGATTATCAGCTATGTGGCAAAACCTTTCCTCATCAAACTATGATTAAAGAAATCTCTGTGACTATGTGTGTATACATTGCATTTATTCAGCAACTGTCCATTGCTAAATATATTAGCCAGAACACATGGCACTGCAGTGTCAAATGTGGAGTTTGGGGGGGGGGGGGCTCAGTGGTTCCCAACAAAATATCAACGATTACAAGTCATCATCTAAATTTATGTATAAGATTAGCCACACAGAAGGGAAATAACCAAAATACTTTGAAGAGTTACAAGTCAAAATGCCAAAATGCAAATGTCCAATTTACTAAAGGTTCAATGAACATAAGTTCCGATGCAAATACGTCCATTGCAAAAGAGGCCAATACAAACATGTCCAATGCAAAAAGGACCTATGCAGTAAGGTCGAATAATGCAAATACATTCAATGCAATGAGGACTAATGCAAAAAGACCCAATGCTCATAAAATACACACATGATACATTCGCATAAATACATATGCATATATATGTACACATGCCTCATGTAATATTCCCTAGAATTGTTTCTCTGGGGTCACTTAAATTGCTTTTTCACCTCAGTCACTTGAATTGCTTTTTGTTTTTTTGTTCTTTTAATTAGCTAGTTCTCTGTTGCTGCTGAACTTGCCTTTCAAAATCTTGTAAAAAGCTAGTCCAACGACAACTGAGAACTAGCCTGTTTAAATATTTATGTCAGTTAAAAAAAACTCTTTAATGACAGAGGTGAAAAAGCAAATTAAGAGACACCAAAGGAGCAGCTCTGGGCAATGCTTTGTGGGGATGGTGCGCATTATTGGACCTTAAAACATTGGATGTATTTGCATTTTAGATATTTTGTCTTTGGACCATTTGCAATAGACATTTTGTATTCGGACCATTAGTTTTGGTCATTTTTGATATTGGATATTTTTGATTAAATGTTCTGACTTGGCACCCTTTGAAGCCTTAGTTTCATACAACTGATGGAAGATTGTTTTACATGAAAATTATGGCAGGCTGCTCCACACACCATAAAGTCTGTTTACTTTCAAATATGCACCACCAAAACAGGCACCTCCTTAGTTGCATTAATGTTTCATTCCTGAGCTCATTAACATTGACTGAAAAGTTTTGGATGTAAGATTATATGATTAGGTTGCATTTCGATCTGGCATTGCCACACTGTACAAGAAAACCAACAAAGACTGTTGGTATCATAATGTACAGCAGGGGTACTCTGGATTAATTATAATAATACTTTGGTTCTGAAATCATGTCTAAAACCAGAATCAACTGATGATGAGGGCTTCATTGATGGCAGAGCTGTTGATTTTTGTTGCAGCATGTGTATGAAAATTTAAATCATATTATATATATAAAGATGTGCACAACACACATACATCTGTAAAAACACACACATATACATATATGCACACCAACGTATATGTATGCAAGCTCATACATATGATGTAACCCTGAGAAAATTGCCACTTATCATTTAGTAAGGTCAATATTGTCATATGCCTATGAAAAATTTCTTGAATGTGACAAAGAACAAAACTGTTCTCTTATTTTTTCCACTGTATTTACTTTTTATTTCATTAGCACTTTCAATAAGAGCTTTTTTGTACTCAAATCATATACAAAGAGCTCCAATTTCCATTGATTTCAAGATCCTGTGGTAATCACTATGAATAAGAACTACATTTGAATAAATTGTTCTCTCATTTTGACTTCTCCTGAGTGCGTATATATATATATATGTATATATATATATATATATATGTACACACTGTGGACCTGATATAACATAGGAGCACTAGTAACATGGGTTGACCCCAATTTCCAGGACGTTAAATTTTGCTCTCAAAGTAATAGCTAAACAAAAAATAGAAAGACCCCTATTCAATCAGGTTACACCAACTGTAGTAAGGAAATGACAAAAACATCTCAGTAATTATATCACAAGGTTTTTAGACTGAATGGCATGTGGTATGTTCAGTTTCAAGTCAAAGAAAAAATATAAACAGAAAAAAAAAACTTCTCCCGTTTCTTTCATCTTCTTTGGATGCAGCCAACACTAAAGCAACAATCCTCCCCACCTATCTGATATCAACAATTCAAAAATGATTTTAACTTAATTTTGACTTATCTCCATTTGATGTAGCCAACTAAAGGTGAGGGAATGGAAGAGGGGCTACAGACACTGCCATCAAATTCTTAAGCGGATGTGGTTGCCACAAAGTTGGAAAAGTTTCTGGCTCCATCTTGCAAAAATTGGCCCCAAATGGCTATATATCAATGTAATCGGTATTGTTCAATTCTATACTGTGTTTGAAAATATATCAATATGCCATGTAAAGTCAATATATCACCCAGCCCCACCTTCTGGTGAGGTAACATGATTTTGAACTTTTGTCTACTAAGCCAATCGGAATATTTTCACTATGAAAAAAACAGTGTGTCACTTCAAAAATAACTTCTTTATAATTGTTCGGTTGGATTAGATATCCATCTCTCTATGTATATCTATATATCTATTGTGGATGCAAAGGTTGAGATATATGTGTATGTAAGTACGCTTCAGCAAATTTATCTATCGCAATTTTCCTAAAAGTTTAATGATTACGTTAGATAGATAGTTAAATAGAAGGTGCTGCTTAAAGGTTTGGTGAACTTAAAGTATAGAATGTCTTCTTCAAAGAAAGAACTTGTCGCTCTGTGTCTATTCTCCAATCAGTTATCTGTTCAGCCACTCTTCACATCTTTTATTTCCTTCAAAATATTACAGATAAAACTCAAATGACAATGGGCTGGTTATGTTACAAGAATGATAAAACAACCGTTGGACAACGCAATTCACAATTTGTTTCGCCGGAGATCATACACAAAAATGTAGCTGTCTGAAACTAAAATTGTGTGATGAGCTAGACGAATTCAGAAAGTACTGGCTCTGCAACGCCCATGGTATAGAGGTCTGGCAAATCTTGAGGAAGGTCTATGTCCCATGACAGACACAAAAGGCCTAATGATGATGATGAATAAATTATTCCTATTACTTTGCACTTCAGTTCATCAAGAACACTGTGGTTTTACGGGCCCCAAAATAGATCGCCTTACAGTATTTTAATTATTTATAGCCATGCATAGAAGTAAATATACATGACTCAAGATATTATCAAGAATATTTGCTTATTTATATCAGTGCGTCAGTCAGTGTGTATGTGTGTGTGTTTGCTGGTGTGAGTGTTATGTGAGATAGAGAAAAAAAGAAAGATGAGAAAAAAAAAAGATAAGGAAAAAGAAAAAAGAAAGATAATGAGAAAAAAGAAAAAAGGTTCAAAAAAGGAATGAGGTGAGAAAAAAAAGGGGGATAAGAAAAGAGAACAAAGAAAGATAATGAGAGAAAAAAACAGGTTAGAAATAAAGAGAGATAATAAGGAAAAAGAAGATGGATAGGAAGAAATTTAAAAAGAAGAAAGATAACAAAGACGAAAGATAAGAAAAAAGAAGAAAACAATGAAAAAAGAAAAAGATAATAGAGTAGGGATAGAAGGGAGAAAAAGAGAGACAAAGAGATCAGTAAAGAAATGAAGGAAAGAAAGATGATAAGGATGAGTAATAAAAAATGGAAAGAGAAAGGAAAGAAAAAGAGCATAGAAGAAAATAAAGAAAGAGAGATAAGAAAGAAAAAATGATGATAAAAAAGAGAAGAGGTAGAAGAGTGAGAGAAAAAGAGCTAAGAAAAGAAATAAAGATAAGAAAAAGTAATGAAAAAAGAGAAAAGAGAAAAAGAACAAGAAAGAAAAGAAAGAAAGAAAGAAAGATCATAAGGAAGAGTAATGAAAATGAAAAGAGATAGTGAAAAAGAGCAGAAAGGAAAAGAAAGAATATAAGAAAGAGAAGGGATGAAATAAAGAGAGAGAGAGGGAGACAAAGAACAAAGGAAGAAAAAAAGATGATAAGAATGAGAGAAAGAGCAAAGAAAAAAGAAATAAGAATAAGAAGGAGTAAAGAAAAAAGAGAGCGAAAAAAGACAAAGAAATAACAAAAAAAGAGTGAGGGAAAAAGAGCAAAGAAGAAAAGAAAGAAGATGGCTGATTGATTTTGACAAATTGTTTTCCCTTTCTTGTTCGTTCTACTTCATCCAACACAGAGAAGAATATGAACGCAAAACGATTCAGACAGACAACTTGATTCAACGTGCACGAGTGTACCACACAAAACAGTTAATCGATAGACTTCTTCGATTTTCCGTCCACAACCAACCACCCTCCCCTACCAGACCCACCCAGCTTCCTCCGCGAGCATTCTTTACTCTCTGCCTTGATATCAGTGCCAGATTAACTATGTAGCCAAAGTAGCATATGCTACAGGCCCCACATTTTCAAGGGCCCCACACTAAATGCTTCCAAGTTATCAATTCCAATTCAGTGATTCAGAACTTGCTTTAGTTCAATGGTACTCTACAGGTATACTTTGATCAGCATGATTAATTTGTTATAAGATTTTCTGTACCATTTAGAATTACATTGTTCAAAGTCTTATAATTTAATGTGTTCTTCTTTTCAGCTCATACTTAGTTAAATTAATTCGTACAGCAATACTTTAACCATACCACATCTAAACAATGCTATTCAAGGTCTCGTTTTACTGCCTTCAACTGCCAACTTATAAATGACTGGGTGTTTAAAGTTAATGATTTTAGCCAAGTATTATCTTTAATTGGGGTAATTAATTTAACATGTATATGGATAGGGATGTGGTATCTATCTGATGCCTGTACAACATATTAATACTACGATATTTGAATCTGAAGTCATAGCCACAGCACAAAAAAAGCCATATTACTGTAACTTCAGACACATTTATAGTATTAACTGACCGTATAGCAAATGAACAAATTGAATTACTATACAAGTGGAAAATGTTATTTATAAATGCATTTTAATATTTATGTGCATTTTCTTAATGTGAGGCCCCTTTATAACATATGCTACAGGCTTGCACTAGCTTAATCTGGCCCTGTCCTTAAGAATTCTTTACTCCTAGCTTTGATTTTATCCTTTTTTCATTTATTTCTAATTTCTTCAGGGCTATACTAAGCTAGCATGGAGCCCAAAGCATATTTTACGAAGGGCCTTAAATCAAGAAAATACACATTAATATTAAAACATCCATTTTTTTCAACTAACATAGTAAAATAAATATCTTCGGCCAGATAATACAAAAAATATATGTCATTTCAGTGATAGTATTCCTTTCTTTTGTTCTGATTTGCGCAGCACTAATGACTTCAGTTTCAAATACCTTTGTATTTATACATAGTATATATCTCACATAGATACCATAATCCCTTTATCAAATATGTTAAAATATTAACCCCAATTTAAGGTGGTAATTGGCTAACATCTTCAACCTTAAACACTTGGTCATTCACAAAAGATGAAAGCTGTACATCACTTGAGTGATAGAGCAAGTGTAGAATCACTGATATGGATGGATAGCTTCCAAGCATGTAGCACAAAGCCCTTGAAAATGTGGGGCCATAGTATACGTTACTTTTGCTACATAACCAGGCAGTGCAAAATGACCAAAAATGTAGATGTAGCCAAACCATAAAGTTCATGGCCAAATGCATTTAAAAGAGGCCAGATTCGTCGAATTGGCCATAAAATGGCCCAAATGGCAACCCTGCTAAATATCTTTACTTCTTGCCTTGATTTTATTCTTCGTTTATTTATTTATTCTTTTTGTCTTTCATTCATTAATTTTGTCTTTCCTTCATTCATTCGTAACTTTCACTCTTTCGGATAATCAAACAATTCTTTCATTTTCTATTCAATTATATATAAACCTTCAAGAACGACTTCTATTTTCCTCCCACCCTCTCTTCGTCCTTGTCTCCTCCTTCTCCCCTGTATTCTACATTTCTCTTCCCACTATCACATCAACTTCTTCTCTTCCTTCTTCTCATGTTTTTCCAATTCTCCTCCCACCTGCACAAGTAACCCCCTTTTCCCTTATTGCGTTCTGTTCTGCTCACTCTGCCTTTAATCTCTCTTCCTTTTCCTCTCTCATCCCTGCTCTCCTCTTACCATCACTTCATTTTTCTCCTTTATCTTCTGCTTACACCTTCCTTCCATACATATCATACATTTCCTCCTCTTTTTTCCTCCCCTCGTCTTTTTTCTCTTCCTCTTCTTGCTCCCTCCCACTACCTACTTCCACCTGTACCCTTTCCCCCTCCTCCTACCATCATATTAGTTTAGCTTATACTGCCACCCTGTGTTGCCAAATGTATTTCCAAATTTACATCTGAAATTGAGTTAAAAAACATCTTAAAACACCTAGAAACATCTAGATTCTCCATACATATATCTAAAATCTAGGAAATATATTAAATATTTTTAATCAGTTAAATGAGATTTTGATTGTCAACATTTACTTCATCAAAATATTATTCATTTCATGGAAAATATTACTTAATTCATTACTATAAATAAAATAGATATATTACTTATTATATCAAAAATCGTCTAAATTGCAATTTCTGACAGTTAGATGTAACCAAAAACATCTAGATCTAGATGAAAATTATCCATATTAGCAACTCTGCAGTGCCACCATGTTATAAAAATAGGTGGAAATTTCCTTAAAGCAACTGAAAATATTACAAAAGGAACAGCAAAAATAAATAAATTAAGATATCTTCTTTTTTTAAAAATAAAATTTGAATGGAAAGGTAGATAGACAGTGTTGCAAAAGGAGAGAAAAGAAGGAAGAATAGTTTGAAGAGGGTAGGAGAAATGTGAAAAAGGAAAGAAAGAAAGAAGGAGGGGATGGAGGTGTTTTCCTTGTACAATGATAGAGGGTAGGAGAAAAGAGGACACTGAAGGAAGAAAGAAAGAAAGCAAGAGATACATTGAAAGAATTAAGAAAAAAAAAGTGAAAGAAATAAAGCATAAAGTGCAAATAAGAAAGAAAGAAAGAAAGAAAGGAAATAATAGAAGGAAAGAAATAAAGAAGAAAGGAGAGAAAGAAGAAGATGATAAAAAGCAAACGAGAAAGAGACAAAATTGAAGGAATTAATGAATGTGTGAAAAGGAGAAATTTATTGAATGAAGTAATGAAAAAAGAAAGAGAAAAAAGAGTATGGATTTGAGTGAGAAAGAAAAAGAAAAAGAATAAAGAAAAGAAAGGAAGAGTAATAATAGACAGTAAAGAAAAGAAAAAGTAATGATAGAAGAGAGAAAGAGAGAGAAAAAGAGCAAAGGAAGAAAGGTAACAGATTGAGAACCAGTGAAAGCCATTGAAGAAAAAAAAGGTGAAAAATGTTGAAGAAAGCGGAAGAGGGAAAAAAGAAAAAGAAAAAAGAAAGGAGAGATGCAAAAAGGAAAGTGTTGTATGAGAGGGTAGAAGAGAAAAAAAAGTGACAAAAGAGGAAAAGAAAATATGAAAAGGAAAAAGATAAAAAGGAAAAGAAAAGAAAGGAGAGGAAGAAAAAAATGAGAGATGAGGGAGAATATAAAAGAAAGAGAAGGAGAGGGGGAAACTGACAGAGAGGGAGAGGAATAAAAAGTTAAAAAAAGGTGCGGAAGAAAGAAAAAGAAAGGGATAATGAGGAATATAAAAAAAGAGAAGGTAAAGGGGAACAGAAGAAAGAAAGATTTAGTAAGGAGGAAAGAATGAAAGTCGAAATGAGAGGAAAAGGAAGAGATGGCATTCCACTGTGTGTCGCAGAACGTCACAATATCAGCCAATCACAGCTCATGGATCGTTCCCCCCATTTGGCCCCGCCCCTGAACAGTCATTCACACCCGACATGTTCGTCACCCACACACAGAAAAGAACGACTTGGAGAGTTACTTTTCAATGGATAAAGGCAGGCAGTTTGATGTGACTATAAGATAGGGGCACAAGTACAAATGAAGATATATTTACAAAGCTTGTCCGAGCATGTCTGTGTGGGAGTGTGTTCGATTAGGTATCCCAAAAATATTCGCATAAGTACACGCACACGCACAACGAAGAATTTACATGCATTCACACATATGCAAAAATGCATACATACAAATATTTTCAAATAATCATGTATACAACTTGAGTAATACATAGAGAGATGTACTGAAATCAATTTGCCAAAATCGATATATTTGTATATATATATATATATATATATATATATATATATATATATTTATATATGTATTTATATATATATTGATATATTTGTATATATATATATATATATATATATATATAGAATTGATATATTTGTATATATATATATATATATATATGTATATATATATGTATATATATATATATATGTATATATATATATGTATACATATATATATGTATATATATATTTATATATATATTGATATATTTGTATATATATATATATATATATATATAGAATTGATATATTTGTATATATATATATATATATATATATATATATATATATATGTATATATATATGTATATATATATATGTATATATATATATATGTATATATATATATATGTATATATATGTATATATATATATATGTGTATATATATATATATATATATATATATGTATATATATATATATATATATATATATGTACATATATATATATGTATGTATATGTATGTATATATATATATGTGTGTATATATATATATATATATATATATATATATATATATATATACATATATGTGTGGGGGGTGTATGTGTGTAGGAGTGTATTCAATTAAGTATGCCAAAAATACATACATAAGCATACAAGTCCACACACATACACAAACATTCACAAAAACGAACACACGTTGAGGGGGGTGGCTAAAAGGATAAATTCCCAGGGGGAGTGGGAAAATAGGATATATTTGGAATATACCTCAGCAGTAACCCTGTATTCTAAAATTATCTTAAAAAAATACCAAAGATTTGGGAATCATTGCTCCAAAATGACCATATAGACCAAAAAAGCAAGTTTTTGAAAAAAAAAATGGTGCTTGATTGTGTACTCATGCAAATTTCCAAGGTTGTAGCCCCCAAAATGTGACCAGGAGCACCCAGAGATACAAACAAACAAGGAAAGAGAGGAAAATCCATGACCAATTTGGCTGGTTGGTTGGATGGACCATTAATAGGGCTGCAGTGTTTAGATAGACAGATAGAATGATAGATAGATAGATAGATAGATAGATAGATAGATAGATAGATAGATTAATAGATAGGCAGAGAAACAGATAGATGGATAGGTATCAATATATATATAGAGAAATATAAATAAATACGTACGTTTGTATTCAATGCATATATATACACATATATATCTATATACATTTCATTTCTCTCTTGATATATATATATATGTGTGTGTGTATGTATGAATCATTTGACCTTATCTATTAATCAATGTAATTATATCTATTTATACATTAGCAGAGATAAAGGTATTAGGCTACATATATGTACATACAATCATATATAGTATACAAATATACGTAATATTATACATGTATATATATATATATATATATATATATATATATATATATATATATATATATATGTATCATCAGCTTTTATAAGTCCACTTAACACAACCCAGAAATACAAAAAAACGGGTATGACGTTTTGAGTACTGATTCACATTATAGAACGAACAACACCTGATGAAGACCGGCAAATGTTGTGAATAAATGAATGCAAGCAAGCATTTTATATATAATGGCAAAATGTTGTGAATAAATGAACACAAACTACTAAATCATATATAATGATCAAATTTTGGTAATCAAGTGAGACCCTTGAGCCTGATATTTACCACAAATGGTCTTGATTTCAGACTCCAATTTTGTTAGCTTCAATTATTTTGAGCGATGAAATGTTTTTTTGCTTTTCACACTCAAACTCTAAATTGCCCTCTAATATATTCAAATTGTCCTCTTGTGGGCCGTCCGCTCCATGTTATAATAATTGCAGAAATGGTCTCCTTCAATACAAAAGAGGTTCTTGATATGCATGGGTGTCCACATCATTCATCATCTTTGGCATCTACACAAAATCTTTTGTGCAACTCAAACAAATGTATGTGTGACGTGCATTCTTCCCCATAAACTTCACTTAGCTTATGAAAAGATTTGGTTGCTGTTTTGTTCAAATTCATGCAAAATTTGAAATGGATACTTTGCTCGATTCTTAAACAGACCATTTCTTTTTTTTTTAACATCAAGCAATGAGTAACAGAGATGTGGATTGAAACTCTTAGGAGTTGGTTATGCATAGCCATTCAATGTATACTATGTAGTTGGAGTATGCACAGTGGTCTATGTTATTTAATAGCAGCACACACACACACACACACACACACACACACACACACACACACACACACTGATATATGTACGATCTGTTGACATGGATCTACAAATGGAGATCCTGGAGGCTTTTCCATGTCTTTCCTGGTCTTAAAATGGCAGGACTTGTATGTGAATAACCCAAAGAGCTGTGCAATGGAGTTTTAAGGTGAAGTGTTACATGGACACAGTTGACTTCACCCTTTTAACCCAACCTTTGTACACTATGGTCCACTGAGGTGGTGCAAATAGCAACAAGGCCCCAAGGTTGCAGGTTTAACATGTTTCCTTCTGGTAGATGCAAGCTAGCTATGGGGGTCTGCTGTCCCTTAGTGGAGTTTTTTGACAGTCTAGCTACATTTCATCTGTCTGTGCCGATATATGGTATACATATATATATATATATATATATATATATATATATATATATATATATATATATATATATATATATATATATATATATGTACGTTAAAGCACAGAGCCAAGACACACCGTTAAAGCAGATGTAAGGATCTACTGCCACTAATTGGCCAACTCGATAGTATAGCCTCTGCAGTTATGTATATTATGTATATATACATTGGAGCAGAGCTGCCAGAGCCACTACTGTATACACAGACACTTGAGTTGGCTGTAAAGGTCTGCTACCCTTTCAGAGGAATTATTCGACAGTATGGCAGCCTGTGCAGATACATATATGAATTGAAACGAGGTCTGAGATACACAGTTGATTTTGCAGATACTCAAGCTGGCGTGAATAGGTCTGCTGCCCCTAGAGGAGTAATTTGACAGTGCAATATTGGAGTGCAGTTCAGAGTCACACTACTGATGCTGGTACCATATGAATAAACATACACACACACATATGTATATATATACATATTATGAGTTACATTATATCATATTGAAACTCTATTTGAAATCATCTCTCCAATTACTACACCGTGAATGTATCATTTGCCCTAGACAGCATAAAGAGAATAAACAATTGAAGAAAATGGGGCTGCTGCAGAAATCGAACCTGCAACTAATAGGGTAGCCGCTTCAACATAGCGTTGCTCTTACCATTGAACTAAACAGTCGTCAATAATGCAAAGTCTCAAACAACAGCTTCAGCGCCAAATTCTTATTTTGTTTATTCACTGTCAATATGTGCTTTATTTGTTCCATTCAACTGGGACAATTATATCATCAAGAAATAGATAGACAATCTGACAGAAATAAATATAAAATGCTAATGCTAATAATGTCAGCAAAGCATTCAAAGTGAACATCACTACAGAGCAAACTGTTTTGTGTTGGTTCAAAATGTTTAAGACTGAAAAAAACAAATAATAAACCTCGAGGGAGGTCCACACCTGTTCTTGATGATGAAGAATTATTGACAGTGGTGGCCAATGACCCACAAACAACAGTTTAGCACTTTCTGGAGACTACAGAACTTCAACAGCAACCATATCATATCATCTAAAGGTAAAAGGAATTGTTAAAAAGTTGGAAAACTTGGTTTCACATAAACTGAATGAAATGCTCTATGACCATGTGAGACCCCCCCCCCCCAATACTTCTCAGGCTGACTTAGTCTAATCTTAGAGAATTGGTATCTCAAGTCTTACAGCATCCTCCAAATTCACTTGACATCTCCCTTACAGATTATCATCTTTTCAATCATTTTGAACTTCATATCCTCATTGAAAGGTTCAATAATAGGGAAGCAGTTATTTGTACTTTTACTGAATTTATAACCACTGAACCTAAAGAATTTTATAGAGATGGCATATTAACATTAGAAAATTGCTGGAAAAAGGTTATTGCTTCAACTGAGTCATATCTTGATAATATCTATAATCTCTTATTGTTTATGTCAGAGTTTCTCTAGCTTGGCAATATCCCAAACTTGATTGCTCACCACCCATCCAAAAGTTGAAATCAACCTAAAGGCAGAAAATGTCAACAGCAATATTTTCTGTCATTAATTTACCATGCAGGACAGTGATATCATATATTATATAAACCTAATGTATTTGCTCTAGGTGCATCTCACTAGACACAGGGTCTGCATTGATTATATCTAAAAACACTATATGAGTGCCAAACATTTGATTTTAAAACTTTACATAACTTTAATTTAAGAATCAGCAAAAAGTGTTCATTTATTGTTTTTCAAGAGTTAAAAAATTTTTGAGTATCTTTTTGAATATAGGCCATCCAGGTGGGTGGTGGAAAAATTTTCCATATGGAAATGGACGAAGACATCAAAAAGGTTGAGAACCCTTGGTTTATATCATGCTTCACCTTACTATTCAAAGATCACACATCATATGTAACAACCTAATACTATTGTTACCTGCTGTAAAACAGAAAGTTGTTGATGCAATGAGTTTGTCCCTGGATGCTCTATTATTGTGGCCCTGTACCAGTCCAAGTAAATACTCAATAAATATCTATAAATGTCTTCTGCTGTTGAGAGATGGTTTATATGAAAGTCTCACTGAACATTGATAATTACAGTGCCTGGTTATTGTGGCCATGTATTAGAAGAATATAAACAAAACCAGACCAATAAATTGCTTTTATCAAAGAAAGCACTATAAAAACAATCCTATCTCCTAACTCCATATAATGCAACTTGATTAAAAATCCTAAATAACTATATTTAACTTTTGTTTACTGTCCTGGGTACATAGATTTATAAACTATTATCTGCCCAACACAATTAATTTCTTATCTCAAAACACACAGATGATTCCCAGCCACAATTCTCTCCCCCACCGCCACACACATGACAAAGTGTGACTTGAGACCAAAAAATCAGTTCTGAATTGTTCAGATGTAGGATTGAGTTCTGCAGTAGTTTCAGACTGTAAGAGAAAAGTGAAAGGAAATGATTTCTTCAGGAACCTGCTTTATTATTCACTAATCTACTTGGACTAGTGTCCTTATCTTGCTTATTATAGTCATAATGTTTTGGCAACTGAACACTCAAGTCTTCATCAGATCTCTTTCATAGATGTCAACCTTCTGGGAATTTTGAACCAAACTCCTTATTCAATCTACAATTGAAAAATTTTCCTAGTTTGGAAGCAAAAATAAATTACTTGGCAACATTTAGGCACTACCAGTTGCAGCATACATCTGTGGAGGGTCAGAAAACGTACTGGCTGGAACACTGTAATAAAAATAACAAAGATGAAGATATTCATCTGAATAAGTAATGGAATAATGAAAATACTCTATCTCTACACTTCAGCCAACAGTTCTAATTAGATAACACCAATATCAAATGTGTAAAATATGAGGTTCGTCCAGGAAGACCTGTTCATTTAATATCAACAAAAAATAGCCTAACAAGAGCAATGGAGCCTAGGTCTCCTTCAAAGTTTTATCCCAGCATCCTTTCCACTTTTTAAAATAGTTTGCAAAGATTACTTTCAGGATTGTCACTAGCAGTCTCATGGCATTCTCTGTAATCTCATCCACAATTTGAGGTCTCTTTTAAAAAATCCAGTCACAGGAGCCGAATCTGAGCTCTAGGAAGGCTGATAAATTTGGGTGATGCAATATTTTGCCAAAAAGCCTTCCACAAGATGTGGAGAATGAGCAAGTTTGGTCATTGTGAATGCAATGGTTACCCTGTATTCAAGATCAATGGCATCTCACTGATGACTGTTCCACCCCATGGAAAAGTGTCTCTTCATGCATGCACAGTAATGAGCCCTCAGATTGGTTGTCAGATTATAAGGTGCAACCCAAAACTTCCAGTAATTTGAACAGGGAAATAACCTACCCTACCTCCAAATTTCCACTGTTGCCTTCGAAGTTGTCCCCTTGGCAATATATTCAGCCATCCCAGCGATTTTCCTACAATTCCTCTTATGGAAATGCTCAGATTGATTTATATCTTACGCCTGTTAAGTGAGCAGCATAGATCAGAAATAATGGAGTAGACTCCAACAAGATTTGAACTAGCATTCTGTATCCTTGAGAGCCTGTCTTACTTTGATGGTACTTGACTGATTGGAGCCTACCTAACATGGCTGGTATCTTACTGATTTGCTCTCTGGGACCCTGTCTTATATGGATGGTGCTTTTCTATTTTGACCACAGTGACTAACCAATTACTAAGATTCAGGATGTGTGGATGACCTGACAGCTAACAGGATGAAGAATGGAATCGGCAAACTGTGTTCAAAATCGGCACTAATTCTCTTAGGAAGGCATGAATCCACTTCGCCCCCACAGAAAAAATGACCAGCCAGTTAAGCAGAGTTAAATCAAGTCTTATAGCCACATTCTTTCTCATTGTTCATGTACAGTACATACAGACAATTCATAGACACAGTTCACACAGACTGTTCATAAGGACTGGTCAAATTCCACAAAACTTTTGGGTAACTCCTCATACTTGCTGGTTGCATGCCAAGGCTGATAAATCAAGATCATAGTAAGTGAAACTACAAAAAAATCTAATTTTAACCTTTTTCTGCCAAGTATATTTTTAACTCCTCTGCCAGGTTTTTCTCATAAAAATCGATGAAAATAGAAAGTTGTTATTGCATGCTTTGTGCAGTTTTATTTTCAATTAAAATGTATGACAGAGTATCAAATAAATGTGGCGGTTGTCCTTTGGATCCGAAGAAGACTATTGTTATATATTAATTATGTGTCATAGGCACAGAGTCTGGAGGAGTATGGGCATCGGAAGTCGGTTGTTGGGATCTCTGTCTATGTTGCCGTGCGCAAAAATCAGTCTTTGACGCCAGGCCTCCCCAATATTTGAAAAGGCTTGATAAGCCATGAGAAGTAAGCAACGTACACATGAAAGAATTATGCTGGGCCTCACATGGAGAGACCACAAGACAGCACAGTACATCCGGGAAAAGACAAGAGTCAGGGACATAATAGAATACATTAAAAATGTCAAATGGTAGTGGACTGGCCAAGTTGCAAGAATGGCAGACAACCAATGGATATCGCGACTCTCAACATGGATCCCTTGAGAACACATGCGGAACCGAGGCCGGCAGAATATATATGGAGATGGAGAGATGAACTAGACAAATTCGGAAAGTACTAGCTCTGTGACTCCCATGATAGAGAAGTGTGGCAAATCCTGAGGAAGGTCTATATTCAACGATGGACGTTGAAAGACTGATGATGATGATGATGATGATGATGATGATGATGATGACGACAACGACAACGACGACAATGTCATCATCATCATCGTCGTCATCATCATCACCACCACCATCATCATCATCATCATCATCATCATCATCATCATCATCATCATCATCATCTATGACTCGCCAGCATGAGTGATTTCTAGCACAGTCCCCCAGATCCTTTAATTTGATTTTGCACCATTAGAGGTTAGTTTTGATGGAGTCATTGAAGCATTTTTTGTTTCTATTTGTGGACCACTATGTCTCTTACTACATGCTAGCTCTTCATATAACAGGCTCGTTGGTATGAGGTGCCTCTCCATGTGAATAGCATTCCCTTCCATTGGAGTTGGGCCTAGATGAGCAAATATTCAATGCTGATGGAGTCAGCTTGGTCTCGGACTTCAAGGTTTGTGATGTGATCCTGCCACCAGAATCTGAGTATGGAACAAAGCCTCTGAATGTGTAATTATTCCAGTTTCCTATTATATTTAATTCCCAATGAGGAAGAACTCAGACAGTGCACACCTCTGTCAACGCCATTGTCAAAGAGAGTAATAGTGCATAGATATACACCAAAATTAAAGCTATTCTTTCTTACCCAAGTGTACCACCTTTGGACAGAAATTTAGACAACATTGTGGGATTTGAACATATAATTACAACATAGGGGAGATAATTGTGTATGGATCTGCTCTAAAATATAATCACTTCTTCTGTAGTCTAATGTCCACCTTTTCACAGTTTCATTGAAATTCATTGAGATCTTTTGAAGATATCGTGTGGAAAGGGAAAAATGGTACTGTTATATGGTGTTGACATAAAACTGAGATGTAGGAGAGGTAAATGTGCATTGATCCCCTCCAAAGGTTGATCAGTTCTTCCATAGCCTATTTTCCACTTTTCCACAAAATGTCATAGGAATTCATTGAGAACTTATGGAGGTATTGTGTTGACAGACATGAAATTATGGAGATATTATGTGGTTTGGACATATAACTATGACGTAAGGGAAATAATTGTGCTTGGATCTGCTCAAAAATTTGATCAGGTTTTTCATAATCAATTGTCCATCCGTCCATGGGATTTCATTGAAATTCATATTTAATGAACAAATCATATGAAAAGTTATGAGCATACAAATAAATGTAATTGTAAAAGAAAAAAGAAGGAAAAATACCTCTCGAAAAAAAAAAGAAAAATCCTGGATCCACCCAAAAGTTTTTCAGCCTCTTCCTCTACCCCATTGTCAACCCTTCAACACAATTTCATTGAAATACATTCAGTACTTTTGGAAATATTGTATGGACAGATGAACTAACAGACATGACTGAATACATGTACAGCTTTCCAACTTTGTTGACAGAGGTAAATAAACATGATATATACATGATTATATGGAAGAAAAAAAGAATGACAGGTCTGGTTAGTCACTCATTAGGAACTGTCACATATTTTTTGGCAGAATGCCATGTTGGGAGTGATCAATCAAAAAAGTGGGAAAAAAAGATACTTCTTATGCATTTTGTTTGGCAGTAATCATGAAAAACATGAATTTTTAAAAAAAGAAGAAAAATAGGTGGAAGTGATCAATTTAGCATAAATTTTCATTGTAAACCGGGAGGAGGAATTTTGAAAAAAAGATTTTTCAGAGGGTGTATAAAAGAATACTGATGCAAATTTTCTTGGCGGTAGCATGAAAAATATGTTTTGTATAGCTTACCCACTTTCAAAATCCTAGAAAAAATTTGTGTTTTTTCAACAAAAAGCCAAAAATATTTTTTAAAAAGAACTTTTCCAAAAATCCAGGGAGGCGTTTTCAGAAGATGTATAATAGACTGTTAATGCAAATTTTCAGGGCCTTAGCATCTAAAATGCATTCTGTATGGTTTTCACATTCAAAACCCATAAAAATTTGACAAAAAGATCCCAAAAGCCAAAAAAAGCACTTTTTCCAAAAATTTTAAAAGATGGGGAATCAATATTTTTCAAGAAAAACTCAGTAAACTATCTTCAGAATTTTAAATCATTTGTGTACACATTTCTTCTGTGAACTGGTTGCAAAACATTTGTGTGCTTAAACACAAGCACTGCTTAGATGGAACAACGATTGTGAGACGAGTTATCTCGTCAATGGCAAAGAACGTGTCTCCTATTAATTTCTGTAAGAGTAAGTTTGGCCCTGAGGAATAAAATACTTTTTGCTCCAAATCCACGTCTTCATTAAGTCTGTGGAAAATAGCAATAAGTCATTCATCAGAAAGCTGAAACTGTCACTCCCTTGAGTAAAAATAATCACCAAAATGGAATTGAAGAAGATGAAATTATGATGTCTCTCTTGAGACATGATGGGACTCCATTTTTCATTTCAAAATGCATTAAGATAATTAGTATCAGAAGAGAGACATTATGATGAGTTCAGAGCAAAACTTGAAGACACTGCATAAGACAGATACTTATTACAATGTATCGTAATCAGTGATGGAAAAGAGAGGGGGGCATACCAGTGTACAGCATATACATACTTTTCAATTTTCAGGTTTTCAATCAAATTTGATATATGAATATCTGTACTTCACATAAATGAATCACCATAGCCAGTGTGTGTCATCATCATCATCAGCAGCAGTCTTTTAACATTTATCATTGGATATAGACCTTCCTGAGGATCTGCCACATTTCTCTATCATGAGCATTGCGGAGCCAATATTTTCTGAATTTGTCTAGTTCATCTCTCCATCTTGTATTTTATCGGCCTCGGTTTTGCATGTGGTCTCTGGGGATCCATGTTGTGAGTCGTGATATCCATCAGTTGTCTTTCATTCTCACAACATGACCGGCCCATTGCCATTTGAGTTTTCTTATAGATTCTATGATGTCTTGGACCCATGTTTTCTTCCTGATATATTGTACTGTCTTGTGATCTCTCCTTATCTGACTTAAAAAAATATCAGCACAAGATTTGGGCATTCTTGCTCCAAAATAGCACTTTTTTTGGAAAAAAGAAAGAAAAGTTTTTGATGATGTCTAGTGGCATACTCATGCAAATTTTCAAGATTGTTACCAAAAATATGACTAGGAGCACTTGAAGACGCACACATAGCCGAAGATGAGCAAAGAGAGAAGAATCTGGAGCCCACTTGGTTGACTGGCTGGTTGGTTAGTTGTATGGGCCATTTGTGGCACTACACTGATTTGATATAAGTGATTTTATATAAATACATTATCAACTTAATCATCAGCAATTATAAGTCCACTGCAGGACAAAGGCCTTTCCCATCTCCTTCCATAATGATAATGATTATGCTACCCTCAGCCACGTCTCACCAGTAAACTCTTCTCTCTCATCCCTCCATCCTTTGTCAGGTCTTTTCCTACAAAACGATAAGTCTTTTGTTCAAACTGTTGCCATTTCTTTGTGTTTAGTGTCCAGCCCATTACTATTTATGTTGCTTATTTATTTGCATAATGTCTTCCACCCTAGTCCTTCCTCAGATCCATGTTAATGTATACATTCTCATGCCTTTTGTTAGATCACTAAAAAGTCCAAATTTTTATAAAAACAAGCGTGAATGCTGTCAAACACAATTAAGGGATCAATTCAGCATAAACTTACATTGCAATTTGTAAATCTTTAAATTTCAGTTCCATGCAGCCTGTAAG
>OY735214.1:12996978-13029478 GCA_963457665.1 Thysanoteuthis rhombus
CTCAATTGTTACCATGTCACAAACAAATAGGATTTGCCCCAACAATGTCCCATAAGTGAGGAGAGAATAACAACTGAGCCATTTCACTAAAATTGGTTTGCCTGTATTGACAAAGCTGTAGATAAAGATTTGAGATAGTAATCTGATTGAAGGGAACCAGTGTCAGAAAAATACCACAGAATACAGGATTCCTTTGTTTGTCAGCACAAACTACAACTTCAAAAAACACCAGTCGATTGAATTTGGTTAATGTAGAATGTCAGCTTAACTTTCCATCTAAAGTTCACAATCATCAACTGCTTAGCGTCTTGACATTGTCATCTGATCAGTTAATTAAAACCTGACATTATTTAATAAATGTTTCATTTCTGGGCTGATGAATGTTGACAGAAAGTTATGGATATAAAAATATGAACCAGGGGGCATGGGGACAACCGCCTCCTCCCCTGCCAAATTTGGGTAAAATTGTGTAAAGTGTCAGACAAATTAGTGGAATTTGGGCAAAGATGCATAAAATTTCAGGCAAATTAAACCTTAACCAAAGAGTTCCCATACGCCTATGATAGTGAATACAAGACTAAATAATAAGACTGCATTTTCATCTGGCATTCCCACACTGCAACAGAAAAGCAACAAAGTCTAATGATGTCATAAGGTGCTGCAGGGGTGCTCTGGATTAGTAATAATGATACTTTGGCCCTGAAACCATGCCTGACCCAGAGTCATCATCTGATGAAGGCTCTGTTAGTGGTACACGCATTTTCTCTTGAAACAGCATATGTATGAAATTATATATATTGATATGAATCAGATACAGTCATTTATTAGAACCCTCAACCAAAACTGTCACTACAACTGTCCGCGTAGGTTATTTTAGTTTTTAAGTTAGCTGGCTGACTATCTATATATGTATGTATTGCACATTCAGGCTGCACCCATGGAGCTCGAGAACTGGAAATTTGAACACTTACAACTAATCATGTCTATAAAAACCAGGTTTTCAAAAGGTTTTTAATAGGTTTTTAATGGGGTGTTCAATTTGACAGTTTCTTTTGAGAGACCAACCAGACCTGAATCAATAAAATTGAAACTAATGATATTTACTAAGCTTAGTTTAGTTAGGCTAGATGGGGTTGGAATAAGGGTTGGGATAGTGTTGTGCTGATCCTCTAAGAGGGAAGAGCCTGCTTTCCTTTTAAAATCCTGGGTTTTACCTAAGGTTGAACATCAATCACTTGCACTGATGGCTAATATGCAACCACTTCAGACACAGGGCAAGCAAAAATAATTATTTACTACTCCTAACTTGGTCTAGTACAAAGCAACAGTAGTGAGGCACCTAGTGAGTATCAAAACTCTACACTCATAAGTTGGTCTGCAAAATGAGTCTAAGTGGAGAAAGGCTATCCGCCTTGAGAATCAGCATTCAAAATCTTGGCTTTTACCTGAGCTCGAACACTGACCGAAGGCACAAAAGGGAAATACACAACAATTTCAGCTATGAGGAAGCCAATTACAGTCAAAATATTACGAATAAAGTTCAACTCATCTCACAACCCTTGGCATTCCCAGACAACCATCCATCTTGGTAATGACCAAGCTCAACATTGCTTAACTCTGGTGATCTTACGTACGGTCAAATTGCATTGAATACATCATCAAAGTTAAGCAATGTTGAACCTGGTCATTACCTAGACTGGTGACTGTCTGACAATATCTGATGCTTTCCTCAAGTCCTACCAATGACTTTAAAAATGCTACTCAATGCCTCTCAGCTAAAGAGTAGGATAACAGGTAAGCGGTTGTTGAACCAAGGTTAGGAGTAAGGCCCACCCTTACTTGAAAACATTGTAGTAAAAAGAATGAGGAGCCTTTGACTCACCTCCGATTACAGTTGATCAGCCAGCCAGCAAGCAGTGTTGCCAACTCAAAAGATGATTTTTACGCTAGTTTGACAGGTAAAAACCATTAAATTTTGGAGAAAAAATAGCCCCAAATCACCAAAAGTATCCTAAACTGACTCGAAAGAGGCAAAAAATCATCAAAAACACACAAAAAATGTTCAAGCATGTCTGCACTAATTCTGTGTTTCTTTCTCACTGCCAAAACAAGAAAGTTGTTGAATATAGCCTGAAAAGTGCTAAATTGGCAACACTGCCCGTAAGTTTAATTTAGTGCAGGATCATAGAAGAGCACCCACAAAAAATTGAACTCACTACATTGGCAAAAGGGTTTATGAGATGAATGTGTTGATTGTCACACTAGAGCAGGCAACCTAAAGAAACTAATAGATATAGGTACAGGCATTCCTTGCTTTTCAAAAGTTTACTTCATGCTTCTTTTTTGCTTTTGTCCATTAGGTGGGGGTACGATACCCCCATTCAGCACACCCCAGTCTACTGTGGTTAGTTTTGCGCTTGTATAATCCACAATAACCCTGTGTCGATTATGCCCATGCAGCTGCAAAGGTACTTGAGGTATTTGCGTCATACATGGTTTGATACAAAAGCAAATAACTGAAAAGGAAAGAAAACACCATTCAAACCATAATACCACTTCACTCTGTAAGTAGGTTTTGCTCAAGTGCTAGAGGAGTGAACTGACGGCCAAGAGGTCTGCAGTTTTGTTGCAAGTGCAAGGAGGACTAGACTTGATCCCACAAATTGATCTTGAGAAAACTAGTAACACCATCAGAGACGTGCAGAGACAAAGAAACACGTTGATGAACTAGAAAGCACTCAGAGAGCCGTTGTCTCTCTAAAAAATTGACATGGGGAAGGTGACTGTGTATGGATCTATCCAAAAATTTAATCCTTTTCATCCATAGCTCATTGCCCATACTTCCATGAAATTTTGTTGAAATTCGTTCAGAATCTTTGGAGATATAATTCTGACAGATAACTTTTGGAGATATTATATGTTCTGCATATACAGATATAATGTAGGCAAGGTAATTATGCATGGATTCATCCAAAAATTTGATCTTTTCTTCCTTTGCCCATCTTTGCACGCAATTTCATTGAAATCCATTGAGAACTATTAGAGATATTGTGTGGACAAACATTTGGTAAGATGGACGGAAAGATAGATGGAAAGACATATACCTCTTTTTGTGGGCAGAGGTAAACTAGTTGTTTTGTTTTTGCTTTTAATCATCAAAATAACAGTATTTCTAAACATCAAAATTGATACATCTTATTATACATAAGCAGTTGTCATTTTTTTCTTTTTGGTTTGTTTTTATCACACTAAAACAAAAAAAAAATATATGAAATTGGCAAAAACCTAACTTGATTCAAGTATCCGATCTGGAGGTAGCCAAGCAAAAACCATAACCTTTGGGCCAACATAATGCTGTTTGAATATTGCGTAAAACTGAGTTAGAAGTTAGCAAGCAAACACCAAACACAGTTCAAACAGCTGCTGCTGATCTCTTTCCTTAACATCTTTGCACTTGACATTGAAGGGAACCAACATAGGTTTTGTACTGTCCATGCTTGATCATGTCTGAGTCCTATCTTAGCTTTAATAGAGTTAATTTCTAACTGCTGACTTTGTTATTACCATAATTCTACTTTGATAATATGTCACATGTATGTATATATTTTTGCCTTTACCTTTTGTTAATGGAGACAACTATCAAATGCCAATTATAGTGTAGTCACCCTTATTTATTTATCTTCTTGAAAATGCAAAAAAAAATAGGTTCATTTCGATTGAATACAAACAAGAAAATGCAGAGCAACAAAATACTTTCATCATCGATTAAGTATAATACAAATGCAAAATTATCTAAAGTTGGTAAATCATTTCAAAATTTAAACTAGCCCACAGACAGGATATTTGGCCGGTTTCTATACTAGTATTTGAGTCGTTTGTTCATTCGTGCCTCTTCTCCTCTGAAACTACAAGGCTTATTAACCTGATATCTTGCATGTAGACTGAGGAGAGGTCAACTTGCCACATAGTCTATGTGAGGTTGATCTAAGAGGTCATTTGAGGTCACCAGAGGTCATTTCTTTGACATGTCTAGCCAATTTTCAGAGCTGTGAGCTACAATTTTGTACCAATGCTGTTGAAATTTAACATATGGATACATCTCCTCATGGCAAAGATTGTAATCTATGTGACATTGACTTCTGAGGTCCTTCAAGGTCATTTCTTGTTATTTTAAAACAATTTTCCATGTTTTCTGCTAAAACTCAGCCCCTCTGAAATTGAAATTGGGTATAGAGATACATCTTTCTATGGCAAAGGTCATAAGCAATGCAGGGTTGATTTCTGAAGTGATTGAGGTCACCATTGGTTATTTCTTGTCATTTCATAGCTAATTTCCAGAGTTGCAGGCCACAAATTTTGCATCATAGATGTTGAAATTAAGCATACTGATACATCTTCTCACATCAAAGGTAACAGGCAAAGTAAGGTTGATCTTTAGGTCACTCAAGGTCACTAGAGGTCATTCGTGGTCATTTCTACTCAATTTTCCAAGTTTTTGGCAATGATTTTGTACATTTGGCATTGAAGTAAATCTTTTCTTGGCAAAAGTTATACACGATGCAGTATGGATATTTGAAGTCATTTGAGGTCACCTGATGTCATTTTTGGTCATTTCTAGCCAAAGTTGTTGGCACCTATCAAACTAAAATTTGGCATAGTGGTATTTTCTTTCAGGGCCAAAACATTTAGAAATGTGATTTTGTCATTGAGGTCCTTTGAAGTCCCATGTGTCATTTCTGGTCATTTCTTGCAAAGTTCTTGCCAAGTCGTTAGCTACACTATTGTATCTAGGATGCAGAAATTTTGCACATGGGTATATCTTTACATAGCAAAAGTTATAGGCAGTGTTAGATTGATGCTTGAGGTTACTAGAGGTCCCTTGAGTTCATTTCTGGAAATTCTACAATGCAAAAGGACTTTCTCTCAAGATCACTTGCCTCTGTCTAACCTCTCTATGCTTTTCCCATGGACAGCTCTGTATTTGTTCTAGGGTTGGATCCCCAATCAACCTTTTCATACTAATACTCAATGTGAGAAACACTTATGCAATGTATCCAGAAGCTCTATCAAACTAAGCAACTACATCGTCTGTTTTTTTTGGGTTTTTTTGCATCAAAATATTTCTTCTGTTACAGCTACTTTTGTATGTGTACATAGTGTATATAATCATTTTTTTTTCATTTGCTGTGTTGTGTAAGAAAAAATATATTAAAGATTATATTTTTCCAGTTTGGTTATATTTTATATTACTTTCCCCTTGGGCAACACCAGGTATCCCTGTAAGCATAGAATGAAGAGTGTGATTTTTTTTCTGTTTGTTCCTTTCTCTGTAGCAATGAACTCTTCCACTTAATTCTGACCATGAAAATATCTCCTACCTACCATTTAAAACCAGGGAATCCTCCACTTAGTTTTAGGCACACATCCTTACGTTAGGATCATTATTAGTATATTAGAATATACCCACCCAAAATGACAAGATTACTTATGTATGGATCGGTACTAAGGAGCCTCAAGCTATTCTACTTGGTAATTCATTTTTAATAATTCAAGTATCCTAATTTCAAGTTCTTTCTAAGTCTCAACTCATCGCAAGTTGTTTTAATATGTGATCAAACATGAAGTCTTGAGAGTTTCTATGATGTAATTTTTATTGTTATGTCATAATACGAAGGTAAATCAACCAATGAGATCATCACATTGGAGCGCAAGCAAACAAATAAAGAGAAAAATTTGCATATAAGGTCATTATATGGTTAGATATATGGATATAGAAAGCAAGGATACAAAGGGAGATAATTGAGCAGACCTCGATTCTCAGCAGTTTTGATCGAATATCCTTATCTCAAGTCCATTAGTAATAAGATACTGCCATCTTTTTTTGAAGGCACGGGTAAACTAGTTTTAATATGGAATCAGTGCAGGGTACAAATCAAATTTAGGCACAAGCGGCTTAATTCAGTCAGGTTTAAAAACTGCACAAATATCCCAAGAGAATATAATAGTGGTTAATTGAATAAATGCCTGGAAAATTGACATTGCCAACAGAAGTTGAGTCTCATTTGGAGGGAAGGCAGCCAAAAAATCTATTTTCTGCTGTCCAAACGTATAACAATGATTAAACACAGATGACAGGTCTGGTTAGTCATTCAATAGAAACTATCACCAACCAACATCTTTTGGCAGCACGCCGTGTTGGGCGTAATCAATTAGAAAAATTTGAGAAAGGGATGATCAATGAATACTTTTCTCAACTGTTGTTGGGCAGTGATCACTAAAAAAGTCTGAATCTTCAAAAAAAAAGCAGATACAGACTAAGAGATCAATTTAAATGGAATTTCCATTGCAAACTGACCCCCCACTTTGAAAATTACTTTGAAAAAAATGTATTTTCTTGACATAATAAGGAGTAAATGTTTGAATTTTTGGCCCTCTAGCTCTATCAGTGCAGCCTGTGCGCTTGATATCTACATAGCCAGCCGGACCAACTATGTTGACTGTTTAGGTGACAGTTGTGGTTGATAGTTTCTAATAAAATCTGTTCAATCTTTATTTTAGTTTATCTGGCTTTGCCCTGAGCAAAAAAAATGTTCCCTCCATGTTGTGCACATGTGTACACGCACAAACATTTTGCAACCAGCACAAAAAGGAAATTAATGTGTACATAAAAGGTTAGTTTCCTAAAATGATGTAGTAATTGATAAATATATTATAATTATACTTATTGAAAATGATCTCTGAACTGACTGTTTCTGTTGACTAATTAGATATTTTTTCAAAATACTACATTTATTTCGAAATTGCATGACATGAAAATAAGAAATATTCCATGCTGTTGTTCCTAATGAAACAACAAAGTGACCTAAGTAATTCAAAGTAGAATAAGATCATACTTGTATTGGAAGTGAGGCAACAAGTCTCCCCCCCTCCAACTACAATAGGACAATAATAGTGTCAACTTCTATAACAAAAAAAAGCAGATGACAGAAAAGGGAGGTAATAGAAGAGGATATATGATGTCCTCTGTTTGAATATTTTTAGATGTTTTTCATCTAGATTTAAATGATTTGGGTTGAATGTAGATGTAAAAAATTGCTATTTGGATGGTTTTTGATGAAATATTATTCATGTTTATGTTTTTCACTATTTTAGATGTAAATCTGACCATAAATTGAGCATCTTATCTTTGTGGTCTTTCGGTTTTGGTTGGGAAAGGTAATAATTCACAACAAAAATAGCTCCATAGCCGTAATAATTGCTCGTGAGTCCATTTAATAGGTTTTCTCAAATGAAATGCAATAAATTTCTTTACCAAACATCAAATTTCTGCATTAATTATGGTAAAAAAATTGTAAAATAATATTTTATGAATACATCGCAAAAATTATATAAAAGTTTACTGACACTGCTCAGTGCTTTTGGCAAAAATTATGCAGCCACACCTTCATCTACCATCCTTTCAGCATATAGCCTCACCCCCAACGTTCAAAATCTGCATATATTGACACTTCTACTTGATATCAAAACATGCCAATACAGTTTTGGTCATCATGAGAGATAGGCTGTGCCAAAATTATCTTGAAACAATTTCAACTTTACAATTAGACAAGCATTTAGAGAGCACATACTTTTGCCACAGGAAAAAATTTGCTTAATATAAGATTTTTGTGCAGATTGACTATTAAAAAATTAGAAGGAAATGTTGGAATGTTCCATTTTTTTTTTAATCGTTCCTCATGTAGATGCCTGTCAGTCAGTCGGTTGGTTCCATTAATGTGAACAATAGAAAGTGGAAGGAAGAGAATGTGTGATGTCACAAAAAAAAACATATATTCAGATCAATAGATGACACATCAGGCATGGTTTTTACAGGGTTGCTGAGCATCATTTGTTAATAATAGCTAAAACTGTCACCAAAAATGGCTAAAATTGCCAAAACTTTTCGATTTCCAGTTAACCTCATGGCTAAAAATGTTATACATGATCATTTAAAGCCCACATATCTAATAAAATAGAGTGAACCAACCTTACTTTCCTCTTCTTCCTCCTCCTGCTTCTATTACAACAGCTAGCAATGTTAGTCCTACTTCATTTAGAATCTCTCTCAAATCAGAAATCACAGATATTGACATAATAGAAATATACATTTATAAAAGTCTTTAAAAAGGAAAGAATTAATTCCAAGAAGTCTTTAATTATCAAAAGCATATAACATTTCTAATGTTCTATCTATTACAAACCATCAACCGAAACTGTCAAAATAAGTATCCTCATTTTCCTAGTCTGGCTATCTATGTGTATATCATACCAGGCCGTACCAATAAAACTAGAGGGCAGAAAATTCGAATATTTACTCCTTATTATGTCTACAAAAAATAGTCTTTTTGTTTTTGCAAAGTTCTCCCCTAAAAAAGATTTAGAAATTCATAAAATTCTAGATCTATCATGCCCACAAAAAAGAAAGGTCTGGCAAATCTTTGGGAAGGTCTCTATCCAATGACAGACGCTAAAAGGCAGATGATGATGATGTCTGAGGATTTTCGGGGGGGGGGGATCTGCAATGTAATTTCATGCTAAATCAATCCCTTAGTTTGTGCCTGCTGGTTTTTTGAAAATTCAGACGTATTTATTTATGTATAGATGTATCATTTATACCAGCCACACAATGGAGCAAAAGGGCTGAAATTTTCTACATTTATTCTGTCCATAAAAAAACATTTTTTGTTTTTATAACCCCTACGCCCCAAATGGTTTTTAGCGGAGTATTCAATTTACAATGTAAGATTATGGTACATGGGTCCCTTTTGTTTTTTGGGGAAATTCAGACTTTTTAGTGATCACTGCGCAACAAAATGTGAGCAAAGTAACTTATTCATTCACCCCTTTTTCCAATCTTTTGATTGATCACATCCAACATGGCATGTTGCCAAATGACATTGGTTATATGGCAGTTTCTTTTGAGTGACAAACCAAACCTATATATATATATATGGCATCATAAAGGAGATTGGATTTCATGACAACTTTGTTGACCTTTATTATAATATCTTCCCTTGAGTTCTTATTGCTCCAGACATGTTTGCGTCGGCTACCAAAGCTTCGGTGGCTTTTACCAGTCTGTTGTAAACCTCTATGTCTAGCTTGATGTCTGCGGATATGACACATCTAAGGTAAGTGATGTCCTAGACTAAATCCAGCTTAGTCGAACCAATAGATACAGAAGGTGTGTGTTACTCTTGTCACCGAACAGATCGATAGATAACAGTTTTTTCAGACTGACTTCCGAACCAAAAAGTTCTATGACCTTTTCAAAGCAGGACGTTACCTCTGAGTGGGAAACTAGAGCTGTAGTGTCTTCAAGCAGAAGTCTCTCACTAGGTCTTTTGTAGTCTTAGCATGAGCTTGGAGTCAGTGTTGGATTATCTATACAGCAAAAGTAGCATATGCTATGGACCCAACATTTTCAAGGGGCCCAATACTAAATGCTTGCAAGCAATCAGTTCCAATTCAGTGATTCTGTACCAGCTTTATTACTAAACTTCTATACTACCTTCAACTTTTATGAATGATTGGGTGATTAAGATTAATGATTTTTGTCAATTATTACTCATTGGAGTTGTTATTTTATTACATTAATTTATTGATGTGTGATATCTATAGTAATATATATGTGATGTATATATATAGAAGGTATGGATAGATATAAAGGTATTTGAAACTGAAGTCATAGCCACTGCACAAAAATGAAAACAAAAAAGTAATGCTATCACTGAAATATCATTCATATTTGTTGTATTAGCTGGCTCTATAGTGAATAAAAAATGAATGATTACGAAACAAATGAAAAATTTTTGTTCTAATATTTATATGTGTTTTTTTTTTTTTCTCAATTAGGGTCTTTTATAACACATGCTACAGTCTTTGCACTAACCTAATCCAGTAATACTTAGAGTTGCTTCAGATAAAGCAAGTGCAACCAGAGCATCATACCAAAGAATATTGAAAACAGTGATGGAGCTAGAACTAAACCTTGTTTCACAATGTTCACAATTAGAAAGGGGCTTGAGAGGTCACTGTCAATTCAGACTGCACCTCATGCAGTTGGATAATCTTATAGAGAAATTTCGATGTGTAACCCAGCTGACTCAAGTTTTATTCATGACATTTTTCTTAGAATTATCTTTCAACAAAGACCATATCGGTTGTGCCACAATTCACTCAAAAACCACACCGGCTTTCAGGGTAGTGGTCAGCAGCAACCTTTGCGAATAGTCTATCCAGCAAAATTCTTGCAAGGATTTTGCCAGCAACAGACAGTAACATGTAATTTTTCACCCTTCTTTTTCTAAAGGGTTATGACTGTATCTTTGTCCTGTCCCCAGCAACAAATGAGGAATTCATGGAGCTTTGCATGCACAGTTTGGCCTCCATACTTACAGATCTCTGGAGGGACGCTATTGACGCTGGCAGCTTTGTGACAATTAAGTTGATTGCTTTCACGATTTCTTGGAGTTATGTTGACATCTTCTACTTAGGTCATCTACCGGTACCACTTCTACCACTTCGAACGCTTTCACCAGTGCTGCCTCAGCATTATTCTCAAATTGATTATAAGACACTGAAGTCCTTAAGATTGAAAAATGCCTCCAGCATTGAGGTCATGTTACAAAGATTACAGTTGCAATAGGCAGGCCTCACATCAAAGACAAGAGACTATCAACTTCCAATGACCCTACTGTTTGTTGAGTTGGCCTCCAGCCAATGTAACAGAGGTGTGTAACAAAACAGATACAGTGATTCTCTAAAAAAGATCTTCATTTCTTATGGTATCAACTACCGCAAATGAGAAGCCGAGGCTGCCAAAGGTCAGACATGGCACCACAAGATCTTCCAGACGATTTCTCTTGCTGAATCGAGCTGCACAATCAGGGACAATGGTGTAAACAGTGTCTCCTCCAGTCATTAGAGCTCCTCTTGCACTCACTGGGGAAAACTCCAAAATCCTTGTTTCACAAGGCCAAGCCATGATAAATGATGATATGTACATACATTGTCCTCCAGAGATAGATTCATTTTCTCAATGAAATATAAAAAAACCAGCATATTCCATTATATCTACAATTCCAATACTTTTATGACATTGCATTATTGATGTGCCTAGAGATGAAAGGATATCTCTCTCTAACTTTGCATTGAATATTATCATCGTCATCATCAGCAGCAGCCGCCTTTTAACATTCATCATTGGACATAGACCTTCCCCAACACTTGCCAAACTCTTGACTGTGGGAATTACAAGGACAATCCCTCCTGAACTTGTCAAAATCATCACTTATTTTTGGCCAGTCATAACTTCACATATGATCCATATTATCAGTTGAGATATCCAACGTTAGTCTTACATTCTTGCAGCATGGCCTGCTAAATTGCCATTTTATTTTCCAAATGGTTTTTATGATATCTCTGGCTACTGTTTGTTCTGTAATATAATGTGCTGTCTTGTAATCTCTCCATGTGATGTAACATAACAACCAGAAAGAGAGGAAGAGGGATAATGCAAACACACGAACACAAAAGTGACTAGTGCTTACCAAGTACTACATGTGCATATGTGTGTTTGCTGGCTACTTGTCTAATATGATTTTAGACTGCTGGTACACCGGGAAAAGAAGATGAGGTGGAATTGATCTCAGCAGGAAGGGTGAGGAATAGAGAAGTAGGGGATAGTAGTGTCCAATCCCAATATTTTTTTCTTTCATTATTTTGCTTTTTTTTTTTCATTTGTTCACTGTTTGTTACATAGAATGAGTCAGGGTGTGAAACCTTACGACTTACAATCAGAACCACCTTCTTTACATTGTACCAGAAAGGCTTTTACTGTCCATTGCTTTTTACAGACACTAAAATACTTTTACACTTTTTTGATATCCATAGTTCCCTGATGAAAATTCTGATTTAATATATCTGCAGCATTAGCTCATGTATACATCATCAGCCGACTAAGGTCTATGTCAGGAGATCGAGTCATGGTCATGACAGGTTAACAGACACAAAAAAAATGACAGTGGTATTTATATAGTTAGATTTATATGATGTGGTCGGCTTTCTTTGACCCCAAACCTGCATTATAATGGAAAGGGCTATACATCTAACTATGTACAATCGGAAAAATCTGTGTGTATATGCATCGCAATCACTCAACAACTGGGCTTTGTACAAAGCTGACATTCTTCAGCACTCAAGGTAATGCTGGGTAGAGTTTTTTCGATCAATTGTACTAATACGAATAAAAAGAACATTAAACTTATAGATCTTTCTTCATAGTTTAAAGAAGCATCGCTACCCATAACACTGGTTTAGATACTGCTGTTGGGTTTAGGTTATTCATGTGTTTTGACATTTAAATGCATCTATATATCTAAGTATCTATGTATCCGGACTAACCCTAGTCCTAACCGTTCATCGTAGAAACATGATATTTTGCACACACACTCCTCTCAATAAGTATGGAAAATCTTTTTTTGTGCTTTGTTAAAAATTACCCTCCAAAATTAGTTTTTTTTTACAGGCAGGGAGGGGGGGGGCAATTTTCAATAAGTTTGTGCTAAATTGGTCCCTTAGTTAGTATCCATCCTTGTTTAGTTTTTTTTTAATTTTAACATTTTAGTGCCCCAAAAAAGCAAGAAAAGTAACTTATTCATTGATCACGCATTTTTTCCAATTCTTTAATTGATCATCCCAACTCGACATGCTGCCAAAAGACATTGGTAATTGGGTGGTTGAGAATGAAACATCTTTTCACATAGATCTCATCTGGTACGCATGTAAATGATATTGCTGTGGCTGTTCATAATCTCCATAACCAGATGAGTGTTTATCAGGAAATCTGTCCATTACGAATTTATCAAGGGTAGAAAACTGCCCATCAAAACATAATTTTCACATCATTCACTTTCTTTTCATTAATAAACATTGGTCTGTTTGTTTTCTTTCAACACAGGGGCCAGCTCAAATTTATTGCAAGATGGAAAGTGCTCATTTTATATGGTTTCATCAAGATATTTCGTACAACTTAATCACGGTGGTCCGAATTGGAATTCAGAGTGTGAAATTTTAAAAAATGCGCAAGGCAAAACAATTTTAAAAAATCAAATTATTCAAAGCAATAAGTATCTATTTACTTTTGTTTCTCTTTCATGAATTCTCTTATCCCTTTCCGTTTTCAGTTAATGGAATTTTTTTACACAAAAATTTGTGCTTTTCCTTTTGTAGTGAAAACTAGAAGAATTTGATAACCGTGTTGAGTTTCATTTTATTTCTATTCGTTTTCTCTTTTGATTTAAGAAAAGGGAAAAATCAAACCAAACTATTTTCATTTCATGGAAATTAAAAGAGAAAATGAACCAAAAATAAAACAAAATTTGATGTCGTAAATAATTAGCCAAAATCTTTGTGTAAAAAAAAATTTCATTAATTAACAATTAAAAGAAATAAAAAAATTCATGAGAGAGAAACCAAAATAAATAGATACATTGTATTATTAGTATTGCTTTGAATAATTGTTTTTTAAATTGCTTTGCCTAGCTCATTTCTTTCGAATTTTTATTAATTACAAAGGAAAAGAAATGAGACAACTCATAAAAGAAAAAAAAGCAGTAAGTTATGTTTAGAATGGCTCTATTCTTCTCCCCCAAAAATCAAGTTTTTGATAAAACTTCATATAAATGGCAGTTTTTCTCCTTGAATAAATTTGTGATGGTCTGCATGTGAAAAAAAACAAATTCTAGACAGCCAGTGTTTGAAAAAGAAAACAAATAAGTAAATGATGAGAAAATTATGTTTTGATGGGCAATTTTCCTCTCTTGATAAATTTGTGATGGACAGATTTTCTGATGGGCACTTTTGCTAGACCCATTAATCACCATTACCTACAACAAACACTTTTGCTGAGTCTAAGTTATTCATGCGGTCTGACAATTTTATCTATGTATCTATGAATCTGGACTTTGCCCAGATCTGAGCCTCCAGAGAAGAAACTTGAAATTCTGCATGCACACACACACACACACACACACACACACACACACACACACTCTCCTCATTAAATAGTGAAAGTGTTATTTACTTCAATTTAATAAAAAAAAACCTCTCCCCCCCCCAAGTTTTCATTGGAGGGTTTGATTAACAATATGAGTTTATGCTGAATTTACATGATAAGAATTAGTATATATTAGTGTTGGTGATTCATAATTTCCCTTGGGATAATAGTCTCCCTTGACTTCCGCATTTTGGAAATATTTTAATTTAAGTATCGGATACCTAAATTAGCAGCATTGAAGTAACCAGAATACTTCAAAGCCATAGTTTAGAAACTATTTTACATGACAATTATGGCATACTACTCCGCCCACGATGAACTCCATCCACTTCTAAACTTGCACCTTTGGGACGGGTACTGCCCTTGTGTATACAATTACATATCCTCCCCCACTTGCTTGCTGTCGTCTTCTTCCGCACAAAATTTGACCCAATCATCCATCATTACTAGAAAATGATTTTTTGGCAATGTCTCCTGGGCTGGAGAGCGCATCAGCTCTACAGGGGAGGTCAGAGGTCGCTAGATATGATTTGATGCCACAAAGGGTGAGGGGGTCAGGAACAGAGGTGAGGGCAGGGTTTAGAAATGGCTGAGTTGCTCTAGGGGGGCAGGGGATCTGGTGGGTAAAGATTTTTAGAGATCAGTCCATTTGATTGATACCCGACTTTTTATCGATGCTTCATCAAAAAATAAAAAATACACACATATGCATACATGCCACACACCACAAACACACACACAAATAATGAACAAGCACATACCACACACTCATATCAACACTTGCATACAGGGCACATATGGCCACATACACTCACACACATATATGTGTGTACAGTTCTGGTTGGTTGCACATTAGACACCATCACATGACTAACATCTTTTGGCTGTGTGCTTTGTTGGGGGAGATCAATTAGAAAAATTGGAAATTATGTGATCAGTAGATAACTTATTTCTCTCGCCTTTTGCTAAGTAGCGATCACTAAAAATGTCTGAATTTTAAAAAAAGCAAGCAAACACAAACTAAGGGATCAATTTAGTGTAAAATTACATAGTAAATTGAACCCTACTCTCTGAGGTATATTTAGGGGGGAATTTCGAAAAAGAAATTCTTCTCTAGACATGATAAGGAGTAAACGTTCAAATTTACAGCCCTCTAGCACGATTGTGGCCTGTATGCATTTTACATACATACATACATACATACATACATACATACGTATATACATACATACATATATACATACATACACAACCAGGCAGACCAAATTGAAGACTGAAAGAAACCTATGCTGACAGTTTTGGTTGATGGTTTCCAATATACACATTCACGTACATAACTCATACGCACATTTGCATCTGTGTGTTTGTGGCGTGTATGTGTGTGTGCGTACGTATATTTTGCATTTTAGATGAAACATTCAATGAAAAGTCGTACCACACATTTGAAAGTGTGGGTGGTTGCACTGGGTCGATGGATTTCTGGGAAGTAGTTGGCAGGGTGGGGTATGCTTGGGGCTGGGGGGCTGGAGGGTATCGGGGGAAGATGTAGCATCCTGCCTGCCTCCAGTGTATTGGCTATAATTCAACAATGGGCAAATTTTTCTCTGTATTTGTCACTTTCTCTCACTCTCTCTTTCTGTCTCTCTTTCAAATACATTATCACACATATTCAGCTAGACATATAGTGTGTATATGTTGCAGAGTAATATATATATACACATATATATATGTCTGGTTTGTCACACTATGGAAACCTTCATATGACTAACGTCTTTTGGCAGCATGTCGTGTTGAGGGTGATCAATGTATAAGTTACTTCTCTCGCCTTTTTTTGACATGAACTAAGGGATTAATTTAGCAAAAACTTAGATTCTAAATTGAGCCCCTACTAAAAACCTGGGGGATTCAAAAACAAAATTAAAATTTTCTTGACATGATAAGGAGTAATTGTTAAAATATCCGGCCCTCTAGCTCCATTGCAGCCTGTACACATGATACACACATAGCCAGCCAGACTAACTTGAAAAATGATAAAACCTATACTGACAGTTTAGGTGACAGTTTCCCATATATGTATGTATATATATATATATATATATATATATATATATATATATATATATGTATATCTTTATATATATATATATATATTTTCATAAATATACATATATATATATATATATATATATGTTTATTTATATATATATATATGTATATATATATATATGTATGTATATTTTTATATCTATATATGCATATTTATATATATATATATGTATATATATGTATGTACATTTTTATATATATATATATATATGTATATATATATGTATATTTATATATATATATATATATATATATATATATATATATATATGCACGTATTTATATATATCAATAATTATCTCTGTATGCATCTATGTATATCATCGCTCTCTAAATAATGGAATGATGACATATCTAGCTGGGTGGGATTCAAATAGAACTAAATTTATCAATGCAGATCAATACTTGGGTGTGGGAGTGTATGTCAGTGTGTATGTGCATGCACGTGTGTGTATGTGTGTGTGTGTATGCACGTGTGTGTATGTGTGTGTGTGTGTGTGTGGATGTGTGGGCATTGATTTGTGTCATTGTTAGGGATCAGGTTATTACATTGAGAAAATTTTTATTCATTTATATGATATAGAGAAAGAATGAGAGAGAAAGAGAGAGAGGGAGAGATGACCAAAATTATTTTATTAATTTTTTCTGTCAGATGAAGCACTGCAACCCATCACAACTAATTTCTGGCCACTACTTACCAACCCTTAGTTGCTCCCCATCACAAACGAAATCTGGTTGTCAATCTATAGCAGTGAGTAAACAGCGTTTATAATTGCTTTACTGTTACTAAAAGTACAAATATAATGCTGAAGAGATTCAGTGAGGTTAACTCTTGAATTCATATGAAGTATATAGATTTCCAGCCTTTTCCTTCTAAACGTTACGATAATACAGGTCTAGTTAGATAGGAACCATCACATGACCATGAAACCATCATCTTTTGGCAGAATGCTGTGTTGAGGGTGTTCAGTTAGAAAATTAGAAAAGGGGGTGATTAATGAATAAATTACTTCTCTTGACTTTTGCTGGATAAAAAGTCCAAACTTTCAAAACATTCAAAAAACAAGCGTAAACACTGCTGACTACCAACTAAAAAGACTTAAGCATAAAACCTACATTGTAAATTGATCTTCCCTCTAAAAAAATAGAGACAATTTTTTTTTTCTAGACATAATAAGGAGTAAATGCTTGAGATTTCAGCCCTCTAGCTCCATTGGTGAAGCCTGTACATGTGACACATACATAAATGCATATATGCATACATGCATAGCGAGCCTGGCAGAATCACTTAAAAACTAAAAAAACCCATGTTGACAATTTTAGTTGATGGATGAAAGTGTTTCATTGACCTTAAAATAATAACCAAAATGATTCTCACCAAGAAAAATGTGCTTACATTTATGCCTGTTAAATTTAGTTTTCATTGTTTTAAATGAGTTATATGTATCGGTATCATCAAAAATATAGGTGACTCATTCAAGTAATTACAAATATTGCAAGCCTGGCTGCTGCATGGTTGCACTCCATTCCAACTGAAGATGATTATTGCGACTTTTGATTTGTATATATTCTAATATTTGAGCATTATGTTTGTTCATTTGTGCCTATTCTTCACTAAAACTACAAGGCCTATTGACTCAATAATCTGCATGTAGACTGAGAAAAGAGGTCAATTTACCACATGGGCTATGTGAGGTTGACTTTGGAAGTCATTCAAGATCACCAGAGGTCATTTCTAGCCAATTTACAGAGTTGTGGGCCACAATTTTGCACCAAGGATGCTGAAATTTAGGGAATTATCCCTTAATGAGGATTTCAATCATTCAAGGCTCCAAGAGGTCATTTCTAGTCATTTTACAAAATTTTCCAAGCTTTTGTCCATAATTGAACTCATGAAACTGAAATTGGGCACAGAAGAACATATTTTGATGGCTGAGGTAGTATGCAGAGTTGACCTCTGATGTCATTAGAGGTCACAAGAGGTTATTTTTAATCATTTCTAGCCAATTTTCAGGCAATAATTATGTACCTGCGATGCTAAAATTTTACACATAAGTACATCTTCTCATGGCAAAGATCACAATGTATGTAACTTTTGAGGTCATTCAAGGTTACCAGAGGTCATTTCTGATCATTTTGGGGTCACAATTTTAGACCAATGAAACTAAAAATAGTCATAGGGATAAATCTCCCAATGGAGAAGGTCACATGCAATGCAAAGTTGACCTCAGGGGTCATTTGAGGTTAGCAGGTCATTTCAACACATTTTTCCAAGTTGTTCACTGCCATTTTGTACCTATAAAACTGAACTTTGGCCTAGTGGATCTTTATACTGTAAAGATAATAGTGGATCTTTATACTGTAAAGATAATAGGCAATATGAAATTAAACTCAGAGGTCATCTGAAATCACCAGAGGTAACTTTTAGCTATTTTTCAAATTTGTGGGCTACAATTTTGAAACGAAAATGGTGAAATTGTACATATGGGTCCATCTTCTCACATTGAAGGTAATGAGCTGAGTGAGGTTGACCTTCGAGGTAATTTAGAGTCACCAGAGGTCATTTTAGGTAATTTTTCCAAGTTTCTGGGAATAATTTTGCACCTATGGAACTGAAATTTGGCATAAGGGTAAAGCTTTTCTTGGTGAAGGTCATAGGCAAGGCAAGATTGACCTCAGAAGTCATTGAAGTCTTTCTGGCCATTTTTAGTGAATTTTGTATTTAGTCAGCCACAATTTTGCACCGAAGATGCAAATATTTTTCATAGTGCTTGGATGGCAAAAGTTTTAGGCAATGTGGGGTTGTTACTGGAGGTCACCTGAGGTCATTTCTGGTAATTTGTAGGTAACTGATTGATAACATGATACTGAATTTGCTATGGAGCACAAGAATTTTTGATCTTGCAAATGGTTGAATGGATATAATCACATTCAATTGGATAGATGGTAGATCTTGACAATTGTTTCCAGCAGAATCATCTCAGAGATCAATTTGGATTAAAGTAACTTTAGCCTGTCATTTTGCAGCCAAATATTTACAGTCTTAAAGGCGAATCAGTACATGCAGTTAACCTGAGCAAAAACATAATAGATAGATAGTTGCAACTTACAGGGTCATTGGAGTTCAGCAGACATTTATTTTGAATTAAAATTTCTTTTTATTCAGCCATATTGGAGCCAATAAATTCTATTCCTGGAGGTAAATCTAAATGTTGGGTTAACTTGGTTTGACCCACAAGGTTATTGGAGGCCAGCACAGGTCAATTTTAGAATAAAATAGTTTTTTCAAGCCAAAGAAAACAACTTTTTCCTTTGTTTGTAAAGATTTGTACAGCATTGAGAAACGTTCACAGACAAAAATTCAAAAATTATAACAAGACACAGGGGACAATCTCTCAAGATTGCTGACCTTTACCTGACTTCTCCATGCTTTACAGACCACACCAATGGAGCCAGGGCTGATAATTACAACATTTACACCTCATTATGACTAGAAAAAAAGGTTTTTTGTTCCCCCATAATTTTTACAGGGGCGTCAAATTCGCAATGTGAGTTTATGCTAACTTGATCTCTCAGTTTGTGCCCAATTGCTTTTTGAAAATTCAAACTTTTTCACTGACAACTGCCCAACTAAAGGCGTGAGAAATAACTTATTCATTGATCACCCTCTTTCCAAATTTTTCTTATTGATTACCTCCAACATGGCATGTTGCTAAAAGATATTGTTGCCTGACTGTTTCTTTCAAGTGACTGACCAGACATATATATATATATATATATGTGTGTGTGTATATATATATATGTGTGTGTGTGTGTATATATATATATATATATATATATATATATATATATATATATATATAAATAGTTATTTAAGGCCACTTACCAACTGAAATTAATATATGCTAAAAATCCAGGACAATTTCTATTAAACTTATCAGATTTAATCATCTGAAGTTTTGATATCATCTTGAAGCATCCATGTAGTGAGACAAGGGTCATTTTTTCTTGAATATGAAGCTATTGTCCCCAGGATTGGATTTAGAAGAGAGCAAAAAAACACCATCTCTACTCAAGGCTTCCTCCATACATATTTCTTTAATAATAGATAAATACAACTGCTCGGAACTCATTTGGAATTCATTTCATTATAATACCTACATTTGTTTTAAATGAATTGATAAAATCACTACTTGTAATTCATATCCACAGTAATTGGAGCATGGGAATACTATGAATTCTACAGGCATGTTTTTATGCGTACACATATTTACTTCAGATATATAACTCATTTAATCTTTTTATGTATGTATAACTTATCAGTTCCAATTATATGCAATAAATAGACTATGATGTGTAAATTCTGTGATTTATTTCTGTGTATGATGCCCCCCTCTCCCACAAAGCTGAAGAGGCCTGGGACCCACTCAGGTCTTAATCCAGCCCTAATCCAAATTCAAATGCCAAATGTGCTTTTAGAATTTTTAGACCTCTTCTATTTCACAATTTTGATTTAATTATGTTCATCTTACTGAATATTCACTCAACTTCGGCAATTGAGAGAGGCAATATTTGGTCATTTTTTAGTTGAATCTGCCAGATCTAGCCGGAAAATGGCTAATTTAGCAACCATGAGAGAGACAGGAATCTGGACAGGTTGTCAGAAGAGAGAAGAAAGTCATTGCCTTCTGATGTTTGGGAAGAATTAAAGACATGTATTTGGGTGATGGAATTACAGGTGTCAGAACGTAGTTCCTTTCAAGTTATGCGTGTTTGTATGTGCATACACACATTTTGCAACTAGCACACAAAGTAAATTTATATACACACAAAAAGTTAGTTGCCTAATCTCCTAAAACGGACCAGTTTAATCACTGTTGCTGGGTTTAGTTTAGGTTGCTCAGGTATTCTGATATTTATACGTATCTATCTATATCTGAACTTCACCAGCTCTGACTATTCATAGTAAAAACATGAAAATTCACACACACACTCCTCTCAATGAGTAGAGAAAATGTTTTATTTTCGTTTTTTGAAAATAAGTTCTTAAATAGGTTTTTATTGTGGTATACAATCTACAATGTTTATGCCAAATTGAACCCTTGGTTTGTGGTGTTTAGAAGTATTCAGGCTTATTTTTTGAAAATTTGTCCTTTTTCAGATCACAACCAAAAAGGGGTGAAAAAAGTAACCTATTCATTAATCACCCTCTTTTCTAATTTTTCAATTGATCGTCCTTATTAAGTGACTAAAAAGACCAGTTTTTTTCAATTATATATTTATGATTCAAACCATACTGGTAGCATTTTCACCTGGTAACTTAATCTTACCATCCTTGCTATTAAATTACAAAGTAAAAAGCAGCATATATAGGAGGTGGTGATTCATAATTTCCCTTGGAATGCTAGTTATAATTATGAGCAGTGGCACAGCAATGATTTTCAGTGCCTGGGGTAGAAGACAGTGCCTGAAGCAGAAACGACCTACGGGAGCAGTTGCATTACATCTCAGGGGAGAATGTTGTCATTAATCAACAGGTATTTTAAACCCAGGGAAATTTCGCACCTCTTCGCACCTGTGGCCAGGGGCGACTGCTCCTCATCATGTCTCTGATCATTAGTATAACAACAATAGCAGTTTTGGTTTGGTATAGTTTGGTTTGGTTTTCTAATTCAAAAGAAATCGTCACATGACCAACATCTTCTGGCAGCATGCCATGTTAGGAATAATCAATCAAAAAATTGGGAAAAGGGGTGATCAATGTATAAGTGACATCATTGATCTTTTGTTTGGTGGTGATCACTCAAAAAGATCAAATTCATAGATTTATAAGATTTGTCAGTTTGGTTCAGTTATTAAGGGGACTACGAGCAATCACTAGATCAAGTGTGAGTAGTGGCAGACACAAACTAAGGACCAATTTAGTGTAAACTTACATTGTAAATTGAATGCCTAATGAAAAACCTGAATAGGAAGAGAAGACATTCCAAAAACAAAAAAAAAGTGTTTTTCATAGACATAATTTTCAGCCTTCTCGCTCCATTGGTGCTGCCTGTTCACATAATACATAGACATACATTGCTAGCCAGCCAAACAGTTAGAACTTGAAAACTGAAAAAACCTACGTTGACGCAAACAAATGTAACAATTTAGCTTAAACTTGAGACATGAAGTTTTTTTTAGTCAATAGGGAGTAAAAGTTTAAATTTTGACCTCTCTTACTACATTAGCATGGCCTGTACACGTAATACATAAGCAGACTGGCAGGTTACTTCAGTTTTAAAGTTGGTCTATTATGATTGTTTTGGCGACAGTTTCAGTTGATGGTTTCCAATATTGGAAGTGAATTGATTGGAATATATATAATCATAAGTTACATTAATTGATTTCACAGCTTATCTCGAAATTATTGATTGAATTGTTTATTGATTTGCAGCTTATATGTAAGTTTCAATGGGCGATTGTTTGGGGCCTTCATAATTTGTGCAAAAAGAGGTTCCAAACCTTCTAGAAGAAAAGCACAATTTTGCATGCGTTCATGAGAGTAAAATTGGCAGGACAAAATGCAGATATAGTAGGAAACAGTCATGTGACAAAAGAATCCCTTTCTTTCCTCCTAATCAGGACCCATTAAAACACATATTCGCTAGAGCCTGCCTGGGGAAGGTGGAACACCTGCCAACCCTAATCCTGAACACTACCTCTAACACTAACCCTGAATTTCTATAGGAAAAAAGTTGGACATGTTGGCGGTAAAAAATTCAGGGTCAAATTTAAGAGATAAGTATATTGAAAGTTGAACAATGAGTATCACAAAGATGAACACAAAGCCAGGGTCCAGGTTTACATCCTATGTGCACTGTAGATCACTCACCCAGTTCACAACCAGTTCACTCACCTCCCCTAAAAGCGTTACTTTCTCTCAAAAGCGAAAAAAGACTCCAAGAAAATAAAATTAGATTCAAGTGAATTTTGCAAAAGAAAAATGATTTTACATTGATTTCATTAATTCATATTTAATGAATATTAACTTTTTTTTTCGATAAAAATTGATCTTAAATCTTTCTCCCAACATGAACTTACAGAAAAATATCTTTCCTCGTTGGAAGAGAAAGGCATGTATGGAACCACAATGTTATCCGTGATTTATAAAAGGAGGGTTCATTCTTGAAGTTGCCAGTGGCGATATCATATCAATGCTTCTCGAACATCGCCTTAGTGAGTGATCAGCTTATAGAACTTCATGAATAAGAAAAATTGTTGTGTTTTGTTACTATTTTTCAATTCAGAAGTATCCGTACTGTCAATGAAGAAATATGTAGAATTTTTTTGCCTGAATGTTAACCAGTTCAAAATTTGATCATTTTTAAATATAAAAACATGAAGGCAGCCATGATGTTGTCGCTGATGCTACAAGAAGAAATCTTGAAATAAAGATTGAAAACATTGAGTCTGACCATTGACCTTATCCTGTTCAATCACGCTTGGCTGGTTGCATCACTACAGCAGCAATCTTTTACCAAGGGAAAAGCAAATTCATCAAATTGGTTGAGAACGGCAGAAAGGATGTTGCTAAAATCTGTTTAGTGTTCGACAACATCAATTCCTCACCAGATGATACAAGATGACCGTTCTTGACTTATAACTTGAACTCACTACACTTGCATTCTTAGCTTGGTTAATACATTTTTTGATATTTATTTTTTAAACATTTATTTGGCACAACTTGAATCCGATGGTTCGCTTTTAAGGGTGTAATGCTAACTAAGTTAAAAGTGCAAGTGCGGGATTAAAATTTGGTTTGTTTCTCCAATTGTTTTCAATTATTGTCAGGAGCTTAAATTTTAGAATTTCTTCTCATTTTTCAAGTCGTTCAAAAAAAAATTTAAATTTGGAAATTTAAAATGTTCTTTTAAAAATCAAGCCCCAAAACGAATATATATTTCTAGAGCAATGTTTAGACAAGAAAAAATTTATAACAAGGGAAGGAAATTCACACGCTTACTTTTTGCATTTGTAGTACCTGTATCAAAGCAGACCATTGGATTTAATTAGTGCCATTGATTTTCAATCGCAGATCACTTTTAAAACTTATGAACCTTGAAAAATCAAAAATCATTTCTTGGCAATTCTACATAAAATTTCATGGTGGATTCCTAGACTCCAGTGGTAAAAATGGAGATAACTCCTGTTGGAAAAATAAATAAAAAACAACTTAATTTTGAGAAAAACCTCCAATGTTTAACATACTCGCCCACTCAATGTTGAAACCAGCACACAGATAGAAAAACAATTTAGCAATTCACTTTATTCAAAACAATAAAAATCCAAGGAGGCAGATAATTAATTTTTAGGCTAACAGAAGTTATCTTGATTTTACCGCTGGATTCTGGGAATCTGAATAGTCTCCATTCTGTCTCTGCAGATAATGGAAGCCCCCAGCCACAGGGTGCCTGCCTGAGCAAAGCATTTGGAGATCCTCAGATGCCTAGTCATCAGAATCCCCCTCTCGGCATTGAGAAAAAACATCTGGCATCAGCTTGGCTGCTGGATCTGCTCAAAAGACATCAAATTAGGCATCAAACTGCCTTCAGATGGCTTTCCTTCTTGGTTTGGAATCAGAGTTGTTCTGCTTCTAGACTGGTTCCCCTCTAAAAGAGGCAAGAGAACCCAATCTGCACAGTTATTTTACCAATAGCTGGGGAAGAAGAGATGGATTCATGCCTTTTTCAAGGGAGTTAGCACAAAGTGAACGTAATCATCCCCAACCAGAGTTTGATTTGGGTCACTGAGTCAGTTGTCCGTGCTGTTACCAACTGCGCCAATAGCACCATTTTGGAATCTAACAATTGCGTGAAAACCAACCAACAGAACAAGTTAAGGAAAAAATACCAGAATACTTGACAATTCATTTTATGACATAAAATGGCATAATTTTAATCAAGGTAGCTAAAATGACGATTTACCCTAGCGTGGTTCTCTAGCCCAGTGTATGCTGGACCAGTTGCCCTCTGTGGTATTCGTACCCTCCTCCTCCACTATCACAGCTTTCTTCCACTTTTATCTGCATTGCGCCCCCTGGCACAGTGTCAGGAAACTCTGCCATAGAGGGTTCAGCAGACCTTGTCTCAGGTGGCAGAGTAGTGTCAGCTTCACAAAGAATTTGGATCTACTTGCTTTTTGCATATCCTCAGAGGAAGGATAAAAATTCACCTCTCCCATCGTTAAATCTGAAAAATTTTTTCTCTATGATACAAGAAACTTTTTCTGTTCTTGATAAGTTTCAGCGAAGCATGTTTCTGTTCAAAGGTGAGAAGGTTCTTTGTGTAAAAATAGTCAACAATTTTTCAAATTTCGATATCAGCAAATGATTTCATTAATAACCCGCAGTATTTTTATAATTTTTCACTGAACTCTTCTCTTTCCAGCAGCATGATTTCCAGTCAGTTGATGGACTTTTTCAATGTTCAGTTGGGAAAGAGAGAGCTCTTTACTTTCATTGGAGACTGCGGCCAGACAACTGCTGACTGGCATTTGATAAGATGTTATTCAGAAAAGTGAAACTAAAAAACTGGGTCACCAGCAGCAATGTTACCCAAAACAGCTCAAGGGAAAGTTCTCTGTCTGGAACACATGGAAATGTATTTCAAAAAATGTCAAGACGTTGCAGTAAAACTGTGCTGAAAAGCAAGATTTCCATGTTTGATACAGTGAAACTCTGATGAAACATGTACGGATGATTATTTGATTGTTTTTCTGTGTAAAGTTAGTCCTGTAACTATTTTAATCCATCTGTTTCTTAATGGCAGTTCATAAGTGTTTTTGAAAGTGATTTAAGTGGAACGTAATTCACTCCTGCGGATCAATTTCAGTATGTTGCATTTTGTAAGGTAATGACTAAAACTATGAAAAAGAAAAAATAGGTCAAGGTCATTACAAAAAGTCATTGTCCAGATCATACCTTTGCTTTGCTGCCTCCGATCTGTAATAAATTAATATGCGCTTTGTATGCATAACAACTGCTTCTCTAGGTAAAATTTTTGAATAAGATATTGGTATTAATGATATGAAAATGTACGAAATATTTGAAAGTCGACGTCATAAAGGTCATTGCTTGATGGCACCTGCAGATAGAAGGTTAGGTATTGGTTTAAGCTAGGCCTGTGCCAAGTTTCATGCTTTTATAACAAAATGCATAATAGTTTGCCATAAAGGGTTGCCAGATAATTTGCCACTGCCTAGGTTGCCAGATAATCACAAAAATATCCATGCAAATAGAACATAATCCAATAGGCAAAAAAAAAGGAAAAATACAGTTAAAATCATGAAAAGTGAATTTGTTTCATGACCTTGATGGTGGCAATAGCCAAAATAATAATTTAAAACGCGTTTGATTTTTTTTAAAATAAAAAAACAAGTGGAGCCATTTTGAACATACCTCCATAGATATTTGAGTAGAAAAGGATAGAATATATCTTATTTCACAAAACAAACAATTACAAATTGATCATAAAATTTCTGATTAATACAACTGTTGGTGAGAAGGATACAAATTAAGCTTAATGCCTCACAAAGCTGTAACCACCATAATATTCCCATATGATATATTTTTTTTTTTCATTTTTCAATTTACATTACAATTATCAGCAGTATAAACATGATGAATATGAAATACTTCAACAAATGCCCACCCCAAGTGTTGCTCAGCTAGTTTACAAAATATCTTATGTCAAGCTCTCTTATGCAGCATTTGATACAACTCCCACCCTGATTGTATTGAAGCAAGGATTACTGGATTCGTTCCTTGACAAGTATTTCATGAGGTAGCAAATGACTTGCTCATACCAAAAACTTGATCATTTTTTGAGACTAAAATTTGAACAGTTTGTGTCAATCTTCACAGAACAAGAAGAGATTTTCAAAGTAGAGAAAACTGACAGATTCCTGTTTGGTTGGGACATCATCAGCTAAACGTAATTTCTATAAAAAAAAAAAAGAGGTTGGGTTGAGATATGGATGCAGGGCCTCTGAAAGGTATTTCATAAAACGGTGCAAAGCTGTTTTTGCTCCTCTCCCTCACCCCACACACACACTACACAAACATCCTCGTCCTTCAGCCATCTTGTTTCCCCTGGCTATTACCCTCTTAGCACACCATGCTATACTCGTTCATCAGTAAGCAATGGAGTCAATTCATTTTATTAATGGACGTATTGTATCAACAAGTTTAGTTCTCAGGTCCTGCATGGTTTGTAAAAACAACTCTTGAAAACATATAACCTGAGCCAATAAAATTAGTATTTGGGTAAAATTGTGCACTTTTGATTCATGCAAGAAATTTGTTAATCCTATCCTCCAAATGGTTGTGATCAAATCTATCTGATTGACCACTTGAAAATTCAAGATGGCAGCTATTTTTAAAGATCACTGCCAATTTGACTTTGTTGAGATGTTTGGGGCCAGAAAACCCAATGTTTGTGCAGGTTACATGATTCATTATTAGAAAAAGAATTTTGTCAGCTGTCTAACAGCGTATCTTGTAAGTTTATATATGTTGTGCAAAAGAAGTTATTGATAAAAATGTGACGGTAAGTTTTTCAGCATTTGCTTTTATTAGTATATCTGGAAGTGAAAGTTATCCTTCTGGGGCGGGAGGTAGAATCTTTGAAAACAGGTTATATCATATCTTGAAACCATCCAGATTGGTAAAAAAATTGTTGCCAGTTTTTCTATGAATTTTGAGGGCGGCCATCTTGACATTTAAACCATCTGTAGCAAATATGGCTGAGTAGGCTGTGTATCTCAGCTCAGCAGATAGTGGTATAGAGCGAAGTAGCTAGCAGTAGATATTTAACAAGAGAGATCTGTTTTTTCAAAATCTGTCTGGATTTCTTTTGTTATTTCAAAATTAATCAAGTCCAAGTTTTCCATAGTAAACAATTTAATCTTATGGGAGTTAGCTCCTTTCAAGAGGTTTATATAAAAACAGGATTTCTTCAGTGTATGAAATACTGCATCTTGAATCATGAATAGCAAAATGAATGACACATTTACATACACAGAACAGTTCAGCCATAGGTGAAAAAGAGGAAATGAAAATATTGGGTTTGGTCATGAATAATCTCATTGCCTGACTAAAGGGTCGATGAACTGTTGATGGACAATTGCCATAAGGACTGAGATCATAATGTGCGTGTGACACACACACAAATACACACATACTATAAATACTCATACACATACACCTATTTATAGATATATATATATATATATATATATATATATATATATATATATATAAACACATATACACACGTACACACACACACCTGTAGATATATTTATATAAGATAATATATATATATATATATATATATATATATATATATATATATATATATATATTATATATATATATATATATTAATCAGAAATGGATACATGATCTGACATTGATTATAAATTGCGTTATATCATATTGAAACTCTGCTTGAATCTCCTATTATTACATGGTTGATGAATCATTTGGCTTAGACAACATAAACAGAATAAGCAATTGAAGAAAATGGGACTGCTGTAGGAATTTAACCTGCGACCAATAGGGAAGCCACTTTAACTTGGACTTGAAACAGTTATTTTTGGTCTTTACATTACCAGCAGCTGTTTAACTTCATGGTAAGAGCAACGCTATGTGAAGCGCCAACCCTATCGGTTGCAGGTTTGATTCCTACAGCAGCCCCATTTTCTTCAATTGCTTATTCTATTAATAATCTAATTTTATTGTTATTTACATATATGTAAATAGAAGAACCAAAAACCTGATTTATTAAGTAAAAATAAAGAAAAAAATAGTTAAAAAATGGAATAGAATCAAGGCAACCTGCTTAAGTATGTGGTACAGTGTCACTAGATAAGAGATTTAATTACACTTATGAGACTGACCTACTATGTCATGAAACAAATAACTCATAAGGAAGATCTGAGATAATTGAAACACACAATCAAATTATACTTAATTTGAACTAAGATAAGAAGAATCAACTGTTTCTTAAATGAATCATCCCAAACCATTCAAATGGTCGATTGATAATATAATAAATAATGTTTATAAATAATATTGTTGTGTAAATCATTTTAGAAACTTGACTGAATTTTTTTAAAGATTTTGACAAATTTCTTAATTTGGTTCTTGCAGAAGGGGGATAAATATCACAGTTATTTCTAGTGAAAATATCATGGGTTTCATAATGAGTTTTAATACGGTTACATAGATATGCAGGTGCTTTATAATTTTCTATACCTAACATTAAGGTGAGACTGTGCAGCAAGAGCAAGAGAAAGCAGAGGAACACTGAAAGGAAATCTATCCAATTGCCTTCTCTGAACTGTTTGCTCACATCAGTGAGATAGAAGCTGCCATTGCTGGTACAGTTTCACTCTTTGTCAGGCATGCTGATCTGACCATGCTTTAGAAATACAGGCAAGAGCAGCTGGATGTTGAATCGCCTAATATGCATGTTACTCAACTTGGGGATGAGCTACTTTTTCACATCTCCCGGCTGCAAGCTGATCACCAAGGACAAGATATCATGCAGGCTTTTGAGACAGACGTGGGCTCAATCCTCACAAGCATCTCAATGTAGTGGAGCAATCCATCTGACTAAAGTCGCCAAGATGATTAGACAAAATGCTTCATCACAAATCTCATTTTAGCTACAAGTTTAACAATGCAGACCTAGAATAGGCTGTAACAAAATTGCTCTCGCAATTTATATGCATGGTTAAACATCAAGTCTCTACTCCAACATTGAGCATCATAGTTAAAAATTTGCTCCTGCAGTTCAACTGCTTTGCCAAGTACAAAGAAGGAACAGAAAGTCACAGGCATTCCAAGGACCATGAGACACCTTTTGCTGTCCATGTTGGTTTGTCTGTTTGCCAAAACCAGAAACAGAAAGCTCATTGATGTACTCCATGAGAATGGGCTCAGCATATCATATGACAGAGTCCTGGAGATTTCAGTCCATTTAGGAGAAGCAGTTGTAGCCCAATTTCCCAATTTTCAAGTGACCAATTGGGTAGATTTGATCAGAAACATCTGTAGAACAAGCACAACAACTTTCGTACTTCTATTAAAAAGTGCATGTTTTTGATTAGGATAATTTTTTGCATTCAAATGAAATATACATTTCTATATTTGCTCTTATCTGTTCCCAGGATATCTCTAGAATTTCTCAGTTGATTTCAATAAAGGTTAGTGGAAAAGAAGGACATAGGGTAAGGAAGGAGTACCTAAATTCTGTAGTGAATCCAGGAATTAGTTCATGAGTGAGAGATATTTTTCCATTTTAATATTTCATACTTTTGTTTAGTTGCTCCTATTTGTCTACACAATATCATCTGATGTTTTCAATGAATTACAATGAAATTCTGTGGTAGGATGAATAACATTATAAGAAAAAAGTAATTAGATTTAGGGGTGAATCCAGAAATCTGATTTCACTGAGATATTTTTGTGTTTTTTCTCCATAAATTTCTATAATCACTCTTGTCTGCCAAAATGATACCACCAAAAATACTCAATAAATTTCAATGAAATTGCTCTTGTATTCTCAATAAATTCTTATTTTCAGTGCGTACAGCAATCAATATGGTGGAAATAGGGTGTACAGAGTTGCCTACTCAAAATATATTTAAGTGCTAGTTTGATGGTCAAAAATAGCTAATTTAAAAAAAAATAGCCCCAAAACATCCAAAATTGCTAAGTAACACCCAAAAGATGCTAAAATTGGCTGAAAACACACCTAAAAATGGTTAAAGTGTTTGAGCTGATATAGCGCTTTCTTGCACTGTTATAACAAGAAACAAGATAAGCGCTAAATTGGTATATACCTACTTCTCAAAGTTCCTTTTTCCTGAGTGTGGGAAAGAAGGGAGTGTCATTGGTGGAGTCAAAGTCATCTAAGTGTTTCTAGAGTGTCCCCTAGATGCTGTTTCTCCTTCAAACCATGGATGTCCTCATGACCCAGTTTAAGGCCAAAAGGAACAGGAAGGGGTACAAGAAGCATCCGTGCCTCATTCCTGTCTTTACCTGAAAGACATTAGAAACCTGCTTCCCATGTACTATGCTGCCAGTCATCACTTCATAGGAATTCCTAATGATATTAAACGCTCTCTCATAATCAATGAATTTTATATAGAGAAGTGAGCTCTACTCCAATGACTGTTCGAGAATGATATGAAGCATTGTGATCTGGTCATCATAGGATCTAATCTTGCAAAAGCCAGTTTGTTGGTCTCAGAGCAGGGGATTTACAGCATCATTCATCCTGATCAGGAAACTCTATTGAAAATTTTGCCTGGGATGAACAGCAGTATTATTCCCCTGTAGTTGGAGCATGAGCTAAGGTCAATCAATGTTCTTCAAAATTTTGTTGAAGTAGCCCTCTTTCCACCCACTCTGATAGGAATTGTTCCTCATCCCAAATTTTCCTGAAAAGAGTAGAGCATTTCTACTGTGGATATCTGCTACCAGCACTTCCAGTGGAATGTTGCCTGGCCCCTGCAGATTTCCCATTCTCCGTTTGCTTGATGGCCCTACGGATCTCCACCATGGGAGATGCATCACAATCAATTGGAAGATCCATGCTTGCTGGCTGAATATCCACTGGATTCTGGTTTATCTAAAAGTTTGTCAAAATACTCCATCTATCTGCATTTCTGTTCTTCCACACCTGGAATTTTTTTCCCGTCCTTGTGCCTCACTATCCAGAAAGTTTCTTGATGATAGCATACAGGTTCTTCATGTTGCTATGGTGAGTTGTCTCTCCTACCTCTGCTGCCAGGGTCTCCATGTGGTTCGTCTTATATCCCTGATACACCTCTTGATGATTCTTTCCATGTCAGCGTACTATTCATAACTATGGTTATTCCAGCTTGTGTGTAACTGTCGTTTATTTCCACCTTCTTCTCTCCTCTCTTCAATCTTTTCAAGGTTTCTGCTGAGATTCATTCCTTGTGGCTGTGCTTCTTCGTACCTTGAACTTCCAGGCATGTGGATGTTGTGGGGATATGAGTGTTCTCCATGATATAAGATCTGGTTAGAATAGGCGTCTAGTGATAAAGAAAGGAGATGGTCATGTATTTTGATACCATGTGGCACTTTGGAATATGTGGTGTCTGCAAGAAAACACAACTAAACCCGTACTTCAAAGAATTAAAAAAATTCATTCATTCATTCAAACAAGAAAAATATGTTTTGTTAAAAGTGTTCATGTGTGAGAGTTCTTATGTTTT